>CALNHX010002229.1:0-187770 GCA_940337035.1 Agriotes lineatus | reverse complement strand
AAGTTTCCGTTATACGTTTTTTGAAGAGTATTGTAAGGAAGGATGGATTTTGGGTATATAGTTATGATTCTGAGACCAAGTTTCATAGTTCATAATGTATAATGTTAACTCACTTCGCCCGAAAGAAGGCACGTCAATCGCAATTCAACATCAAGGTATTGGTTATTGTTTTTTTTTTAATTTTGTAGAAGTGTGTTAATGCCTAGACGTACTTCTGTGAACTCTGAATACTATAAGGGACTATTAAAACGCTTGCAAAATAATGTTCCTCAAAAAGAACCGAAGAAGTGGGTAAATATTGATAGTATCCGATAACAAAACAACTCGAATTGTCGCCGAAAAAATTGCAGCACTCAAGAAGGATGATTGCCAGAACTGTCTTAAGAAGCGACTTCAACGTTGAAAGAAGTGTGTAGTCAGCTAATTAGTGTACGTTAATAGTATATTATTATACGAGTTTCATAAGAGGGCCCATTGTAGCACGCGTGGGTTTGGCGCACGGCGAGCGCAGCAATGAGTGCTTCAATGGAACAAGTGCTACAATACCTCTTATTACACGAGTATAATATACTATTTTATCTACTTTGAGTTGCTGATTTTATAGAAATTCTAAATTGCGGATACTAAAAATGTTGCATTGCAAGCTAGGGATTTTTGAGCGTAAAGATGACGACATTTTCAAGTGACAATTGATAATCGCCATCTATGGAACAAAGAATCAATTTCGCTGCTCAGACATTTAGTTTAATCTTTTTGGTTCGTGTGCTGTTCAAATAGTGCCTTACCCAGAACAATAATTGTGTTTAGTTAATTCGTTAAAAAGTACCTTCAGTGAAAGTTATACCTATTTGATTACAATAAATTTAATAAATACAGTTCAGAGATTATGGTTATGTATTGGACATCTGACGTTTGTCGTGTTATGAGCATGTGAAAGGTAAATGTCACCGATCTTATAAAACAAATAGTTACCAAAAACAGTGTTATAATGGACTCCATTGTAGCACTGTTTTCGGTGTTATAATAACCATATTGTGACATCAAAGTAGATAAAGGGAATTTTAAGTGACATTGGTAATATCATAAAACTTGTCTGTTCACCGTATGATTCAGCTCTGAATTTATTTATTTTAGACGAAACAATTCTTTTGTTACGTTGAATACCTTAAGTAGCTAAACACCCTATTCAAGTTGTTATATCGAACACTTCATTTGCCTCGCAGTTTGAATGGGAATCGGAACTGAATCTTTTACTTATTCTGTCCCATTCTTCACTTGATGTGCAATTATTATTTGGCTTCTTTTTCTTAAGTAACTGAAAGATTCTAAATTATAAAAATAAAGGTATAAAGCAATACATTTTGTATATCTAATAACATGGTTTTTATTTGCACAGATAACATGAATTCACAAATTACATAGATTAAAGGAAAAAAATATCTATAGCAATATATTAATTTTATATAGCATGTCTGCGGACTAGAAAGCAACTTTTCTGTTCTTAGAAAATCTTCAAAAATAGAAGGTGTTTTATTTATAAACTTACATTTTTCAAACCAGATAACATGAACATAACCTTATTCTTCATAGCTTCTCCACACAATTTTGCTCTTTGCCAATTTACAATAGATGTTATGTAGAGCAGCGACCACATTGACTGCATTTAACGTACGGTATATTATTTCCTTTAAATTTTCTAAATTATGGATAAATCGTTAGTATGTTAGCCTTCTTTTTTTAAATTTTCAGAGAAAATACTATTTGTGTAAGATCAAGTGACTAAGCAGCCACTCAAATGGAATGAACTTAGAACTCGCCGTTAATGAAAATGCTGCTTCAACCACTCTTTTGTTTATTTTTTTGTACAACTAGATTCGATTTTATTAAATTTGTGTAAACGTTGTTGCTGTTATAATACTGGTATATTGAAGTAAATCAGTTGCATTTTTAAACTTTAAAATAAAAATATTTTCCTTGTTGCAATCTCATCCGTGAACACTCTGTATAAAATAAAAAATAATTAATCATGAACTCTCCTCTATTTCACCTAAACATCGAATTTCTACGCCAAACTATTTAAAAAATAGAAAACTGCAATTTTTATTGATGACACGTATACATGGAGTGGAACATTTTAATTTTTTTTTATTAATTATAGTAAAACGTATGATAAGTTCTCTTTAATAACACGATTTTTTTTGTATTTTTAGTCAAATTCCAAACAGTCGTAGGAATTTCATTTATGCATTCTTGATCTATCTCCAGCGAATTTTTGTTTTGAAATATCTAAGTGTGCTTTGAGCACACTTGAACTAAAAGGTATATATTACCAAACGAGATCGAGTTGTATTTAATATAACATTGGTTTTGTGCAAAATTGTTCAATATATGTTTCTTCAACACTATGAAGTAGGCTACTATCACAGGTCCTTCTTTTAATGAACCGACATCTTTTATTATACGTGTTCTAAGCTCCAACTCTTGAAATTTGGAAATTACGTCTTGTGTCCGCAACAGATGTTCCTAAATATAGTTTATAATATATTTGCCTTTTTAAATAAAAATAATATATAGAATACACTGAAATTAATATTGTTAAATTATTAACCAATCACAGGCGTGAATGCATTTAAATACCTGAAAATTTGCCGTCAGACAGCAAACAGCTTTGAAATTTTGATAAGAAACGGTTGTAATCACTGAAAAAGACTTCAGGTTCTATGAGTAGCAATCGACTCATCGCGGTTTATGCATTTACCTTTATTACAATTCCGCAGTTTAAAAACGACATATTCAGCTCTAATTAACGAGAGCCCTCAAGCTGGCTCGACAATCGCGACAACCCTTCGGTTCTTAACTAGGAGGGCGCCGAGCGCACCCTTGCCTTTCATCGCCGGTAAACGAAGGTCGAGACTTAAATTTGATTTGACTTCCATATAAATAATATATTCAGGCACACGTCCCAATCTTTCATCGATCCGTATTCCGTATTGACTGTATTTGTGTGGAGTTGGCTTATAAATATCAATAGCATTTTTAAGTAGTGGCTTTGTTGCCAGGTTCGTACCTGTACACGTATCGTGTATAAGCCTGGCGTTACAATAATGGCATTGTGGTAAATGTTAATGGCGTTATAAAATACCTCTTAAAACGCACTTACACAGATTCTTTGCCGGATTCACAAAAGCCGAGCTTTTGAATGAAACAGCAGAGCAATTTCAGGAACTGTGAACTACAACCGAATGAACTATACATAAAATAATGAAGGAAAAATTAAGTGGTAGGATATATTTCTTTTCGAGTTAGTTATTGCTTATCAGCAAAACTAGTCGACATAAACGTTATAAACTAGAGCAAACTAATCTTAATTGTGCGAAATTACTCTCCCAATTCTTCCCTTCTTCTTGGTAAGCATTATTTGTCCACTTTCTAGATTATGACTCTATCACTCATTTTCATTATTTTTTACTGAACATCGTGGAACCACGCATGAGTATACGGTAATAATTATTAAAAAAAAACTATAAATAAGTAAAGTATATAAAATACATTTTGACGGGATAATACTAGATGATGTATAAAGTATATACCTACTGACCGCCCTTAACGGTTGGAATACATTTTTAATAAACTATTTCAACACTGGAACCTTTAGAAAGGCATATTTTGTTGTAATTCTTACTTTGGGCTGCACCTTGTTTACGAATTATAATATCAATCATATTGTTTCAATGATGATGGAAACTATAATCTTTAATTTTCAGATTTCCAGTATAATAGCTCAAAAAGTAAAAATAGTAACTAAAAGGTAAGTAGCTATGGAAATAGTTTGTTTGCGACTAGGATATCTAGTACAAAATGGACAATTTCCTAATTTAAACGTTTATATTATATCGATACAATATTTACTGTGTTTACAATGTCCTAATATTAAAGTGCTAAAACTAAGTAAGAGCACATCAACATTAGAGTATTAAAGCTCTGCAGCTAGTTGACTTCTACTTGATTTTTATCATTTTGTCTAGAATCATATGATCTTTCAAAGACTACAATAAAATACTATAGTTTTGGTTCTATTAAACAAATATGGATAACACTATCTTTTAAAAACCAAATGCAAACAGCGCCTGCTGCAAGAGGCTTATTTTTAGCATTGTTAGTTTAACAAGTAGAAATGTTGAAGGGCATTAAGATAAATTACTATCTGGATTTGTTTAATGTGTTTTAAAGTTATATATCCTTGTATAAAGAAGTAGAAGTAAACAACGCAGCAAATTTTAATAGCATGACAAAGTGCTTATTTTTATTATTACTTTCAACTGGGCATCTCAAAAGTAGAACAAACAAGAACTGAAAACTTACAATTTTGCGTGTCTTATACTCTCCTTAACAGACCTTAGTTGTGTCAGTAGACTTTATTTCTCAAATCTTAATTGTAAATTGCCGAAAAACGAGTGATAGATTTATCGTGATTTAAGATAATGATTTAAGGAACTTTAAAATTACTTCATATACAGCGTCCCGGTTCTTGTCCTTCAAATTTTTTATAAGTACTAAGAAATAAATTACTTGAAACAAAACAAATACTCACACCTCTGCATTTTTTCTTGAAGGAATATTTTTTTCTGGATTCGTTGTTGAATTTGCAAATAATTTTATCTAAAAATTTGTATTCTTTATTACAGAAAAACTACAACATTCGACTATTGGATAATAATAGGATTGTAAAACAATGAACAAGCAAACCAAGTATATGCTACACTCTAATATCACAAGTCAATCTCTTTTACTGTTTGACATATCTTTAAAAAAAGCAGTAAAACATTTTAATTTTTTAATAAAGTGTCAGGATGTTTAGGTTAGCACATCGCTAAAAAAATGTTGGTCTAAAAATTACTATAGTTTATTCAGATTCAAAATAAAACAAAATCTGCAACCCAAGTTACAAATATCAGAGGTAAGTTGATAACTAATACGATTTTATTAAAATTTAGGTCATAGGATATACCTACCTATGTCTAATATAAAGGTTATATTATTTGTCAAATGTGACTGTTTTGGCAAATCTTAAAAAAAATGTCTGGCTCTGTAGCTCAGTGGTTAAGTATTCTGACTACGGATCTAAGGGTCGTTCTTTCGATTCTCGATCCCGGTGAGGTTATTAAAAAACTAAAAATGCGGATGAAAACCTCTACAGAATGCCATCATTCGGAAGTGATGTAAAGCCGTAGGTCCCATGTTTCTACGATGTGTAGCATGTAAAAGATCTCTTGCTAGAGTTGGAACTAGGAAGTAAGACTTTGACCAGATGACGATAGCAGTTGGTGTCTAAGGTACCTGCTACTCCGCATGCCTAGACCTTGTCCATTACAAACAAACAAACAAAACTTGAAAATATAAAGCTGTGCGATGTCATATTAAAAACATGACAGATTGATTATGGCATTCCTAAATATAGCAAAGAGGCAATGTCTTTCTAATCTAAATGTTAATAAAATCATAATAGCAATCAACTTACTGGTGATATTTCTAACTTTAATTGCAGATTCAGCTTTATCTTGAAGCTGAATGGACTTTTTTGGAAACTTTAGTAATGAATCTTAAAAAATCACTAGAGGAAAAACCATCTATACAATTGGATTGCACCAGTAGTCTCAAATATGCTGATTAATTGAATATGAGTAGTTCACCAAATCACAATTTAATATATGTTCGGGTCTTTAGATATTTTAAAAAACAAAAATAATTTTTTTAAATGGGTTTCATTTCTTAACAAATGGCAAAAAGGTATAAGTCTACATCGCAGCTTTTAATCTGAATAACATTTACTATATAAAAAACATTTTTGTGATAAACAACCAGGACACCTTGTATATTACCTGAATCTTCCAAGTTTCAATTTTATATTTTTATTACTTAAAAATAAATTAGTTGCTTTCGTGATCAAAGAAGACCATATACATAATTATTGTAAATTTTTTATAAAATTGTTATTGTTTTCCTACATTTAATTTTGTTGCAGTTCTAACTCATTCTAACTTGTATAAAATTTTAAACTGTGTCTATTCAGAAATGCGAGTCAAGAGCCGTATCGTGTTTCTTCTAGTTTAATAATAATAGTAATAGTGATTTGTACAAAAAGTAATGAAAACAATACTTTTTCTCATGAGTTTAAGTTAAAGGAGTGAAAACAATGCTTTCTTATGTGTTGTTCATACCGGGTTAACGGCTTCCAAACCGAACATAGCAAAATCATGCTATATCGAAAGGTTACTAAACACATTTAATTTAATTTAAAAAATCTGGTGTGGTACACTCACACATCTTCTTTTTACAGTAGTCTTATAATTAGCCAAACAATTCGATTTCAAATGTTTAAGCATTTGTCAAAAATTTTCAAAAATTACAAAAACGGTACAAAATAAAGCGTCAGTTCTAGAGACAAATTTGCTCTAAAATTTTAAGCTGAATTCAAAAATGTTATAATATACCGGGTGTTCTATTTAAAATAGGAGATAACAAAAAAAAACAAAAAACAAAAGAAACCCATTTTAGAAGTATTTAACTGGAAAATTACCTATCTCACATCAATACACATTAAAAATCTAATAAAAACATAAAGTTTGAAAAAATCGTTAGAGCCGTTTTTAAAAAAATCGAAAAGACTGAAAAACACCTACTTCCGGTTGTGCGATTTTCTTCAAAAGCTTGCTGTCGCATCTACATAGTACACAAAACTTATATATGAAGTTTCAACGCCATACCTCTTTTCGTTTTTTAGATATTCTGTTTACAGGCAGACACACACACAGCCCAATGAACAAAAATATGTTTTTTGAGTTCAGGGGACTCTATAACGCGAAAATCTGTTGAAAACTCAATTTCGAATTTTTGGGGTAGATCCAATACTTCCTTTATCGTAAAAGGAAGTAAAAACAAGGTTGCTTAGATCAGAACTGTAAATTAATTGGGGGGAGGGGGCATGTTCGGTTTTGAAACCGGTCACCCGATATATGTTTCTTTTGCATAGTGATATCTTGTAATTTCAAAAACTTGGTCAAAAAACTTGAGAATTTATACTGTCAAAAAATGTACTATTCACAATTGCAATAAAAAGAATCTGGTGTGATACACGCACACAACTTCCTTTCACAGTGATCTTATAATTAGCCAAAAATGTTATTTTTCATTTTTAAGCATTTGTAAAAAAAATTTCAAAAATTACAAATTCTATAGAAACCGTACAAAATAGAGCTTTAGTTTAGGACACGAATTTTCTCTAAAATTTTAAACTGAATTTAAAAATGTACTAAGATGCCGGGTGCTCTATTTAAAATAAGAGTTCATAAAGAAATAGAAAAAAAGAAACCCATTTTAGAGATATTCAACTGGAAAATCACCCATCTCGCATCAATACAAATTAAAAATGTAATAAAAATGTAAAGTTTTAAAAAATTACGTTCTTTACGATTTTTCGTTAAAAAAGACGCCTTTTATGATCCTTTTCGTCTTTACCAATTAACACAGCTCAAAGACTGCTTTCTTAATTTTATTGCAATTGATCCTAAAACGTTATAAGGGGACCATAAATATTAAGGTTTAAAAAAATACTGAAATAAAAGGTAACCGCACCGGGAACATCATTACGGACTGCTAGCCTACTAAAATATTACATTTAGTAGGTATTTTTAAAACGTTGGTTTCTACATTACACGATATATACCTCCTTTATTACATGCAAAAACGAATCGCCACACATCACAGGGGCTGTTTTTGAGAAATTAGTTTCACACTGCCGTAGGTTATATTTCTTTAATTTTAAGAAGTAGAATATTTATTTTGTATATTAAATATAGTTATTTTTTATCTATTATTATATCTATAATAAAGCGTAGTTATCATGGTTTCGGTCAGTTTAATAATGACTATTTCCCGCATTTCTTATTATCCGATCAAATACCATGATTTTGTAAAATTCAACCAATCACTTGTTTTTATAGTGGCAAAAATTTAAATTATCCCTTGGAATTTATCAGTTCGTTTTACCACTTGTATACATAGCAACCACTCGATATGTTGTTTTAATCAAGGTGGTATTATAAAAACGTCTTTTAAGATGACATTCTGCTTCAGTATAAATGTCATATTCATTGCATACCGATACAAAATAAACCAATATTTGGGAAATAGTCCACAAAATGAATTACGGGCTCATGATTTTGCTTGGAAAATGTTTTACTCAAGATTTGTTGTTTTTTTGGCAAATGCCCCTCGCCAAAGTAACTTTGACAAATTTCGTCGCCTTCAGTTCGGGAATTTGATCAAGTTAGTTTGTCTTGTATCACTGCCAAAACAGAAAACTTTAATACATCATTTTTACCTGCAAAATAATTTGCCCTAGTACATTATTACTGATAAAAATTCGAATGTCAAAATTTAACCGCTTCTAAATAATTTTGACATTATTACCAAAAATATCTGTAATATATCATACAACAGAATTAAAACAAATATCACGTTTTCACGTACTATTTGCCATGTGGTAGCGGAACTGAAAAATGTACTAATAAAAAATCAGAAATAGCCTTTGTGCCCCATTTATGCTTCAAGCATTCATAATAACTTTATTAACTCGTATATTGTATTCAGTTCTTCTCAGAAAGAGTAGTTAAGCTTTCATTGTAGTACGATAGATTTAATATAAATTTTGATTAATATTAGTTTCGCGAGGGTTGTCCATCTTCCAATTTGCTTTTTTAAGCAAGTAAAATATCAAATATTTAGGGACGTCGAATCATATAAAATTATAATATTCAAATTAACAAAAACTTGTCAATATTACTGAAGCATTTTGAAGTTTGTTTGACGTTTAATATGTTCTGAATGAAACTGAATGTTTTTTTTAAAATCGGGGATTTTTTTAAAATTATTCTATACATTGCAGCCATGAATACAAATGGGAATAGATACTGGCAAGCTATCTCGAATGAACGCTGAACATAAATGTAAAACTGAGCAACGCAGTTTTCACAACATTAATAAATGAAAATATTGCTATACAGCTACCTCTTTTCGTAGAAAATAAGGACAATAACTCTATCTGAAATTCTAACTTTAATCGAGAAATTACGTAGTAGAAAAATTCCTGGACCAGATTTCTTACCTGTAAAATCTAGAAAGATTTAACACCAAAAAGTAACTCTTGTTTAACTTCTTCCTTGAACCCTTGTCTTCTGACTAGCTATTTTCCTAATGAGTGAAGATACCTGACTGTGATATATTTCAAATTTCAAATTCTGATCTCGGACCTTTTCTTACTACTGTTCCCTAACAATGTGTGTCAACTTTACCGCAATATTTGATCAATGTTCATATTTGAATAAAATTATAAAAAAATATTCAGTAAGCGGCAATGGAATTACGTGCATGGCTTAGTAGGCGGAATGTAGAACTTAACTCTATTAATGTTATTGAGATAGGTAATAAAATCGTTCTAAGAAGCCGCCGTAGCGTAGTTGGGTAAGCGTTAGGATTGCATTAAGCAAGTCCTCGGTTCGAATTCCGCTGGGGTCGGAATTTTTCCGCATACATAGTACATACAATAAATACTAAAGAGCGAGCTATTATACACCTTTCACTACATTATTTGGATTGTGGACTGACAGGGACATGGGGAGTGCACATGAATTAAATCTAAACTTAGTCATGCTTATAACGAATGTGAATTGCCTTTTTTCCGTAATAAATCGAAATTCACCTTTGAAAATGTAGTGTGCATTATTAATTTATCAAACAATATTAAGAGCTGCCCTTAGTGCCTGTCTACTATGGTGTACCACATAAAAAAAAGAAACATAAAAATTAGAGACATTTAAAAATTATGTTGGGAGTAGTTATCGGTGATCCGTAGTATATTAGAAACGAACAAATATTGTGAACTCAACTTACCGTACACAAGTTTTATACCTACTTAAAAATTTTATTTTGTATTTATAATCTGGGCCAACTATTACAATTTAAACATTATATAATAATTTGTTACCCCAGTATGTCGAATCAGTAATTATAACAAGAAGAATATATCTCTAAAAGGCTTTACACGGAACTTCTCTCGGAAATGGAAGTTTTAAAACTAAAAATTTGAAAATAATAAGAAAACAAAATTATTTTTTAAGGCGTATGTATATGTTAGGTCCAAAACATGTAATTTTTCTGGAACGACAAAAACCGGAGCTGTGTTCAAAATATTACTTGTATTTAACTAATACTTCTAGAGTTAAAGCTAAAATAGGCAGGGTTTTATTTTTAAGGTGCTCACCCTGTATATAATTCACTGATTTTTTTCCCGGTTTCGTGTCAGGTAGACATATAATTCGTATACAAACTATCAGCTTATTTCAATAAATAGTTTTTGAGTTATACCGTCAACAGACAAACAGACGGAATTGAAAAAAAAATTATTTTTCTCATCTAGGGACTCTGAAACGCGAAGATCTGTAGAAATCATGGAAGATTATTTTTTCACTATTACGATACTTTCTTTGTCTTTTAGACACGAAAACTTACAACACAACAAAATAAAGCCCAATCCGCTTTGTGAACTGGAATGTACCTATTCGAGGCCTGCCTCTAGAAGTATTTTTATACAACGAAAACATATTTTTGGCTTGTTTAGTAAATGCTGCAGATTTGATTTGACATGCATTTGCCGCAGGATTTTTTTCGCATTTAAATTAAAATTATCCGCATTCTTCCAGAAATCACCAAATAGGCCGCCGAATGACAGATGCTAACTTACAGCTTGAATTGTCCACTAAATCACGCCATTGACGAAGTGACCACATAATGAAGAGTCTATTAGGGAAGTGACCGACATGAACGAGGGTGGATGCTCAGTCGGGGGTGACCTCAAGTGTCCAAACATTTCCCCATATATCAATAACCTAGAGTTGTACATCGCTAACAACGCCTAACTTTGATGTTTGGCGTTGCCCGTCCATCGATTGTCCCTCCCTCGCTTTTATCTCAGTTTAGTACTTTTGACACCGGCAGGCCATTAAACAGGACACTTAAATTGACAGTGATTTCAGTAGGACAAAAATTTATTGCCTTCTTCCAAAATAATCCCTCGTGTTTGGATGTTTATCTCTTTGTACTCTGCTTGATCCCTACACTAGTAGAAATAAGACGTATTATATGTGGGTATACGAAGCCTATGGTAAATCTAGTACTACTTCTAATATCATTACCTTATAAAATCACATTTTACGTTAATGAGCTATATTTACCAATAGGTTCATATGGTTATAAAACTAAGAAAATCCAACTTCTATACTTAAGAAAACTAGGTTAGAGTTTTTTGCTTTTGCAACTAATTATATGGACACTTAGTAAACAATAACGTTCTCTACACATAAAAATATTATTTTAGGTAAAAAAAATAGATTTGATTCAACATTCTTATATACTGACAATGTATCTACAAAAAGATCTTGTTATTAAATAATACTAGTACACAAAACTACATCTGACAATAACAGATATTCTCAAATGAATACTTTTTAGTACGTGTCTCACCACAAGCCAATATTCTAGTTAAAGAAAGTTGTGTGATTTACAATAGATACTTAAAGAAGAGAACTTAGAATTTTTTTCGATGCAAAAATAATATTAGTAGTAATGATTTTTGTATTACATCTAACAGGAATATGGCTTTGAAGGAATATAGATTTGCTTCCATTAACCGTTAGTTTTTTTTAAATGCATGTATTACAAACACTGTATACTACAGTATATAATTATTTTACAATATAAAAACTGTCATTATAGTAAATATACTATGAAGGGCATACAAGAGAAACAATTCCTAAAAATAATAGTATAATGGAGATTTAATGAAATATTGTAATTAACAACTATCAAAGTGTAATTTCCACAAGGAAAATTGCTGGCACAAATAGATTCCTTGCCGTAGAATTTATTCGAGTGATGTAAATAGTCCATTTAAGGCATACGTTGTTTCAAGAGTAAATATACGAGAATCTTGTATATAGTAGTCATATAACTCATAGTTGAATTAAGTACACATGTAAAGTGCATTTCACACAGTAAATTCGTGGTTTTTTCGTGTCTGTCGACAAAATGTGGAGTTATGTTTCAGTAAAACTAGATCAAACTTCGTCTGAATATCCCATTGTAGCCACACAAAGAGCCAGCAAACGTATAGAGGGCCACATGTTAGTATTAGTTGGAGCAGAATAAAACATTTTGGACACGTTTATGTACGATTCAGTCTTCGATTCAAAGTGCGAGAAAGTGAGTTTTAAAATCTAAACAGGTACTGTATAGTTACGGTTGAAATTCATATAAAACCAGGTAATAACACCGAAACTTTCTATACTCGTTGCACTGGCGAAACAAATTTGCCGTTGGTGTGTACGGGAGCTGAAATCGTAGCTGGTCTGAGGTTGAATGGAAGTCGAGGGCGTTCGGTAGCACACATTTAGGACCATACCTGATGAGCATGTGTGTGTTCAAATTTGACGCCTCCAAGCAGAGGAAATTGGATATTGAGCACATTAAGGCAATGAACATACGTACCAGTGATATTAAGTTGTTGCGAGTGAAATTATTGCAACCAAACAAGCTTCATATCAGTCCTTGCAGTTTATAATTCATGCACATACTGATGCTGTTTTACATACTTGACCTTTCAATCACTAGCGGAGCTATGGCCCTTTGTGCGAAGTTGCTAGATGCACATGTCACATTAGCTAATGTGGGCAAATCTTAATTCCTTCTCCCTCCTGTAGATAACGTTCATACAAGTGCAGTAGTGCTGTGGAACCACTTTTCATACATCACGTCTGAGTTATAAGTAGGACGAAGTTTGGCTCATGCTAAAATTTCTGTTACGGCACCGATATGGATCTGTGTGACATTGGGGACAATTATCCAGTGGAATACACTAAAGACTAAACACTAAAGTGTTATTAGTTTTGTGTTTAGATGTAAGGCTTTTGTATAAATGGGATAAGCATTTTGGCAATTAGCGATTTGCATTTATTTGTAAAAATTTATTTGGAATTGTTTTGAGGTGAGGTAAAATTCAGCCAATTAAAAATATAAAATTAAGCGGACACCTTTTATTTTTTGTCAGCTACAAAAGAGTAGAGCACCGAGAAAACAAGGACTTCTCAAATTTCTCCATCGTGTTACGATGCACTGTTTGTCGGTATTTTTAGCCATTTTGAGGTTAATATTTGAATTTTTAATCTTTGGTATGTGTGTTTTGAAACGTTTGCTTACCTGAAAATAAATAGCAGTAATTCGTGAACAACGCGGCGTTTTGATTTGAATTTGTGCTTGATTTTTTTTGTGCAACAATACAATTACTTCGAAAGAACTGAGTGTTCGAGTGGAAGCCAGCAACCTTTTTGGAGTTATTTGGGACGCAGCGTCATGCAGTTGCAGTTGCCAGAGGGGTTTCGACAGTGGCGCGGTAAACAGGATACCGAAATATGTTGTCCAAGTGTTTATTTTTTAGCTCGCGTATACCGGGTGTCCGTTCTCAAAGTCGAACATAGGCGATTAACATTGTATTGAACGTTTTTGCCGATTCCTGCTCTCCAATTCAACTTACAAGGAAGATAGTGGTATCAATGGAAAGATAAAATTATTACGCATCAAATGATACCAATAACAATATTCAAGATGTGCTTTCTATTTTAAAATACTAATTTAAAACTTGGAAATTTATAAATATGCCATGGCTTGCTTTTCAAGTTTGATAGCATTTGTTAAAAAAATTGGTAATTAGTTGGCGTAAGTCAGGTATTTTCTGTCAACGTCTGTTAAAATTATCTACAGAAAAATGAATTCTTTTAATGAAGAATGAGTGAATGCACTAATATTAATTGCCTATGTTCGACTTTGAGAATGGACACCCGGTATATTGTAATGATGAGCTCTACTATGATAACTAATCTGGAAAAATGACTGTTTGGAAAAGTCAGCAGTAAAACAAAGTTGTTTTATTCTCAAATAATTTATTATCGTTTATTCCATGAACCTACGAGCCTATTTGTTTTCGTGTTAATTCATTTATAACCCTTCGTTGCTACATGTGTAGAACAAGAGACGCATGTAATTTGTGCTATTGGAAAACTTGCAAAGTCACGTACCAAAAATGAATTGTAGGTGTAAGGGTATGTATTTGAGCTATCAGATATAAACAAATTATTTATTATTATATAAATACTAAGAAGTTGGAAGCGCAGCTCATAATAGTACACACTTGTAGCTTAACCGGATCTTCAGCGCGTGTCTTGTTCCACAAGGATTAACTTTAGAGTCAGATTAATATGTGGTTATAAATGAAAAATAAATAAACACACTGACTCTGATAACAAGTGCACTAATAAAATATGTAATAATAAATATATTGCTATATAGCCCCTATTAAGAAAACTATGCCTTCAAAGTATTTCTTTTATATTTCAATGATATTTAATATAATCAAGACCTCTTATCTCTTTGGGCTGGGTTTATCAAATCTAGTATGCTATTTACTGTAGCAATGAAACTTTATAACCTCAAATTCTTTGAATTAATTTAATGTTTAAATGTCAAAGTTTACTTTTCAAATTTTCTACACTAAGGTATACTGACACTTGTGCTTTTACATTTGACGTTTACTATTTATTGACTTTTCTCGATAATTATTGCTTCAGTTTTTGTTAATTACTTTCAAAATTGACAGTATTCAAAACTTCAATGTCAAATTAATCTAACAAACCTGTTTTCTATTGCTTATGTCCTTACCACGAACAACACTCACCACTAACGCCTTTCTTGAACAGATTACAACATCCAAAACACCCAACAGCTAACCCTTCCTTGGTCCTGTCAACTGATGCAAGCTCCAAACTCCTGCTTCTACTAGTGTCAGACGTCACAACAAGCTCCTACGTTTAGCCCTGCAAGTTACTGAAAAAGAACACTTTTCCTAGCTGCTACTGCTCTTTCTGGTACAACCATCACAGCTATTGGCTCCTCTTGTATGCCTGTACCATCAATCCAATTCCCGTCAACATCCTACTTACTCGTTCACGTCCAAACAACTCATCTGCCTCCAAAACCTCGTCCTGGTTAATGCTGCAGTCCACAATCCTGCTATCTGGTACTGGCAACCCCCTAAATCTGCTCTTCACACGATCTATTATCCTGGTAAGTTACTCTCCTTCTGTTATATTTTCAAATATTAACTTTGTCCCATTTATTTCAAGTAAGCTGACGGCTCAAACTCGATGTACTAAGTATCGATCCAATTCTTCACACAACCAATATGAAATTACTTCTTATTATTTGTAGTTTAATACAATAAATCCATTTTCCATCGATGATTATTAATTTTTGTAAACCAATATTACAATAATTGTTTTTCTTTGCTTTTGGTGTTACTATTCACAATACTATATTTTATTTAAATAATTTATGCAGAAATTCCATTTAATTTTCGATATTTAATTTTCCATAAATTTTATTACATCTGCATTTCTGAGTACTTATTTGGTAACTGTTTTTATAAACAAATTTTTTTTATCTACTAGTAACCATTATTTATGCACACCATTTAATTAATTTAAATAATAATAACAATACATCATTTTCTTAACAAACACAATTGTCGATGTAACCTTAGTTTGAATTTAATTTCCTTAATTATTAATTTCAATGCATTCAAATCAGTCTACCAGTATTTTATGAATCCCAATGAATAATGCAACCAGAGTTGATTTTCATCAATTAATGTTAAAATTTTATATCTATTAAGACTCAATTTCTTTAACTGTCCAAATTTATTCGTTCAATTTTCAACATTTCTTTATTATGATCTCTGTCCATATCATGTATCATAATAATATATAACTTTAAAAAATTGTTGTAACAATGATATTATTTTTTTTGTCATGTTATTTAATACCAATGCGAAGAAAAGTAACCAATCTGATGAATACGTATTACGTATTTTTGCAGCTCTAAATCTATTAACAGCTTTTCCACTTGTGGTTATCCCCAGTATTTATTTGATAAATATCTTTCAGGGTAACTAAGCAAATGGGCTTATTTTTTTAAGAATATTTCGTTTGAGGTAGTTCTGAAAATTTTGAAGGACTTAATGAATTATTCATGTATAAATAATGGTTCCATTTATTCTGCTTTTAATCTTATTTTCACATTATAAAGGTATACATACTTAATAATTTACCTTCCTCAATATCTGCAGTGATTTTCTCCCGTACAGTTTTCAAACTAATAGAATGGATACTATGGCTATAGATCAATATTTTAGAAATAAAATAATGTTCAAATATATCAGTTTTTCTACTATCGCTGGTTAAGGGCGGGTTCTTTAGTTTGTAGTTAATAGTATAGTTGTAAAACAAGGCATTCTCCTTCTACTACTAGTATATTTTCTCGGTTTCCAGGTAAATTGCTCGAATGCAATTGCTCGAAAACGAATTGCTCGAAATCAGTTGCTCGAAAGTCAATTGCTCGAATGTGACTTTGCTCGTATTGCAAGTTTCTCGAACAGCAATTTCTCGATTATCTGTTGCTCGAAAAAATAAAGTTGTGAAATAGCCTTAACTCGAATCAGTTAATATCAAATATAAAAAAAAACACAAATTACGAATTATAATCTTTATTATAAAAAATAGGTATAGGTATGTGATTAAGTTAAAAATTATAAAAACCAAATATTATATGTTTTTATTATGATATGTTATGTGCTATTCCACGGACTTAATCATATATATTATATATGTCTGTCATGTCCATAATTATTCACTAATCTTACAAGTCTCTGTGCACTATCAAGATATATTCTTCGACTTATGGTGTGTTGTTAACCGCTGACATATTGTTCTATCCGTTATTCTTTCAAACTCTGCTCCCTCTTTAATGCCGAAATAAATTTCCAGATGTTAAGATCACATAAATTCGAGCAAAACGTTTTCGAGAAATTGCGGTTCGAGGAACTTGTATTTCGAGAAAAGTTACATTCGAGCAATTTGATTTTCGAGCAATTGGTTTTTCGAGCAATTGGTGTCGACCAATTGATTTCGAGCAATTGCATTCGAGGAATTTGCCGGAGACGTATTTTCTCAACTGGTTTTGGTCTTGGGATGGCCAACTGTCTTTCCACCGTTTTGGGGGGCTTCCGGGTGATCAGGTGACAGGCTGCCCTCACCGTTCTATTGTTGTCCATTCTTGATATTTATGGTTGTTACACTCTCTTCTTCTTTGCCCTGCCCATCTTACAGTGTCTTGGGCTTCTCGTTCTTGCCTGATGGTATCGTTGCGTATTTGGTCACTCCGTGTTTTCCCCTCTATAGAACTTATAATTCTCATTTTTGTTGTTCGGAGGGTCTTTGTAGTTCTGCAGCTGTGTGCTCTTGCTTCCATGATACTTATATGTAATCACGGAGCGAACTCATGTTTTGTAAACTCTGGTTTTAGATGCGTTTCTTAGGTACTTATTTTTCCAAATTACGTATTTGGGTTGTTGTTTCTCGATATGAATTACCAATACTCGATATATTTGTATTTAGATATTTGCACGTTGATATGTGTTCTATTATTTCAATCTGAACTACCAATCTGCATCTTATAGGCTCTGTCTTAGCTACTGATATGCCCACATTGAGCTCTGTAGTCTTATTATATCTCCAAAGTATGCGTTGTAGTCTTCATTACTGGAGTACAACCTCGTCCGAGGAGCATGCAATTTTAATTTCATGATTATCCATTTGACAACCACTTGTTACTATTTGCACTTTACTTATTTTTCTGTCCATAACAGGGTTAAGCAATAAGAATCTAAGACTATGATCTTGCTGTTTATTTCTCAGTGGTTTTAACTTCGGTAGTGCAATTGGTGTTAAATTATTTTACTATCCTCATTAACTTGAATCATACGTTTTTTTTCACTAATTATTGTGGCCACATCGTGCAATCGTATTTTATCATATGTTTAGCTAGATCTGTGAAGCATAAAAAAGCAGCATAGAGTACAAGCTTTCTGGAATTAGCAGGGTTCTCTGTAAAAATCTTTTTAACTATTGAAATTGTAGTTCTTGTTTTCCATATTACAGCTATGTACATTCTCCTATTTTATTATCTTATTAAATGACATGGCTATATCGTTTGCTAGAAGCTGCTCACAATTTTAATTGTTCGTTTGAGATAATATTCACTTTTGCGTCTGTCTGTTTTCCAAATTTACAATTTTTTTCGCAACTTCTGAATCAATCGCAACTAACCCAGAATTATATCAAGAGCTTCTTCATAAAGCTACATATATTTTGTAAAAACAACAACTGCTTTGTTCTTAAAAGAAAGTCGTAAAATTAAGGTTAGTGAAGGTCTCATGCTGGGTGGATGTAAACGAGCTAACTCGAGAACGACGTAACCTATCAGGATGCTGTTAGCACCAGTTTATGCGAAACACTAATGCAAAGAACTGAAAAGCTTTAGGGAGATATTGGTTGCTGCTTTTCTTATATGTATTTGTCGATTTGCGTTTATGTGAGCAGTACTTGACGTTAAGCGGCCATGGAACTATCGTATTAGAGTTGTTTACCGTGCACATTCGACTGCCGAACCTGAAGTAGCTAGTTCGAATCTCGGCCCGGATAAGATTTTTTAAAATTTATCGAAGAATGCAGTTGTAAATTTCTATCCCTCTTCACTTTTAAAACTAAAATGTGTCAGCACTGACGCTGTCTAACCCAGTCGCACCTTATCTAAAGGTATTGATAAATCCCTGATTCCGTTTCAAACCGATCGCAGTAATTAGTTTCCGCCTTTCTTGCAAATTCTCTTTAGCAGCTGAAGTCGTCGCACATATAACGCCATCATATATATAACACATTATGATAACGGCAATATCAGGGTAAAAGCACCGTTTCAACAGATTACGAAGACTAAATGTGTTTCAAGGAGCGGGCGTCTTAAAGAGCTCATGACAAAACCGCTCCATCGAAACACTGTCCTGAAGTATCGATAAGGAGCTTATGCTTCCTCATCTTGTTTAATATTCTCGTCGCGTTGGCTACCTTTTCTTCTGTGACTGACCAGTGTGTACCAGATTTTTCAGTTTTAGGCTCACTGTCGTCATCAATCTAATGTTCGTTGAAGTAACTGGTTAACTGGTTTCTTTCTTGACTTTAATAATTTCCTGTTCTTTTTCCTATGTTCCATAAAGGTTGTGTTCCATCTTTAGTGAATTTTTCTCAATATTCTTCTTTAGTAGCTCTTATTCTAGCATTGACTCTATTTTTTACTGTCATATTTTACTTCGGCACAATCTGCCGAAGTATTTCCTTGGGTCGGACCATTTTTACAAATTTGGTTTTTGCGGTAAACGCCCAATCAGGCGCGTTAAAAAATATATATATGAGGGGTCACATAAAAGTGCATAACACTCGTGTAGACAGCAATCGCGTTGGCGTTAAAGGAAAGTCGAAAATGCAGTTTAGTTAAGATGTCCCGACGGATGGATGTACACATTATATCTCGAGATGTATGTATTTTTCGATTTTTATTTAGCATATTTACCAGTAACAACCGTTAAGCGACCGCGTAGCTACGTTAACACAATAGTGTAATTGTGCAAAGCTAGGCTGCTGAAGTTAAGGTCACGAGTTCGGAACTTGGTACCAAATGTATTTCTTAAAAATTATTGGAAGATTTGGATACCCATTTCCATCCATTCTTACATTTCAATGTGAAATGTCACATTTTAGGCGTTTTCTGCCCCCACACTGGCAATAACAACTACTTCATCAGCGTAACATACCAATTTGTATACTTAAAGAGGTCCAACGTTTTCTATAATTTTTTCTAAGATAGGTTGAATAAATTCGGGTTTAACGAGTCAGCGAACCTCACTCATTTTGTAGCTGCTGCTTCTTCTGTAATTGTAGCTTCTGCTTCTTCTGCAAGACGCAACCTGCTTTTATTGTTATTTTGGTATTTGTGTTGAGATCATCTATTATGTTGATATTGTCGCGTAGTGCTTTTTTTAGTATTGATATTCTATCAGATAACAGTGCTTGATCGAAAGTTTTTGTCAGATCTATCAATTTGTGTCTTTTCTTTATTTTTGTAAAGTTCTGTTCAGTATGTTACCCATTTGTTTTTGTCTATTCTATTTGATGTTTGATTTTCTGTATTTTAATATTTGCAGTACTCGCTTTTGAGAGCCGAATCTCTCCCAATAAAGTTCCTCTATTTGTTTTATTTTTCTATTTACTTCGTCTTTTTCTTGTACGTATTTCTCCCTGTCTTCTTCTCTTTTTGTATCTACGAGTAAACAACATATAAGTATCTTTGAAAAAATCTTTGACTCTTTCAGTGAGCAAGGGTGTTCTATTTCTTGTGATTGGTAGTATATTTGTTATTTTTCTCTTTTCTAGCACTTTCTCTGAAACTTTTAATTAAAAAATAAGTGAAACGTTTTGAATAAAACTTTCCAGCATTTGTGACCTAACAGATTTCAGCATTTAATGTTTCATTGATTCTGATCAAATTACCCGAAACAGCATTCCGTGGTCTTCCATCAACACTAAAATCTAAATGAATATATATTGCTACGAACGCATTTTAAGCCTTTATGGTTGTAATAGTAATTAATAATATTTTATAGAATGTTCCAGAAATGTGCTAGTTTAACTTTTCTAGATAGTATAAATAACATTGACTTCGATTAGTTTGGTAAACAGTATTAAAAATAGTGTTAGCCTTTATTTGAAAAAAATGTAATCAGAGTAGCCTTAGAAACAATGTAAAATCGAAGACAAACAATTGCGGAAAGGAAGCCAAACTGTGAGGTGGTGTTAATTCGACTTTCCCAATACATAATTGTTAAATTGTAAATAAATACCCTCTTCCAAATTCAGTGAGTTTATTGTATATCTTGTGAGTATGCTGTACTGCAGTGCATTGATTCGTAGCACCTCTGCATAAGTTTTAAAAGGTGTTTAATCTGTTCATCGAGTGTTAGCTAGTATTTCGGTGGTTGTTTTGGACATCATAGCACATTAATTGGTGTTCAGCGACTTGTATCGGCAGGCCAACGAAGAAAGAGAGAGCCACACATCGTGGGACTTGCTAGGAACTCGAGTTAAGCTTTAATTTCGATTCCAAAAGCAACAGAAAGGTCAGAAAACTTCACCCTAAAAGATAGAATTTAGTGAATTTCTTGGTGGCGTCGGTTTTATGAGCACTTCCGACACAAGCATCACTTAAGTGTGTTTTTGGGACTTGTATTTACTTACAAAATTGTTATCACCTACTCAACGCTTTAATAGCGTAATCACAGATAATTTTCAAGTATAACAAACTTGTGGTTTTTGAGTTGTGAGGTTCGAATGCCATATATAAATACATTTTTTAAATTATTAAAAATAGTACCACGATACTTGATTTGATAACAAATGCACTTCTTATAATTTTTTACAAATAAAAATAATACTTGCTACGAATATGAGAGTCATTTATTTTATACAGAATTAAATTATAATATCCAAATCAAGTGTAATAAAACATAAAAATATGTATAATTTCCTACTAGAATGAAAATCTATTAGAGCGTTTGAAAAGTAAACCACAATTTTTTTTATATAAGTAGGAGATACTGAGCTTTGTTTATTAAACCTACTCAATATTGATTTCAAAATCCATAAACTCTAGGTCGATAAAATGTAATCTAAGAATATAGGGGAATTATTATTAGAATTTGAAAATGCAGAAATATATTTTAGGTAATCGATATTGAACTGTCGCTAAACACTAGCTCACCCAATACCTGTAAAACAATTTCTTCAAGATTTTAATAAGATTACACCTTCAGAATTTGTAGTATTGATAGAAAACGTTTTCTGGCAATGTACAAAATATCGAAAACACCTAAAACTGTGCATTTATTAATTGTTAGGACTTCAAGCAAATTGTAGAAAAGGTTCTGTAGCAAGTATACTTATTTACTTACCTGAAATATTGAAAATTAACTAGAAATTAAAAATTCTGTATTACTTTCAAAATCGTCAGTGTAGCTTGATTATGGAATTAATCTGATCAGCAAACTAATTTCAAGTCTTTGACTAAAGCGATAGTTTGTCAATCTACTAACATCTGCAAATTGCATTAGATGTCCGTTATTACTATGACCTTCAAATACAGAAGCCTTACGTAACAATGAACTATCAAGGTCAAAAATTTTAGTACAGACAATTTCTTAAATCATTTCAGGGTATCTTTGTGCTTTAAGCAGCGCCACTCGATATTCGTCATTTCTGCGTTCTTTTTAGGCAGTCTGGCAAACGCCTAAGCGTCCACGTACATTGTTAATGTAATGATTAATGTTTTATTAATTTCGTGAACCAGTAGTTAATTTATATGGGCAGATGGTTATTTTGACCTCTCCGGTGAGCAATTGCAGCGTCGAAAACTTTTCGCAAAGTTATGATCTAATCTTTCCTAATGCGCAGATAAGCCGAGGCACTGATCTATCAAATACCAGCTCCAATTATCAACGGTCCGTGCATTTCTAGACTAAAATGTCAACGCGTTTAACAGTTCTAGACAGCGACGCATTCAGCCATAGAATAACTGTTAAAACTAATTATAGTTATTATGCATAATTAAGTATTCTATTCAAAGCCCAACAAATACAAGATATTTAATTATTCCAATGTATTATCTACTAATAAACCTGACTGCTACCTGAATAAAAAGGTGCTAATTATTATACAGGAAGGAATTATACCCTGTGCATATAATGTCCCTGTGCCAACTTGGGAACTAATTACGATATAAATCTTCCGAATGCACTTGATAAGAGCTAGCGATTTATGGGGAAAAATTAAAGGTCAGCCACGTGTAAAGGCTTAAAGGATTAAAACATAGTTTCTTATTGATTTGTGCTATGCTGATATCCTATAGTGTCAAGAAACCATTATTATGCCAGCGTTGTAACTCCAGCTATAGAATAAACAGTGTGAAACATAAATGATACAAGCATTGTTTTGTACAAATACACCACTGTATACCAGGGATGTGCAGTGTTTATTGTATCTAGTAGAGATAGCTGTGGAATATGTTGCCTCTATCAACCCCACTCGTTTCCTTGCTTTATTAACAAGCAAAGAGGCATACTTGATTAGTTACGGGTTATATGATTAAAAGTTGTACAAGCTGGAAGTAGTGTTTTTTTTTGAGAAATGGAAAAAGTGAGCTTCAATGGCTCATTTAAGGTGTAGCACCAAAAGAAATTAATACAGGTATAGTTGGAGTATTTTCTAATTTTGGACCGTCCTATCAAATAGTAAAAACTTAATCATTGGAGTGCACATTTTTTAGAGTAATCAGCAAATATGCAAAAGGTGGCATTCTGGCGAGGATTATGTATGCGTGTATTTTACAAATATCCGCAATTAGCATCATCGTGATATCAAGTTTGTCCAAGGAAATGCTCAGTGAAGAGTTTTGAAATGTCTTGAATTCAACGAAATTAACTGTATCAGAATACAATATTATTTAAGATAACAGTGAAAACAGTAAATTTTGAACGACGCTGCAGTTCGTTGAGGTAGTAAGGCCATGCTATAAATTTGCATATTATACATTGCCTATACCGCAATTGCAATGAAAACAGCAAAAGATTCAAAAATAATCAAAATTAGAAATCAAATCCTTGATGTATTATGAGTATGCTTAGTTAAAAATATGTCATTAAAATGTATTGGCAAATATTTTTTTAAAGCTATGTATATCGCAATAAGATCTTCATAATGTTCTCGTTATATAAAACAGTTCGCCAGAATTTAGTTGATCTTAATTGCAACGAACGATGTAGATATCAATTTGTAAATATATTAATCCAAAATTTGCACTTTATTTTTTTTTCTTTCAATTGTTTTATACTTTTACAATAATCTCATTAAGTAGTACAGAACAGTGTATGAAGATTTTCAGTGCCTAGGGTTGGAAAATAATTTTTAGGTAATATTAATTTAGGTAATCGATAACCGTTCTTAAATTATTATTTTATTATAATTTGAACGGCTTATTTAAAAAGCAAGAACATATTTATACGATTGTTTAGAAAATTCTTTAGGAAATTATCTCAAATCTTGACTTTATGGGAATTATAAAGCGACCGAGTTATGCAGTTGCCTGGCCAATTAACATAATTTTGTAATTAAAATTTCATATTTAAATTAATTAAAATAAAATAAACTATTAGGTTTGCTTAATCATCTTGATATTTAATATTTGAAATTAGATAGAGGTCCATTTTCCAGCATGATGATGAAAAGACCTTTTATTTCCTTTTTTTTTGGCATTATCTGTTATCTTAAATGTTATTTATTATATTTTATATTACTGTTGTTATCAGTTGTGGTCAGTAAATCTGGAGGTACCATGGTCTAGAATGATTAAAAATGAGGTGTCCTTTAAATGTTACTGGATAGTATTAATACTACTTTATTAATATTATTTACATAACTTACGTTAAGGTGATTTAAAACTACTAAATTAGTATTGCGAATTTTATAACTAATTATCTCTAGATTTTTATAAAACTCTCGGTTCGTTTCTACTCAATATTAAAATTTAACCGAATGATACGGTTTTGTTACACGCAAAAAATATTGTTTTATTCTTCGTTGAAGCACTTTACAGAACTACATTACAATAATATAAGTAATTTATTGTGGACCATGTAGTAATAAACACAGTACTAGGTGTTGGAAGATTTAAATGTAACATATCAATATAGGAAGAATTAACTTTCTAACAACAAAGCATAAGTGTAGCTTTCAACTTTTACGTTGATATACTCGTGTATGTATCAAGTAATTTATAATGTAAGGAAGAAATGTGAGCTAATTTGGTATACGAAAATACAGAAGAATAAATTGGCTTTTAGATTTAATGTCAAGTTGTACATAAAACGTAATTTATTTTAAAGTAAATGTTTAAATTCCTCTTCATCGACCGACATTACCCGAGTTTCATATGTAGTTAAAGATTTAGACTAGTTGATGACAAACAATAAGTCCTACTGGCATCAAAAAGACACCCTTAAGATACAAATTTTTTCTAATTTGTGGCAAAAGAGAAGAGTAACCTTAATTTTAACAAAATGTGTTCTTTTGTGTTTTTAAATCAAAGCTTAAATAGATGATTTCTGAGGTTTTCACGGCTATTGTCATTGAGTAACAAACGACTTCCGGGATTGGACCGTGTCATGATTGAGATCGAAGAACTCAACGTTTCGCCCACTTTCGTAAGGGGCTTCATCAGGAGGGAAAAGCAAAAGAGCACGGTAACTCAACGTGTTAACCACGCCAGAGGCGAAACTCTTTGCAAGGGAAGGGATAGAAGAGCACGGTAACTCAACGTGTGAACCACGTCAGAGGCGAAACTCGACTGGTCGAGTTCCTTATTTCACATCCATTAGTTCATCAGATGAATTCTAGTCACACTACGGTTATACAATTTTAAATCAGATTTCTCTAATAAAATGATCAATAGGAAAACATTTCAAATCGGAAGATTGCCTATGTTCTGCGGTTATTCATTCATAATTAGTTTTTCACAATGGTTAGAAAATGTTTGAAACATTTCAACTGTATATTTTGAAAGACTCTCACAGCATACATTTTCAACCTTTCTCGTAGGTGGCAACTGACAATTTATGTGTTTTGTAGTAGAAAGTTCTAGAAAAGCCACATCCTATTTCAATGAGGTTTTATTGATGCACAAAAAAAATTACCGGTTGGCGTCTTGATTTGCTCTCTCCGTTGTGCGCTATGATTCCGAGGTTCCGTTTTGGGCCGCCCAGAGATCAGCGGGTTTTTTTTTGTGAAGTTGGGATGGGTTTTGCCCTAGCTTTATGTAGCGGTTTAATGTTACTCTGACGACCTTAAGAGAGAAATTTCTCTCATGCCAGCCCTTGAGGGATTCTGGTTAGAAAATCTGTTAGAATTCATTTGGCATGTGACCTAGGTTGAGCTGCAAGTAATAGCCACAAATAGTTCTTGGATTTTAAAGTGAAGTTTGAGCAGTTTCGCAAACGCCTGGTGCCCTTGACCTAATTGCAGCACGAGCCCGCATTTGCTGCCCTTGATGCTGCATTCTAGGATCGAGCTCTCTTTGCTTTGGCTTGGCCTGCATGCCCCTCCTGCACTGGCTATACGTGCGCCGTCCGAGTGGGCATAGGAGCTCAACGAAAGAGTTTATATAACGTTTATTGCTTTCATTCTTTAACACCATTGGAATGTTGTGTAAAGTGATCCTGTGCCTCTTTAGCATCTTCGGAACTCGCCTCGCTACATTATGTTGCAAGTGGGTCCTGCTGGAGTTTCCTCTGCACCCCGTGAGTTTTACAATTGTTATTGAACCTTTGATGTCTATCACTGTTCGATTAACGATTTCCATGGGTACTCTTGAGGGCCTATTTGATGCTCAAATTAATATAACCCCTGATAGCTCCTCGGAGCCTAGTTTATTCTTGCATCAATTTTAATCTGTTGTTGGTCATGCTTAACGTAGCCTGTCTGTATTTGTACACCTTGACATAGGATAAATGTTAACCTAATCGCAGGATTAGTCGAGTTCATGTGTTTGGAAATAAACCTGACCTTTGTGCATATTTATAGAATAATCACCTGTACTCTGTACTGGTTCTGTATGTTATTTAATATGTAATTATTGATTATTATACAGTGATATCGCCTTATTTATGCTACTGCTACCTGGATTTGTGTGCTTTCTTTCAAAGTGTTATGCTACTTCTGAGTTTACGAATTTTCTGTGATACATGGATGCACTTGTCGTTATTTAAAGATTCGTTGGCGCCCGCCTTTGCTATCTAGTAAACTTTAGTATTTTTTTGAGCTACCAACATATTTTTACTTGTTTTCGGATTCGTGATGTCTGACGATAAGGTCAAGTTCCCGTATCCTTGTTGGTTGGTATGACAACAACAAAATAACAAGCCCGCTATGAATATAACGGTTCTAGGACTGTTATAGAACATTGCCTTTTATTCAGTTACTACAGAAACAACAATCGCGCACTTTATTTAGACAAACAGTATTTGTCATATTCAACGATATTTTTATTTTTATCAGTTGATAGTGAAATCAATTTTATACGAGACTAGATCGTTAAGTGACTTACTATAGAACAGTCCTCAAAAATAGCAAAACTAGGCCCTTTGGGCCTCGACTTCTAACTTTTTTTTTGGTTTGTTCTAAGGCACTTACTGCACGCCGTCTCCACTGAGGTAGTGTGGCCGGCAATTGTATCCATGTAATCACTTGATTTTGAGAAAATTAGCTGACGAATCAAAGTCTGGTATCAAATTTTATTGCAGATTTTTTCCAATTGTATGATATCGAAGTAAATTAGTTTTTCTTGATTTGTTAAAATGCTATGTTTTCTAATTATTCCCCTATGCTTAAATCCTTTATGTCATACTCCAATGGTGAGAAAACAGTTACTCAGTGTAAATATATATCTGTTAAAATAATTTACTCCATATAAATCTGTAAATCGATCTGTAAGCTGGCTCTCTTTCAGGTCTGAACAAAGAACATATTTGTATTAGCGGTTGCTGTTCTAAGCATTTTTTTCAGAGATATAGATTATTTTATAACAAAAAATATATGTGGCAACAGAACTGGATTTACATAACCTAGTATACCAAATATGGCATTAGCATAAGTTATGGTGTAAATTAAAGACCAAGACAATAAACTTAGTCCTGGTCACCTACTGTTTAAAAACCAAGGGACTGATGTGTAAATACTCATATTTTTAACTCTTCTATATTTAATATAAAAACGGGTCGGATCCATGTTTCGTATATTTTTTTTGTTTTTAACACAATCCTTTTACAATCTTTCATATTTACTGATTTGTTAGGTGGTACTAATGCCACACCATATTCTCTCTGATATTCAGTGATATAAAATATCTAACATTGACAAGCGTCTTCGACCAGTTGTAGTAGAATAAATGCTCGTCTGTTGGAAAAAATGCACTAACAAATGCCTATACCGACTGAATAAATTAGTACATCTATCAATAGGCAATCAGCTATAATTCACGCTTTTTGTGTAAAAGGCCCAAAACAGTTTTATGTCACCAGCCCGCGACCAAAGGCCAAGCGATGTGACATGGTGACCCGCGGGTGACCTTACGAGCGCGTCTTCAGCAACTATTGTAACTGTACATCCTTAGCTTTAAATATGTGGAAATACCGGACAAATCCCCAAATGGAAAAATGACATTATATTCCATTCGAATATAAAAACCGATTTATGGCTGTGTTCACTCATAATTCTGCACTCCTGGTGCGTTACTGCGGAAATTGTTCCTCCGGAGAGAACATACTAAAATTTACAGAATAATAGTCCTTTTTTAACAGTTACCTAAGCTTGCCTTGATGGCCTGATTTCCATCATTGCACAGCTGACCATTTTTTATAACAGCGCAACAAATCAACCTTTTGAATTTGCTGGTGTACAACATTAATTTTTTTATGGTTACTCAAGAATGGGGTTGGAAAATGTCGATTTGGACAGTTTAATTCTACTGAAAATTGGCTGAAGGTTGGCATTGGTCAACATCATGTTGCAAATAATATAATTCACTTCTACTTGCAAAATGAGCAAATGCTACTGATATTGTACTAGTGCGCAAGTAGCATAGGAAACCAAGTGTAGGCTTTGAGTTATCGTTGATTGATGACAGTAACATATATATTGATGATTGTCAGATACAAAAAACTGAAACAGTGGTACTGGATATAATGCTTACTTGTGATAAAAATTACTACTTCTTGAAATAACTATGGCATTGAATAAATACATACCAAGAAGAGCAAAGATATACTGCAAAATAAACACAGACGATTATCTTATTGACTGTAGACTGTTTAATTAGCAACGACATTTACGGTTTTCACATCCATTTAAAGCAACCACATTGATTAACAAATTAAGGAAAGTAGTATATTATATACCTGTCTGTAGAAAACTATCTGCGGATACAGTATAGTACAATCCTATCCCTTCACCCAATTTGACGTAAAGGATTGTGAAAGCAATTGGTATGGATGCGATAAAGGTCAAGTCTTTTTATGATGATGCATTTAAAGTCAGGTTAACTATTAAATTCTATAAATCGCACATAAAATATTATTAAATCTGAAACTGCAAACTGTTATTCAACAGATTAACTCTACATTTGTATATTTATTTGCATGGAATAGTTTAAATAGATCTGTGGTTTTCTATATATTTAATGAAACAGAAGACTTTAAAGGTGTTCATCAACAAAAAATTGATGTACGTAGTTAAGCAAAGATTCCTATTTATATTACATAAAAATAGTAATTTTTTCTATAGCACATGTTAAAGTGTGCTTTTATCAACTCAAAACAAAAGGTCAAGTTTTATTTTAACAGCAAGGGTAGATAAAGTAGCACTTTAACATCAAGGATGGATAAAGTAATTTAATTTAACTTTTGTTTAAATTAAATATGACAGCTTCGTATTAACGTATTAACCCAATCTAGCTACTGGCATTTTGAAATGTGATTGAATGTCCTTATTTTCTTTTGAAATTGTTAAAGTTCTTGCTATAGAAAAAAATATTGTATTATACACGACGATAAAGTTATTTCTATCCACTCTTGAATCATTCGTGGATAAAATTTAACTTTATCATCTTGTATAATAAATATAATTATTTGTAACAGGCGTTAACTTTTATGTTAATGGTATCGCAGAAAATATTATTAATTTTAGTGCCTTGTATTTGAACATATTTAACATATATCGCAGATACATTGGATATACGATTCTTTTACTATATTACTTATACCATGCGTACTTTTTAAAAGTATACGTAGGGGATACTCGTATGTATACTAAAAATAAAAGTTCCGTTATTTTTGCCACAGCATGCTATTTGTTTTAAAATAAAACTCTTAAGATTTAAGTTTGCTCTGTAATTGGTTGCCTAGATATAGGGTAAAACAGTAAAAAATAAGGGAATTTCTCTTTTTAGCATTCATACGAGTATCCCCTTGTATACTTTTAAAAAGAACGCATGGTATGTTTAAAGTAAAAGGATTTTTGTTCGTCGAGTTCATTTGTAAATTGTATTGATTTTTATCATTCTATTTTTAAAACTATTAGCTTGCAGATTTGTTATCGCACTTTCTTTATTTAATTTTTTGGAAAGGTAATTTTGACGATTTTATAATGCGCTTTGGTTCCGTAGTTGTGCCGGACTTTACAACTAAATTTAGTTTAAATTTACCGGAGATCAAAAATTGATATACACGTAATTCAACACAACCCTTTGTAATAGATGAAACATCACTGGCTAAAGCATATCCATTCATATGGGGTAATTATTTATTTAAAGATACTGTGGAAGACTAAAGTATTGTTTTCGAGTGAAAATAATAATTAATTTAGTTGCAGATTTTACGTGCGGCCATATATTATCATATACACACATATGTTTAATATACTTACTTAAATGATTGAAAAACGAGAGAAAACGATTTGCTAAATTGTTATGGACAATTAGGAATGACAAACATTTTCTCCAAGTGATGATACGCCTAATCAATTTTCTTATTTCATCAGTTGTTAAGCATTCGCAATGAATCTGCTAGATGAAATTTATTGAATAGGTACGTCAGAAAGAAGTTACTTGACTGATACTATGCAACGACTACCAAATGGTTCGAATCCTGTAATAGTTTTTGATGTTAATGTTTTAAAGAAATTTAGCTAGAGAGGTTACTAATGCATATATAGGGTGGACTATGGAAAAGTAGCAAATGTTTTGTCAACTACGACATTAATATAGATATGTATGCATTAAGGGAGATATGAATATGTTTTTCCCTGAGGTTGACATGTGTTCCAGACGGGATACCGAAAGTTTGTTTCCCACATTTCGTTCCCCACATTTCGTACCCCACATTTCGTTCTCGGGATATTTCGTCTCCCCACAACTCGTACCCGAAAACTTCGTTCCCGAGAGAGCTCAATTTGTCTCCTAGATTACAGGGCGTTGAGAAACGAGTGCAGCGATCGGAATACAGTTAGAAAATTAAAGATATTTTAATTAATTAATTTATGCTAAGAATAAAATAAATTGTATTTATTAAAAATGACGGTTTAATCAAAGTACGTATCTTCCTAATATTTTTTATAGGGCCATAATCTCTCATTTTGAACAACTTTTCGTAGTAATATTTTGCCCTATCATGAACAAAAATGGTAGTTTACCTGAAATGAAAATAATTTTTGTTTAACTGTCAAGGCCGACTTGTTTTTGAAAAACTGAAAATTTTCTTAAAATTCTCTGCAAACCAAGCAGGAATTATAATTCTTATAACATTTTTATGTAAAACCAAAGAGCATATGCTCTTTGGTAAAACTACAAATAAAATTTAGTTCCCCCTTGTAAACTGAATCCGGGGACATACTGTATATAGTTCTTATTAGTTTATTATAATAAATAAATTAATTAAAATATCTTTCATTTTTCCAACTGCATTCCGATCGCTGTACTCGTTTTTCAACACCGTGTAATCTAGGAGACAAATTGAGCTCGCTCGGGAACGAAGTTTTCGGGTACGAGATGTGGGGAGACGAAATATCCCCGGAACGAAATGTGGGGTACGAAATGTGGGGAACGAAATGTGGGGTACGAAATGTGGGGAACGAAATGTGGGGAACGAGCTTTCCGCAAACCTTTCCAGACCGAGGACTCTGGCCCGAGAGCCGAGAGCTGCAAGTCAACCGACGGTAAAGAACTTGAATTTCTCCGGTAGTGCATACAGTATGATATTTACTAGCATATTAGTAAAAAAAGTATAGCATTTCAAAATGTCATGAGTACATTTAAAATGAGAATATGTAAGTAACATCAAGGATTGCCTGAATATATAGTTGCTAAAACGTTTGTGCATGGTTACCATGAGATTGAGAAAACGTTCATTTCTAAACAAATTAATAATATAATTGAAATTTTGTACAGAGCGTATTTGTACTTTTCTCTCAATTTTATATATATTTGGAATTCTCTGTTTTAATTTTTAATGTTTGTATAAGCGCCAGCGTGGCTCTGATGGTTAGAGCATCGGACTGCGGCGCGGAAGTCTGGAGTTCAAATCCCAGATCGATGCCTGGCGGGCGGCCTACCCAATCGCTTTAAATAATTGGGAACCTGCGTTTGAAAGAACAAGGGGTAATAATGCGGTTGTCTAATGCGTGGTGCTCACCACATCACCACGTGTCATGAATTTGACACGCGACAGCCTGGTGTGAGAGTGAGGATACGGAAGCTCTAACCTTCCGCCTTGCAGGCCAAGCTCCTTCATGGGGTGTTAGTGCCTCACCATTATTATTATAAGCCTATTTGCGTTGTTGATTATAGTCACCTCACAATTTCTATTAGCCTCAAAAGTGATGTAAGCTATTGTAGATTTTACTTTTATTTTTGCAACATGTTTAAAATTTTGTAGACCTACTACAAATATATGCTATTCTTTCATTTAATTTTAATTTTACCACGTCGCTTCGTCCTGTTGTAGTGTTATACTTAGGGTCAATGTTATAATAATCACTCCTTGGTCGTCAGTGATCCATTTTTAATTTAATTTAAATTGTTGTGAAGTGATACTTTACACATTAAATACGCCGATGAAATTGTTTATTATTTCATTTTGAGTGTGGAAGTACGTAGAAAGATAACCTTACTATTTTCACAGTGACCATATCAAACTATACGATAGATAGTAAGTAAATTGTGTTTTATAGTATAATGTATATTATAATAATTGCTGTATTATTCAAGACATTAATTTATAGTGACCGAAACCAATAGTTTCTATGTTGCATGAATATTTATATCAATTCGACAGTTGGATACAGAATTGGGGTTAATCACTGCTATTTTGAAAAACGTATAAACGCAGAAAACTGTTATTACTTTAAATTTGTACGCTTACTTTCACCTAAATTAAGCATCTGTGGAAGTAAACAGTTACTACTAATTTATATGTTAATGCCTAAAATCCAATTTAAGAAGAGCTTAAAATTCAAATTTCAAGTGTAAACGCCCACGTGCCCCGAAGTAAACAACGAACCAGGTAACAGCTACCACTCTAATCAACGTGTTTTATCAAACATCTTACACGTTTTCAATAACTTACGGCGAGGCATCATAAAATTGTTAATAATTTTGGGCATAAAAGTATCGTAAACTCCGTTTAATTATTTATATCTTAATTACGCCGGCCTCGTGAACCACTTACGCAGCTCCTCAAGGCGCCGGCTTCTTCCTGATGTCTTTTGCCCATGCTGGAAATCATAAACTTCAGGTTCACATTTTATTATCATATTAACATGCTTATAAAATGGACTAACTTGGAAATGCCCGGTCGTAATAGCTGCACATAAGAATACATCTAAAAGAACTTCAGGCTGGTGATGTATTCAGTACATTCGGAATAGTGAACCCTGAAATTTATATTTTACGTTATGTACAAGGTAACGATAATTAAATACTTCGATTTTGCAAATATAGAGCATGAGAGTATTTCGATCATCCCGAGTTTTATATAGTATGATCAACAGTTATTTTCATCTAGTATGGCCATGGAATACTTCCTAATTTATGAATGCAACTATAACTCACTTAAAAAGCAAATGTCAAGTTTAACATTTAAATATAAATGTAGTGGCATTCATAAATTAGGAAGTATTCCATGGCCCTACTAGATGAAAATAATAATTTTTGATCATACTTTAGTAAATACCCCCATTGAAGAGGTGTCGGCCTCTTTTTTTTGAGTGGTTTAGGTATTAAGACCACACAGTTGCCAAAACCAGATTGGGCAATCGCACAAAACATTTTTGTAGCCGTTGAAATTGCTGGTGTTTGAACCCAAGGTTTCTGGCTTAAAGGGAGAGGCTTACCACCAAAGTACAGGGTCCGGCAATGAAACGGGAAGATTTCGTAAATAATTTTATTGTTGAAAAATTATTTTTTTTATAATTATTAATACATTAATGGGAAGTAAAAGAGTCGCCATTTGATTTACAATGTTAAAAAAATATATTTTTTGAATACTACATCTGCCAAATGTCCTCCGTTGTCCGTTGACATTTATGCATTCTTGGAGTCGAGCCTGAAAGTTTTGCATCACTCTTCGTGGGGTTACCTAAGAACAAAAGTGTTTGGAACTGATCCACCCAGGACAATTCCGGCCCTCAAACAACGAATTCGTGACGAGATTGCAGCAATACCTGTTGATATGCTACGAAGAGTGATGCAAAACTTTCAGGCTCGACTCCAAGAATGCATAAATTTAATGTCAACGGAGGACATTTGGCAGATGTAGTATTCAAAAAATATATTTTTTGTAAAATCGTACTAAAATATGGTCATTTATGCATTAATTTGCGGGCGTAAATAATGCCGTTTGCGCCCTAAGGCCTAAAAATAATTTGCGGGCGTAAATAATGCCTTTTGCGCCCTAAGGCCTAAAACACCAGCATCACATTGGCAACCAACAACAATTTGATTTTTGAGAACGAATCGTGCCATTTATTTTTCAAAGCTTTATGGTGGATTTTACAAAAAATCTTGTTTGCATTTCGGGCGTGAACGGCGATTTTGGCCCTTTGGCGTTTTATAATCCTTCGGCCCTTCGGGCCTCTGGCTTATAATTCCGCCGCGGGCCAAAATCGCCTCCTTCACGCCCTTAATACAAAAATAGCTATTTTTAACATTGTAAATCAAATGGCGACTCTTTTACTTCCCATTAATGTATTAATAATTATAAAAAAAATAATTTTTCAACAATAAAATTATTTACGAAATCTTCCCGTTTCATTGCCGGACCCTGTACCTCCACTGCTTACTATATTTACTATTTTATACAAGGTGTCTCGCGAAGTTCTCCCGGCTCTTAAGGAGCATGTTCTTGAGATCATTTCAAGCAAAAAAGTTCATATGAACATGTGTCCTATTCTCAGCAAAGGATTGGTCGAGGTGGGCCACACAATTGGCCGGCCAGATCTCCAGATCTAAATCCCCTAGATACCAACATATGGGGTTGGATGAAGGAGTTGGTGTACGAAGAGAAAGTAGAAACACGCGAGGCTTTAATCCAGCGAATTTTAAACGCTGCAGCACAAATAAAAGACAGCCATGCTAAGGTAATTAATAGAAAGCGTGGTATTCACAGGCGTGCGGCTTAATGCATTGAAGTAGTAGGTGGAATTTACGAACATCTATGACTACGTTCTTTTAAATTATTAGTTTGCAGTCTATTATTTTGTTATTTTTGATGTCATAGAAATAAAGATTATTTTGGCGTTTTACAATTTAGTTTCTAATATGTGCCGCCCTTTCTGACTTAGTGTCTTAAGGTTTTCCATATGATTTGTACGAATTATGGCAATTGTCAAACGTTTACTTCTTTTCTGTGAATGCTTTTAGTTTCTATTGGCTACGAAAACCACAAACAACAATTGAAGTACTTATTTTTATATAGATGAACATATATTTCAACTTAGGTAACTAAAATTAAGGATACTCTTTTGCCTTTAAATTATGCTAGCATCGCAGCTATAGAATTTAACTCTGATATGTATCTGCAATAAGCTGGATACTAGAGCACAAAATGTACATAAATTCCGTTCACAAATGAACTTGGCGAAGTTGTCTATTCTTAAAATACGCTGGTGGCTGGACCCGCTGCCCGAGTACGTGCAATTCAAGAGTGCACAATGCATCAGCAAATGACGTGACAGCGTCGTTCTGAGTTCTTTACCAAGGTTATGTAAGTAACAAAAACTATATATTGTATCTCATTCACACCTTCACACCCAATTTCAACTGCATTGAAATATTTTATTCGCTTACAAAGCAAAAAAAAATTCCATATTTTCATATAATTGTTACATTAGTAAGCATAGACACAGGCAGAAACTTCCGAAGTCTTTTTCTGCTAGAAAAATTAAAATTTCCAGAATTTCTTCCTGAATCAGTTCCATGTTTTGTAATTTCCCCCAAAAAACTGTAGTCTGAGTAGGCGTAAGAGTAGTATAACTAAATATTCTTTTTGACTTTTTAACTAGAAAATAATTTAGTAATATCTAGTGATGGGACTATTCGAATGCAAATTACTTAATCGGTGTTTGTAAATCTCGCCGGGCGTGATCTCGATTCCCATCCGAATGATGAATTAGGCGTGATTTCGATTCTTATCCGAATGCTGAATTCGAATGTTGGTACTCGGATTCGCACTCGAATCGTTTCAGTTTTAGATAGCACAGCTCTGCGTATCATAGGAGTTTAAAGAATGCCCGCCGCGGAAAACTCGCTCCGAAAGCAACTATAGGTATGAATGCACAGAGAACTGCCCGTTGCCATTCCGAAAGTTTCGACTTTAGATAGACATTACATATAGGTATTTTTATTTCCATAGAAGGCGGGAATGGAATCAAGTAGGACTTTGAGCATATGACCAAAGCAGTCGGTGTCTAAGGTACCTGGTACTCTGTATGCCTAGACCTTGTCCATTAACAAACAAACAAACACACTCTCAAACGACAGATTTTTTTGATCTAGGTATCACTTGAATAGTTGGTGCTGAAATGTTTCTAGTTAAATATAGACTACAGAATTGAATATAAAATTAAAATATTACCACACAGACTGAAGATTGCACACTCAAACGATATAGCACCACCAAAATCATAAAAGCAACTAAATCTACTAAAAATTTAAACAGATATATCGAAGGGAAAGAGAAACAAACGATGGGGTTGTCTTAATAATTTATTTTAAAGAAATACATATAGGCCCGTAACAACAATAAAAACAACTATTTTATAAACAGTCCTTTTCTCATATTCATTTTCGGTACTATAAACTTAATATTTAAGTATTTCAAAACAAATAGACGTTATTAATACGGTAACCTGAACCGCCTACAATCAAAAGAATTTTTTATTTTTGCTTTGGGCACGTGCAACGTCTCGTTATCTCTGGTGTTGCCTGTCGCCCAGCCGAGGTCACACGTCACTACTCCCCCAGTACGAGAGGGAGCACACAACTCGAATCTGAATTCGAGTGCGATTTTGCATTCGAATTGTTTGCATTCGAATGATCATTCAATTCTCAAAAGTATTCGAATACGATGTATTCGATTCTGAAAAGTATTCGATTCTGCCCATCACTAGTAATATCTCTGGAAAAGTACAGTTTTCTTTAACAAATATATTTGCTGTATAAAATCTATCACGAAATGATTAGAAAGAGACGAATAAATAGTAATAAACATACAGCAAATTGTAGGAATAAATATGTGCTTGAACCCTGAAACTGGAACTGTTTCTAATAAATTTATTTTACTTCGACTTCTTTAATAACTTTTATGCAAAGAAAACGTATATTTTCTTAAACATTTAATGTTATTTCCTATGAAAAATCTGTCAAAATATTACTAGGAAGACTAATTTGCTCGACATAAAAGTTATTATAACTATTATTATTAATAAAAGCATCTCTGAATACTTTCTGGACTATAAAGTTATCACTGCCATAACAGTCAAAACTAACCAGTCAGCCTAACGGCAATCCATGTGTATGCTTAAAATTCTCACTATGAGCATTACAAGTGTAGACTTGGCAATGCCCAGTTAGAAAAACACGTAATCAAATAAACTACGTACTCATAAAAGGGGTCTAGGACAACTCGGCGCCGCCAACTCGGCGCCGCCATCTCGGCGCGGGCCAGCTCGGCGCCGGGACAACTCGGCGCGGAGCCATCTCGGCGCCAGCCAACTCGGCGCGAGGCCATCTCGGCGCCGAATTTAAATTCGCAAACTAAAGTGATCGCCAAAAAGCTGGCATCAAATGAAAAAAAATTGTTAGAATTTCTTGGAAAATCAAACACTAACGACCAGAGGTAATTGCAAAGTAATTACAAATGGGCCAAACAAAAGTTGTCACATGACTTCCGTTATCAGTAAAATTTTACATTTTTTTAAAATAATTACGAAAAAATGCATTTACTACCCAAGATAGGGACAACATTTACGAAACAAAGTTGTGTTCTGGCCTTGACATTGTTGAGTTAGCTAAAACTAACACATAATAAAAATTGTATGAAAATCTTGCTTAATTTCCGAAAAATTGTACTTTTTGGATTTACACAACTTCGAAGAACGCCATTTTTAACTAAGTAAAAATCACCCAATATATCTAATACGGGCTAAAATATCTTTTATGTTTAGGTCCCATATCAAAGAATATTACTTTTAACAAAGACGGCTATGGAAAAACAAATATTTTTCAAAAAGTTTTTTATTTCATAATAAAAAAAATTGTTAAAAATAAAATTATTTAATTTGGAAAATAAACATTAAAGAAATATTTGTCATATATAAAGCACTTTATGTGTAATTCCAAAAAGTGGTATTTTTCGGAATTTAAGCAAGATTTCAATGAGATTTTTTATTGTGTGGTAGTTTTAGCTGACTGAACAATCTTAAGGCCAGAAAACTTTTTTTCGTAAAATGTGTCTCTATCTTGACTAGTAAATGCATGCTTCGTAATTATTTAAAAAAAAACGTAAAATTTTACTGATAACGGAAGTCATGTGACATCTTTTGTTTGGCTCATTTGTAATCACTTTGCAACCACCTCTGGTCCTCAGTGTTTGATTTTCCAAGAAATTCTAACATTTTTTTTTCATTTGATGCCAGCTTTTTAGCGATCACTTTAGTTTGCGAATTTAAATTCGGCGCCGAGATGGCCTCGCGCCGAGTTGGCTGGCGCCGAGATGGCTCCGCGCCGTGTTGTCCCGGCGCCGAGCTGGCCCGCGCCGAGATGGCGGCGCCGAAGTGGCGGCGCCGAGTTGGCGGCGCCGAGTTGTCCGGCTTCGTCATAAAAGAGATACATGGGAAAATGTCAATTCGCAACATTGAAACCTACCTAGCAGGCATAGACTGTAGCAGAGATCACAAACATTTGCACCCATAATTTGCTTCAAATGTCGAAAGTTCCATATTATAACAAAGAACCATATTAATCGTACCAAAGCGTGTCCAAATATTTAACTCGAATATTTGACCACCTAAAAACCATAGATTTTCCAGAATACTTGGATGCTAGTCCAAAAACGGAAAAATATCAAATAGAGAGGCATAAACTATGTCTCTGCTATAAACACGTATAATCTAATAAGACGAGACATCAGTCTAAAATTCAAAAATACTGACATCACCGCAACATGTGCAGAATTCGAAAACACGCCTTACACAATGAAGCCCTAGATGTTTAAAAAACTGAAAAGACCAATCAACAAGTTCAAACCACATCACCATACTATCAGAGATGAATCAGTCAACATACTGACTACTAGGCCAAAGGTAATAAAAACAATCGCGTGAACTTTGAACCAGCTGTAATAAGATCAGAAATTGAAATGGCAGTAAGCACACTGAAAAACTTTAAGTCACCAAAGAAAGATGGAATAGTAGCCGAAATGTTGAAAGTCATTGGTGATATAGGAATAGCCATGCTTCGCAGTATTTACAATCAAATACGAATGTACTCGTATATCAGATGATTAGTCTTCGCAATGGGTAGAGCGATTTACGTTTCTATACTACAAAATCATTGCTTTCATGCCCCATCCTATTAATGCTTTTATCGCCCAGGAACGTTTAAAGGTGCACATCTTTCCACAAATACCTGAAAAGTAACCTGTATTCATGCCAGGCCGTGGAACAAGGAAACAGGTTAATATCCAATAATTAGCAGAAAAAAACATTACGAATATAATGTAGGTACCTGCTTTTCTTCTGTTTTCTCCATTACAGCAAACCCTTGGAGATAATGAAATGAAATCAACTGTGGAACATCCTCCAAGAGATGAACGTTCCACAACACTTAATATAGGCTCTGTTAGGATAAAAAACATACTCTCAGGAAGCCTTAAGGTCAACAAAGGAGTGAGACAGGGTTGCATAATTTCTCCTTGAATTACACTTACATAAATTCATGTTAATTGAACTTAGTTTTTTAAAACATCTGAATGAAGGAAACGTATAGTTTTTCCAATAACTGTTATCTATGTAAGATCTGTCATAATAGTGTCAACATTAGGTTTCATTAAAATTTTAACACCAGCGGTATTTCAGAAATTGAATTGCAAAAACGTAATGATTATTTATGTATCAAGGGCGTAAATCATGTTTTTGGCCCAATGCGTGTAAACTATAGCATGAAGTGATTAGCACCGAAGGTTGTAGCACGATAGAGGCTGATTACGCCTTAGGTGGATACAAAACCATATGTACGATCCAAATTTTATTTAAAAATGAAAACTAGAGTATATAATACCGTTGCCAATAAAAACTGGGTAATTCTTACGGTTATTTGAACTGAATAGTGTCTCAGAAACTATGGTTTTTATTAACACGTGTTTATAAATAATAACTAGAATGACGTCAGCGGGCGAAAAGAAAATTTTGTGCTCCACCGGGTGAAATTAGTATCTTTGTACCCTATCTTCGAGGGCGTATAAAATGAATTTTTACCAAATTACAGTTGAGATTGGATCCAGTTGGCAGAGTTAGCTTCAGAAGAATATGAAGGTAAAGGTAAAGAAACTACGCAAAAGTTCATTGAAAAATAAATTATTCTGATTCTAATTTAAAATTATAGCCATATACCGAGTTGTATTACATTTGGATAGAAAAATCAATACTAAAAATTAACGCAGCTCTTTATTTTTTAAATTATAATGAACAATTTCAATTAAAACAACTAAAAAATTATTCAAACAGTGTCACTCCCGACCTAGCACACAATTCCATCCATTTATAATATTTATTCCCCCGATAACAGATAATTTATATTTTTCTTCCTTTTACGATAAAAGAAGTATTGGATTCAACTCAAAGATTCGAAATTGGGTTTTCAGCAGATCTTCACGTTTTAGAGTCCCCTGAACTCAAAAACATGTTTTTGTTCATTGGTCTGTTGGTCAGTATGTCTGTGAACAGAATATCTCAAAAACAAAAAGAGGTATGGCGTTGAAACTTCATATACAGATTGTCCGGATTGTATTCGGAACATGGGAAATTATTGAGTGTGACAGGGATAAACAGATAAAATGAGTAGGTATGACAGAGAAGAAAAGTATCCAAATTTATCAATATACCAATGGACACTTTCAAAACTTTTCATGGATGCTCATATTTTAAATAAATTAAACACATCTGTCATTAGAAATTTCAAAATGCAGTACACAAGGTTCAAATTATTAAATGGATTTATGCTGGGAACTCAATTAATGAAACTGTAAATTTATTTATAACTGCGTTTGAAAATCGTTCCATTCCTTCACGTTCAGGCATATCCAGAATTGTTTGTAATTTTGAAGAAACCGGTGCTTAACTTTTAATGACACTAATGACAGCTGATCTTAATTTATTTTAAAAACTTGTATATCCATGAAAAGTTTTGAAAGTGTCCATTGGTATATTGATAAATTTGGATATGTTTCTTCTCTGTCAAACCTACTCATTTTATCTGCTATCCCTGTTGCACTCATTAATTTCCCATGTCCCGAGTACAATCCGGACAATCTGTATATATATATATATATATATATATATATATTTTAAATAAAATGTTAGCGTAAAGTTACCAGAAAAACCACTTTACCCACAACGATTTATATTCTTCCTAAACCAACTCTGTCAACTGGATCCCATCTGAATTGTAATTTGGTCAAGATCCATTTTATACTAAAACCAGGCCTAGACTGCAAAAACCGAAATCCGTACTGATTTTTTTAATTCATTACACCTACCGCAAAGGTCAATTCGGGAACACTATATAATGTACAATTAGAGTTGATAGATTCATATATTTTTTTCATATTTAACCTCTGTCATTTATTGCTTTTTGACCATTAACCTGCTTGGCGACACACAATTTTTGGACTAAATGTACATATGTGGAACAAGATTAAAGATAATAATTTTTCTTTAAAATTACGTTTACATAACTGTAATACCGTTTTTAATTGACTGATACCAACATCTACTGGGAGCCTTCTGGAATATAGACAGCACATACCTACACCAATACCGTGGAATATATTTCTATTAAATTAAATACCGAATACTGCATTTACCAGTAAAACTATTTTAAATTATTATTAATTATGTAATAAATTTTTAGGAAATAGTAATGAATTTAATTTTCATAATTTCTCATATATTAACAATTTTTTTGCTGGCATATCTATTAAAGCTCTGCAAATCAGGTTGATTATTGAAGAGCGACGCCTTTGTTAGTCTATTTGCTAGTCCAACGCGTTATTAGAAGAAAGCTGCATAAGTAAAATGATCTTCATGTAGCAATGCCAATATAAAAAGGCGAGGAAGTGATAGGTGGTAGGATGAATTCACGTAGCCAGTACGTAAATCAATTTTTTAAAGGTATAAGCTTCTAGACTGCTGTGAAGGCTTTACACTAGTCGAATGTAGACGCAGCGGTGGGTTATATGTTTTCGATTCAGAAAAACGTAATAAATTTGGAACACCTTTCGGGCCGTAACAGCGCAAGCATGTAAATGGTCAATACCGGTAATAAAGTAAATATTTCTAAAAGCAAGCCAAAACCGCAATTTGTTTGAAAAGCCGTTGATTAAAATTCCACGTAGGACTCGAAATTCCGTAAACCTCGCAATTAAACGCTGCTGCGGCACACAAATCACTGTGGAGAAAAGCCGCGGCAGTCAAGAAATGGTCGATGTTTTCATTGTTAATAAATTCAGGTTCGTAGCAAAGTACACAAATCATAGCTCAATTATCGGCGTACAAATATAGACACACGTCCAGAATAAATTAACAACTCGCATATATAACAGGACGAGGTGCATATAATGTGAAATACAACGTAGCTTTTGTGTATAAATAAACTCAGCACGCTAGGGGTCCAGCCGAAGCAAAGACTGAAAATATTTGTATTGATAATATATGTAGGGAATTTAACTGGAGCTGAGTGCTGAAATTTATTAAATTACTTCTCCGGATGTTTTAATTTATTTACTCAAACGCATGTTTGAATGTGGAAGTCCGATACCAAATGAAATTTAATCTTCGAGCATGGGCGTCAGTTGCATTTAAGCCGAACTTACGTGGAAAAATGCTGTGTTAAAATTAATTCGAATGAACTGCTTTCATCATGGAAGAATGCCACTGGTGGCAATAAAAGGCGCCACTGTAACAATTTATGCAAATCGAACTGGATTTTTACGTTTAGTATCATTAATTTGGAACTCCAGGAACGTGCGAAATTATAGACTATGGATGTGCTACTCCGTCTCTGCTGCATTTCTCATTTCAGATTGACATAAAAGAAATAATTCAATTAAAGGCGCCTGAGAACCTTCAATCTGGAGAAGCTTCGTTGCACTGCACTGCTTTAGAAATAAATGATAATTAATTGCTTTGAGCACCGGCCGAGTTCTTCGTTTTTTTATCGACAGAACTCACATGAAGAGATTTAGTTAAATGGGTTCTAGCTGACACTACTACAACTAGGCTGGAATTTATCACATAGCTGAGTCTGCTGTAACGTTGTTAAAATTAACAACGCTGTTTAAGTGTCTTAGTTATTTTTTAAGGCCAGTTAATTTGAAAGTAGGTAGGTTTTTTAAATGAAGTTGGAAAAAAGAAAATTCTTGAGCTACTCTTTTTTTACATATTTAGCTAATTTTCTTGGTCGATGTAGCTCGTCAGAATTCAAGGTATATTTAGTAATTTATTTATTTTCCCATTTTGTTTGGAAGTGCTGTAATTATATTGATAAAATCTGCAATACACATGCTGATCTTTTTAATTAATAATGGGTCTAAATTATATTGTTGAAGAAAAGGTATTACATAGTTCAAAAACAAGCAAAATTTACATCTGTAGCTTTATCTTGAGGAACTTACAAAAAATTTAATAGCTGAAGTATTACCTAACTCTCCTAGAGCAAAAAACATTTTATTGTGTAGTTTTTACCGGAAACATGCACATGTGCAAGTATGTGTTGATATTTCTTTTTTTGCAAAGACTTTTCTAATGATTAATTCAGTACATTACAAGCATATTGCATCTTCCAAATAATTATGCTGGCTATCCTAGAGTAATAATAATGAAATGACAAAAATTGTTAATTTCCATCTATGACCTTTGAGTAGTATAGTGGACACCACTAATTGGATTAATTGTTCAATTAAATTAATCGAGGCTAGATTAAATTAATCGGATGATTGACAGGTGCTCTAATTCCGCGAATTAAACCGCGGATTTATTCGCGGCTTGATCTAATTAATTTTCGCGGATTGACCTAATTAACCACATATGTATTTTGATATGTAATTTTCACATGTGCTACTGAATAAATTACGCATTAGCTTCCGATTAAGTTACGCGTCGGCCATCTTGGATTTCTGGCGGGAATATTTGAAATTTAATTTTTTTCAGATTTTTTCTAAGTTCAATTTTTGAATTTTAAACTTCGCGGGATGTCCGCCATCTTGGTGCGCGCGCACTTATCACGGCGGTTGTTTTTAATTTTGAATTTTTGCGGAAATATTTGAAATTCAAACTGATAGATCTATCTCGCTCTTCGAAGCTGCTGTCCCTCTCTTGCATTCACTCGCGGAAATATTTGAATTTAAAAAAAGCTTCCTGCAATGTCCCATGGCTGGAATCGAACCAGCGATCGCAGCATTACGAGTACGAAGCCTTAACCAACTGGGCTATCGAAGCGATCGAGGTTAAAGGAATTGAACAAGACGTCATTTCGCAGCTGTACCGTCACACCGTTCGAGTTGAAACAAACTATTTTTTCAGAAATTCAAAATATAAGAACGGAATTGTGTCGTCTAGGGCCTTAGAAACTTGTTAATAATTTTTAAAAAATGACTTTGTAACTAGTTTTGCTGTAATTAATTTGTTTAATTTTATAATATGAGTGACGCTATCTCACTCAGTCCCATTGATTTTCTACAGCGTTCTCTTTTCCATCCCGTTTGCTACCTATGCGTAATTACAAAAGACGTTATCGCCTCAGGCAGACTTTCTATTTAGCCGGCGATTGTGTGTCATTCTCTGAAATCTGTACTCACGTTTCAGTTTTTGCTGGCTCGACTTTAAAATTTGGTTCTTAACAATTAACTACGTACATAGAAAACAGGCTGGTTACTTTATTTTATATAGCGAAGTCATTTTTTGTACAATTTACACGCAGAACACAACTCGTTCTTTATGTTTACTTTAGAAACCCTTAACCCTTTTCATTTAAATCGCGAAATCCGCATAAATATATTACTATAAAAAATCGCGAAAAGTGTTGAGTAAATAAATGCAACGCATTGTAAAGCCGTAAAACTTTTAGTTATTGTACGTTTACAAGATGGGTCTTTTGACAAAGTGGAAGAACCAAACTATGCTATTGTAAATGTACAGATTTTTCACTGTCAATTTGTATATAACAACTTAATGTAAATTGGTATTTGGAACATTTTAACGAAAACAGCGACTTCTTTCGGCATAAACTGTTTCTTCACACCACGGGGCTCTTCTCAGTGCATCGTTTAGAAAACGCCTGCCAGAACCTGTATGTTTACACGGATTGCTTTGGACCTCGGTGCATTTTCAAACAAAGAACCAGATTCTAGAAATTCATCGAGTTACAAATTTGAGTTTAATATATTCCTGACATACTTCTGTTGTGCCCTCGCCCATATAAAATAAGACATACGCATTAAATAAATGTTTTTATTGTATAAGAATGGTTGTCCCCCATAAATTTGAATAAAAACAGACAATTTCGTTGAAAAAAAAATAGCTTTTCAATATCGTTTGCAAATAAGACAAGGGATACTTGTAAAAATATAAGTCAAACCATTTTTTCTTGTAAAAAATTTACGAAAAGACGTAAGTGTTGGCGACAAATGAAAATAAATTTGAATAAAAACACGCAAAAATTACGAAAAGACGTATGTGTTGGCGACAAATTAAAATAAATTTGAATAAAAACGCACAATTTCGTTGAAAATCTTTACAAAGCGACTTTATAGTACCGAAAAAATGATGTAAAAAAGTTTTAAGAGTTATTTCTAAGCATAATTTTGCAAACGTTTAACAAATAAACCGTAATTTTTTAAAGTACATCACACAATTATGAAATCGTAGTTCAATTTATATAAATTTTCGATACTTTGTATGTGAAAAATAGCTTCAATTACTAATATATGAATAAAATCATGCAATTTCCAAAGCATTTCGTTTAAAATTTTAGAAAATCGACAGCATCTCCCATGAAAATTTATAAAAATCGGCATCTTGTCACATTAAATTCTGCAAAAACGACAAAAAACAATATTTTTATACAACTTTCACTGAAAAATAGTAAAATTTTACGAAAATACGTCGGTGTTGACGACAAATGAAAATAAATTTGAATAGAAACACGCAAAAATTACGAAAAGACGTGTTGACCCCCAAAGTAAATAATTTTGCAAATGTTTTACACTTTTTATAAAATGCACCGCTCAAAATTAAAAGAAATAGCAATTTCATTGAAAAAATCTACTACCACAATCATTTCGATAAACAAAATTCAAAAAATCTTATACTTTTGACGGAAATATATGTATGTTGACCACAAATTAACATAATTTTTAAATAAAAACGCGTTGAAAAAAATATTCTGACACCACCAAAACACGCAATTTCATTGAAAAATATATATATGTTGTCCACAAATTAACATAAATTTGAATAAAAACACGTAATTTTGTTGAAAAAATGTTCTGGTCCCGTCATTTTACTTAAAATTTTACAAAACTGCCATCATAACACTTGAAATTATACAAAATATATGTATGTTTATCACAAATTAACATAAACCTGAATAAAACACACAATTTTGTTGAAAAATTTGCAAATGTTTTACACTTTTTATAAAATGTGTCGCTCAAAATTAAAAGAAATCACAATTTTTAAATTATATCACGCCATTATGAAATCGTAGATTGATTTTTTTTTGAAATTTTACACTTTGTAACTGTAAAATAACTTCAAATACTAATATTTTAGCTTTAGATTTTGTAATTATTGCAGATTCGTGAAAAACAAAAGCAGAGTAGAAATAAAAAACATAAACACTTTGTAATAAACAAATATATTGTTCTTATTTCGTATAATACTTAATAATATAAATATAAATGTACAGCAGAATGTCTTATTTCTAAAAATTCGCTAGCAATTTACAAAACTGTAGTTTGAGGTGCACGACATTTCAAATTAAAAAGACTGCAAGTAATAAAATCAGAATTTCATTGTGTAATTTTAAAGTTTAAGATGCACCCAATCTAGAATTCCCATCGTTTTTGGTGTTGATGACATCTGCCTTAGAGGCGTTTTTCTAACGGCCCTTTTTTGGAGGCGTTTCCTTATCGATGTTCTTCTGACTGAACCTTTTTGATGTGGACTTGGATGAGTAGCTGGTGTTTTTAATTTATATTCTAAATCAGACTCGCAGTTATCAGTTTCCATTCCGGTTTTTCCTATAGTACCAGTCGGGGTTGGCTTCTTTTGCTGTTTAGGTTTAGCTAGCAGCACATTAGGAACGTTAAGGTCTTTGATGTAATCAGCAAACTGTAGGCGTCCGGGTGGATTAATAGTTTTTCGAGGCCGCAGAATGTCGTGAATTAAATCGACTATGTTAGACGCCGGTAAAATTTCACCCTTTATAGTAACGGTGCCCTTGTGATCCCAGCTCACATCGCTTGAGGTACTCAAAATGCGTAGGAAAACTTCAGCTTTTTTCTTAAAAGTTTTGGGAAGTGTAGATAAAATAACGGCATTTGATAGGCTGTCACTGGTTGTTTCAATAGGTATTTTGATTGGCTGCCGCGCCTGGTTTGTGAAATGAAGGAATCGTTGTAAAACCTGATTGTACTGGATCCATTTATCGTAATCAGTTAATTTGGACTTTAAAACTTTTTGCATTTCGTCATCAAGCTGTGATAATATATTTTTCTCCGCATCATCGCCAGACTTAAGACGCTGGACAAATTCCGGTGATACAATCAACATCTTCCGCTCTTTGTCCATTTTAGTCGAAAAGGAGCTCAGTCGTTTGTTCTGGTAGAGCCGTCGTGAATAAACTAGCTTAAAATCAAGACTTTCATAATAAATATATAAAAAAAATATGACAGGTACGGGAATCGAACCCGTATTCTCTCTCGAGATCAGAGCTTGAATCTGACGCTTTAACCATTCGGCCAACCTTTTTTCTTTTTTTTCGTGGGGAAGGAGGGAAAAATCTTCTAAAGACACCCAGCAAGCCTGGGCGTGTGGGATTCAACTGGGGAGGTGTCCCAGTCGCCTACCCACTAAAAAACCCCCCTTCTTTTCGTGGGTTGCATTGGATCCGTCTTGCGACATTGCTACGATGCAACCCACACTTTATCATTAAATGCGCTCCTGCTGTCTCCTCCTCTCCTCAGCCTCCTTGGTTTGTATAATCTCCACCACCATTCTCTCCACGGTATTCCACCCTTCCTCCGTCTCCAACATATATCGAACCATGTTTTCCGCCGTCAACTGTCCCTCTACTTGTAGTTCCGCTTGTGTTCTCGTTTGCTCCCATCTTGTGCACTCAAATAAGGTGTGCTGAGGTGTATCTTCCTCTCCACAGTAGACGCATTCTCCGCTATTCAGCAATCCCATTCTGTTGAGATAAGCTCCGTAGCAGCCATGTCCTGTCAGAGCTTGTGTAAGGTGATACCCCACTTCGCCATGTTTGCGGTTTACCCATTCTTGGATGTTAGGGATGAGTCTTCTCGTCCATCCGGCAGTGCCTTCTTGTTGCCACTCTTCCTGCCACCTATTTAGGGTGTCCTGCCTGGCTAGCGTCTTTTGGCCCCTGGTGTTTGCTCCCCGCAGGTACGTCCTCTCCCTTGCAAGCAAGTGTATGGGCACAACCCCCGCTACTGTTTGTATAGCCCTTGTGGACACAGTTCTATATGAACTCGCAATTCGAATCGCAGCTCTCCTTTGCACACTCTCCAGTTTTTTCCTGTGCCGCTCTGTCTGCATATAGTGCTCCACACGGGCGCCGCATAAAGCACAATAGAATTGACCACCGAGCACAGTATTTTTCTACGTCCCGCTTTGGGCCCCCCCACGTTTGGCATTAGGCGGCTAAGTTTGTTCGTGGCCTTTTCCGCTTTTTTCGCCACCTCCACGATGTGCCTGCCCATGTAAGAATTTTTCCCTATAAAGACACCTAGGTACTTCAGGCTTTGTTGGCTTCTTATTGTTGTGTTGCCAATCGTTACTTCTACCTCCTTCAGTTTTCGTTTCCCCCGCTAAGATTACCATTTCGGTTTTGTGGGGGGCTAGCTGTAGACCTTTCCTTCTCATCCATGTCTCGATTCTGTGTATGGACCATTCTATGTTTGTCTCAATTTCACTCCTGTTGTCTCCTCGGACCACCACGGCAATATCATCCGCGTAGCCGATCAGTGACACCTCTTCCGGTAGCTCTAACCTAAAGACTCCGTCGTAGTATATGTTCCACAGGGTGGGACCGAGTATGGAGCCTTGTGGAACCCCGCAAGTGATCTCCATGGATTTGCTGTCACCTATTTCCAGTCTCCTATCCTTGAGATAACTCTTCACCAGATTAACTAGGTAAGAAGATATTTGCATACTATCTAGGACTTCAATAATTCCGACCCAGGGCACAGAGTTAAACGCATTCTTTACGTCAAGAGTTACTAGTACTGCGTATTGCCGTTGTAAATCGGCTTCCTTCGCTGTCTCGATGACCTTGCTTATGGCATCTACCGTGGATCGCCCTTCCCTAAAGCCATACTGGTTTTCTGATAGGCCTCCCCTGTCATGCACTTCCTCGTTTAGCCTCCTGTTCAAAATCTGCTCGTACAGCTTGCCCAATGAATTCAGCAGGCACAGGGGTCTGTGTGAGCCATTTGGTTTTTCTAATAGTACCAATCTGGCTATTTTCCACACTCTGGGAAACTGTCCTTCTGTAATCAGCTTCCCTATTACTTTTTGGCATAAACTGGTGTTATTTCCCGCTAGGATCTTTGCCATCTCTGGGGGGATTCCGTCGGGGCCCGGGGCTTTACCCGACTTAATTCGTTTCCCCGCCTCTTTCACCTCCTCCTCTGAGCAGGCAGGAATGTTCTCCGCGACTAGGGGCTCTATTGTCCATTCCACCTTCCTATGTTCGGGAAATAATTGTCTTGCCACTGCGAGCTGATCCTCGTCGGACAGCGTAACAGGAGAGCGTAGCCCCAGTTTTCCAGTGACAATCTTGTACCCTGTTCCCCACAAATCATCGTCTACCTCTTTACATAGTCTATTCCATGCCTTCTTTTTGGCTCCCTTAATAGCTTTCCTTAACGCTCGTTTACTGTTCTTGTACCTTCCTCGTGACGCTGCCTTCTGTTCTTCCGAAGTGTTCGTGCAAGCATTTGTCCTTGTCATCTGCCGTCTGTCTCTGATGCAGGTTCTCCTCAATTCCGCAATGTCATTGTTCCACCAAAAAATTGGTTTTTTGGTTATATGAGCGCTCTTCCTTCGATATACTACGTTTAAAGTATTTTTTATCGTTGACATAAACTCATCTGCTGTAGAGATTCCTCTGCCATCTCTTGTAACCTGTTCGATGGTTTCTACAAACAGTTCTGTTTTTGATTCCTCATATATCCAGCCTTTTTTGCCGGTTCCTTCTTGTCGTAGTCTAACTGCGTTGTCCTGCACTACAAAGTGGATATTTTTGTGATCACTGAGGTTTTCTTCTTCTCCAACGTACCATTCGCCCACGTTTCTTATGAGGTTCTCTGTGCACATGGTTAAATCAATATATGACCGGCTCCCATTTCTTTCGAATGTCGGCGTATCCCCCTGGTTCAATATGTGCAGATCATGTTCCTCCATCCATTCCACAACTATATCCCCTCTTCTATCGTCCGTTGGAGATCCCCATCTGTATGATTTCGAGTTGAAGTCGCCGCCAATGATTGCTCTTCGCCTGGGTCGAAGATCTCGCCCCAGCTCCGCGAGATATCTTTCAAAGCTTTCAATTGGGATATTAGGCGATATGTAGCACGAGTATATCGTCAGATCTTTCGTCTGTACCCACACAAAGCCATTGCCGTTGCCAGTTTTGTTTATTATTAATTTAGAGTGCGGTACATATATCGCCGCATCTGCATCTGTGTCCGGTATCCACTTGCCACCGCTTTTGGCCACGCTGCGATTTGGTTCCGATATCAGGGCTAGATCTATGTTCGCAGCTATGCAGTTGTGTCTTAGCAGGTCCATAGCCCTTCTATCTCTGTTAAGATTGGCTTGTAGGATCCGCATTATTTGTTAAGGTGGGGCGTACCCTTCTCCCTCAACTGCTGTCGTTGCACCATCTCCCTGTAGATGGGGCACCTCATGCACTCTGCCTTGTGCTCTTTGGATTCGCACAGATAGCACATGCGCTCATTTTGGCATTCTTTCATTTGATGCCCTTCTTTGCCACAGTTGTAGCATGTTATTTCTTTCTGCTTACAGTTCATTGATAAGTGACCCACCTTATTGCACCTGTAGCACTTCATGGGCACAGTGACATCCCTGATTCTCCAGCGATTCCATCCCTCGCCTATTCTCTTCTTCTCTAATAGTTTATTGGCAAAGTCTTCTGTGGCGGTAAGGAATGCATATTTGTATCCCGCCTTGTTGGCCTTTCCCGCCAGTCTCAAATTTTTGCCACTCCGTTTTCTGGGGTCGCCCCAGTTGTTGTTCCTCACGCAGTAGAGCCTCCTCTATGTGTTGTTGCTCTGTCGTGTCGTCAATGTCCAGGATCATCACCGTTTGTCTCTTCTGTTGCGGTCCTACTTCTGCTATCTTGACCATTTCCATCGCAAGTTGCTGTCTGAACTCATTTCTGTTTTTCTCTTCCTTGTCTTTAATCTTGAGCCTCACATTACCCTCATTTGTTTTGCTTAGTCTCTCTATTGTAACTCCTTTTGCGTCCACTTTGCATTTCATCGTCCTGATTACATCGGAATAGGTGGAGCCAGACAACGGTTTGAGTATGATGGTCTCCTCATTTTTATTCCGTTTGTTTCTCACTTCTTCCCACTCATTCTTTTGCCCTCTGCTTGTTTTACTGGAGTACAATATTACCTCCTTGAAGACCTCTCTGCTTGTATATTCCAATAGTTTCCTCATGTAGGTTCCGTCGGTATGACTGTCTATGATGCATGCGATATTGAGTCTACCATTTTCTTGCGCTATTGCGTTAATTTTGTATAGGTTTTCCCTCAGGTTGTCTAAATTAGCTTTTTCTGCACCTGTTTCTTTCATCTTTTCTGTCACTATTACATAGGTAAACTCGTCTATTCTGTTGTTAGTTATCATGTCGTCGCCAATGATCCCACTCCTGGTTACTCCGCAGATCATTTGCCCTGCCTCAACCTCTCCTTTTTCTATCTTTGCCTCCAGTTGAGGGTTTCGCTCTACTGCCCGCCTTATCCTGTCGTCAAATTGTTCGTCCTTCTCTAAGACTATTATTAGGTCCCCATTTTTATGACTCGATTCACTCAATTTTCTCATTTGACATCGCCTAAAAGACTCTTCTGGCCACTTTAAATTCATAAGCACCTGCAGTTCTTGGTTATCTAGGTCTTCGTCTATTTTGCCTAGAATGTGTCTGTTTAGCCTTTCCTTCTCCTCCTCTTGTTTGGATACAGTCTGTGTGGCCTTATCCATTTTCTCCGACGGCTTCGGTTTCATAGAGCTGTCCTGCCTGGCACTTTTGGCTTCTTCCATTACTTCCTCGATATATCTTGACATGATGGGTAACTTCTCGGTATACCCTCCTAACATCTTGATTGAGCTCTTAATGCCTTTTTGGGTGTTGGGGTTCTTTAATACTAGTTCTCGGAGTTTTTGAATCTCGTCTGCTGTCTTCTTTAGCGTTTTCTTCAACATATTGTGCTCCCCCTCTATTCTCTTCCAGAAATTCTCATATTCCGCTTCATCCATTGTCGGCTTAGTTGGCGTTTCTACCCTTTTACGTTTCAACTCTCGCTCATTGTTACATGTTGTGGTATCGTTATTCCTTCCTTCTTCATTTCGACGTTGCTCATCGGTCTCTACTTCATCATCTCTCCGTTCTTCTGTTGGATCTGCCTTTAGGCTATCGCCTGCGATTATATTGAGTAAATCAATTCCTGTGCGATCTTGGTCTACTATCATCGTTACGTTGTCAACGTCTGTTTCGTTAGATCTTTCTGGTTCTTCTTCTTCCTGTTGGAAAACCCTGTCTCTAGGTGGAAACCTTCCCGGTTCCGGTGATGACCGGCTTATTCTATCTCTTCTGGCGAAAGGGTTTATATCTTCCGCTTTTTGGTTAAGATTCTTTTCCTCCGATGTCGCCATGGTAAAACAGGTAATATGTGTTTAAATATATCTAGGGATAGCCAATCCCGGAACTCTTTCCAAATCTCAGATGCCAGCCAATACAGAGAACTTTTCACAAATTTGTTTACTTTGCACATTCGTGCAGAACGGCCTATGTTTATCCCCACAGCCGGGTCCCGCGCGGGTGTGAGGCCAAGCGTCCCTAGCCTTCCAAGTCGCTTCCCAGGGGGCTCCTCCAGCCTCCGGTCCTCCAAGCTTCGGGGTGGCTAGCCCCTACCATCCCACTCCGTTATCCGGGTTTACGGCAGAGTGGGTACGCTTCCAGAGGGCTATCGAACTAGAGGGTTTTCCTGGTCACTCCTCTTCCGGCGTCTCGCCAGGTAGAAAGTCCGTGTCATGCCTGGGTTGCCAACATCATGGTGCGTTCATATGTGGTCTAGGAAACTAATCATCGGCCTTGTCCATTGCGATCTGTCATCATCCATCCTGGTATCACCGCATGCCCACTGGACGGCGTTGGCGACCCGGGTAGTATCCGGTCGTGGTCTTGACCCGTTTCCGGTATACTCCCGCGGCGACTAGGCGTCGGCGTTGCCGGTCCGAGTGTCTACCGGTCCTCGCCCGAAGGGTTGGTGTCCGGATAAACCTCGCGCCGGATTGTTGTTTAGTTGGCGGTGGTTTTTTATCGAGGTGTAGCTCCTCTAGATATGTCGTGTTCTGTACCCCGAAGGGCCCGGGGCATACCTCGAGGAGGTTGTGGCTCTTCACCACGCACGACACTCTTGGGTAGAGAGAGGCTATTGGAGACGCATCATCTACCCCTGTGTGTAAACACACCGTGCCCCTGATGAGATCTACCAGCCATTGAACAAGGTTGCCATAATTCAAATATCCCCAGATTGTACTATATACACAAAACGGACTACTTTGCATACTCAGCTATTCACTACAATTCCTGTCGTAGCTGGGTTCAACAAACCAATGCAAGTAATTATTAACACTACTTTGCATACTCCGAGCACCCACCTTCAACTCCAAATGGAGGAACCTGTGTTGATACCGTCCGATCATTTTCAACGTCTACAAGAAGAAGAACACGAGTTGCAGCTACATCAGAACTATCCATTGTGGCACCATCAACATACCACCATGGTGAACACTGGTACTACAACCGGTATCTTGGTATCAGTTTGTACCATCTAAACATTATGGAAGTACTGGAGAAAGAACAGGAAACCGCAGCCACGCCCAACTTCAGACCCGTCAGAGAGCTGCAGGTCACAACCACTGCCACCTGATGAAGAAGATGGAGAGACAGCCTCAGCCACTCCATCCCGGCCCATTGTCACTCGGCAGAATGTTTAGGAACCAAAACATAATTTTAACTTTTAAAATTAAATATGCATACATTTCGTAAGCGAACTGTTACTTGCGGAAAAAAGCTGTCAGCGTTTATTATCAGCACTGGTCGAATGACCGGTCGACAAACTGCAATTTTGCAAACTTGCTATCTGTTTGTTATGAAATTGAATACGCAAGTGCATATGCGAGCTGAAACTAGGGCAAAATAACATGAACCTTTTAATTTACGTCATAGTTAATGTATATAAATAGGATTTATTCTAGTCAAATAAACAATACAGTTTTAACATCTGTTCTGTATTCACCCAAGCTCTGGCCAACGGAAATTAAGTCTTTTAAATTCATCTCGTGTGAGACTATACGAGACCGTTGGTTCACAACCCTTTTTAATTCCTGCACCCCTAAGACGTATCCTGTAAATTGTCCAAATTAAAATCATATAGTCCACTATAACATCTACCCTGAACAGCAAGTGCAGCATACGATGACAAGGAAAAACAAAATAATTTTGGAGTTGTTCCATCTTAGCAGGAGTGATGTAGTTGTTAGTTTCGTATAGTGTTTGCACATTATATAGCAGACACATAGTTCCCGGCACGGCCGGTCTAGATTTTCACTTAATTAAGGCTTAGGTTTAAGTGAAGCCCACGCCCCCTGAAGTAATGCGCTAGCGGTTCCGGGGAACAACGGTAGTCGGTAGAAGAAAATAATATAAAGATACATAGTTGCATAACTTAGACACGAACTTGAGTAAAAAGCCCAGAATTGATATCTTGTTCATTTCTACATTAAAGTATTATCATATACTAGTAAATACAAAAAATACGATTAGACGTAACTATAATTTGATTGGCAGAGGTTAGCATTAGGTAAAGCAATATCGAAGAGGCTACGTTTAACTTAAATTTTATAAAACGTGTTCGTTATGGCAAATCCTCTTAATTTATGTAGACTGGCAGAGTTAACCTTGTAAAGTCAAAACAATATAGTACATTTGCTTTCATGCAGAGATGTTTGAGACGTTACGAAAGTTATTTGCAGCGTTAGTGTTAAAATTACGTGGCTAACAATCGTTAACGAAGCTGAAAGATGGAAATCAGTGAAAGGTAGCATAGAATGTGAAGAGCATGACAAGGCAATCTACATTAGAAGGCAAACAATAGTGCAGCGCTAATAAAACTGTGAACCTGTGCTATTTAAAACTAAAGCGTAAAAAGCAGGGACTTAAGGTTATAAAGTACTACAAATTGATAATTACAAAAAACAGCATAACTTCTAAGTAAAATAATTATATAAAACTTACTTCTAAAACAGTTGTAATTTATTTGAGAAGATGCGTGATGTTCGGTTATTTTTGTTGTTAATCCAAGCCTTAATAGAAGATAGGTGTGTGCAAGTAGGGCTGTTATAAAGTTGTATTTTTTTAAATATAAAAGTATTTGTGTGAGTTTCAAAAACCGTTTTTATTGTTCACCAGCCCACAGAGTGTTTTTGTGTAAAGTTTAATCATGGCAGAACCTCCCAGTGAAGAGGGAATTACTATGCGAGGTTTGGCCAAGTAGGTCCAACATCGAGGCCAGTTTACGACCACGTTGGGGTTAGCAGTCTGTTGAATTTTGTGTGTTACGTGTGGAGGAAACTTTCCTTCCTGCCTACATGCACAAAGCAGTAGTCGAAAGCCTTCAAAAGATTAATTTAAGCCGTGCCGTCCTTTGATTTCGTGAACCAACAACCAAGCTTCACTTTCAATGTAAATTTCAACAAGAAAGAGGCTCCCAGGGTGCTCTAGCTTTAGGCATCATCAAGAATCGACATTTTACGAGGTCCACAGAGAGTTTTTCAGCCCCAGGGTGCTTGCAGTGGATTTTTATTGCGATAGCGTCCCCCGATTTTGCTGTTGGCGTCAGATTTGGACATAAAACGGAAAGTAAAACAATTGCCAGATAACGCGCCCCTTTAGTGTTACGTCACGAAGACAAAACAGGTTAGCTATACTACGTAATTATTAATTACCTTCTACGTTTACCTGCCGAGAAATTGGTGGCTTGTGGAGAATTTTCAATTCAGTTACGCTAGTTTTGTGCGATCAACCGTCTGTGTTTATGCCGTTAATTTGGAGGTTAACTGTCAGATCTAAGGTTGGGTATTTGCCATACTCGTGCAAAAATCATATTTATCTGTAATTGTTATACTGGGGGTTAAAACCTAACCCTTTGATAAGAGCTTTTCTCATGTTTCGGAGTAGCAAGGTTTAGCTTGTTGTCATATGTCAAACTTAAAGGGGTAGTACTTTCTATAAGTTAATTTAGAATGGTTTAAAACGTATGTAATGGGGATAAAGTAAGGTGAATATTGCAACATTGTTACCTACCTAAATATTAAAATAAGGGTTATAATTGATTGATTAATTCTGCAATTACGGCATAAATTATCGAAATTTGACGATGAGCCCTGTTAAAGTGATCCTTGCAAAGCAACCGATCTAATGGAATAATAATTAATCTATGAAATATTTGTTTTGCTATATAATTCAGAATTGATTTTAGTGTTACGGGTAATTTAACGACCAACCAGGTTAATGCGATAGCATTTGTTTCAAACAAATTGTAGTTACAATATATGTGTTCGTAGAGCTGTACTCTCACCTGTACCCCCAGACTCTCTTCATATTTTGCCAATGCAAGGTAACGTGCTGATTTGCTTACCTTAAAAACAAGTGATTGAGTTCTTTTGAAAAATCGCCAGCCGTTTTATTATAAAAAGTTGAGTTAAAAACTGAGTTGTAATAATAAACGGTTTCAACGCTTGTCTATGTATATTTTATTTAGATGCTGTCAGTCGAAAGCAGCAAGGTTAAAATTTAATAATCGCAACAAGCTGAACCAACCTGTGAGCACAATTATTTTTAATTATCTGCAAAAACCAAGCAAGTGGTAGCACCGAAGGAGGTTGTAGATCTGCGATTATACGAACCTGGTTTCCGACGTACGAAATAAAAGAGTTTATAAACAGTTGGCCCGCGATGGTATATAGTTCCGGGTGAGCGAGCAAGAGTTTTCTTGTATGCCGGTCTGCGGCAACGATCTCTCAGCACACATATTGCCGTTTATTAGGCCAGATAGGACAGTGGATATTAGCGTTTGAGTTAAATAAATGGTTATGTATGTCAACGAAATCACTTTAGAGTTAAACATTTACAAACCCCGAAATAAATTTTAATTACGATTAACATATTTTGAGGTAGTGCAAAACTAACCTAATTGCCGTTTGTATTAATAATTAAGCAAGCGTTTCGAAAATCTGCATGTTTAGAGCGATAAACCCAATAGTAGGTTAGATATCTAAATACATTCCGCAAGTTAAAATATAAACATTGCTCATTCATCATAATACATGCAAGGTGCTTGTATCTATAATAATAATACAATAAAAATGACTAAACAGCTCGTAACTGCGTTAATAGGAGAAATATATATAGTTAGTTACTTTGCTAGTGCGGATAGTAGCATTTTACACGGTGAGCTTTTCATTTTTAAAGTACCACTCGAAGCGGAGTGTTTTAATAAAACCTAGCGTGCTGTTATTCTCATTGAGCGGAATTTTTACAAGCCAGCGTGGATGTCGGCAATAGCCAAATCGCTCTTTGCTATTGAGATTGAGCTCGCGGTATGGTGAGAAATCCGTCATGGTGGGTGTTCGAATGTACGAAAAATAGTGTATCTCGTTTTGAATTACGCGAAATAATTCTGTCGCGGCTTGGGCCGAATGTAACAATCGATAACCTTACCTAAGTTGGCACATATTTTCGGTGCCCCGAGCTAATTTATTTTTCCCTGGATTCAGATCGGTTCACAGCCATACATTTACAAGAACTGGCGACTTAAAAAAATTCCATAACGCCCTTGCGGTCTGGGGGTTGTAAATCAGAAACATGATACTGGGGGTGGAAGGCAAACGGTGAGTCCTTTCATATAGCAGGTGGTCACACACGCCCGACCGCGAACAGAAGCTCAGTCAATTCCACAATCAGTCATGCAAGCAAAACACCAAATATTCACTTTTTATCAGTAACGTGCTCATTACATAATACTTACAGAGAAGAATATACCGTCAGGGATATTCTTCGGTGCACCTCCGATGATATGCCAGTAATTATCCTAAAAATACGGGTGCTTACCGCATCTAGTATGCATTAACCGAACGTTAACTGCATCATTGGGTTGAATACATGTTAATGTGACCCGCAATTGCGGTGGCCGCATGGACCGTAAAAGGCGCAGGCACGAGGCATTTTTGGAAAACGGGCTTCGCGAGCCATCCAGACACGCTATCTGAAGTCACTGATAAGCGAGGTGCCTAACAGGTCAGGAATCGTGGGCATCTCGCCGAATGGCCACTGATACCGGCATGGGAGCGCTCTCTAAGGCGAGTTGACCCAAGGCCAACCATAACAATGAACAACGACCCAATTAATAAAGCTGTCTACAATCAGCATTAGTACGAAAAATAACGAATGTTCGACTCCGCTGTACAATAACTGCATTTGCAAAGTAGGCAAGTACTAGTATTCCTTTTTACAGGCCTCATCATTTTATCGGCTCTCTTATAATCCATATAACTACCGCAGTTCAATTCACTTCAAAAAACACATAATGGCCGCGAAATCACACCCGTGGTGCATTAGCTTTTGCATCTACACATGTGCGACCTCGCCTACAGACTGCCCGCTTTCCACGCCCCCGAATTTAAAAGCAACCCTCGGCCTGTAAATTGGTTTTGGGCTCGTTTCGATTCTGTGCTGAATTTAGAACGTATCATATTTCAGTGACCGGTTTTGTCGAAAGCCCATAATTATACGAATACAAATAACATAATTAAATATTTTCAAACATCCCAAGGAACACAAAGTAAATATTACAACACGTACCTACAAGATAACGGGATGTACTATCACAGTGGTGAATTTTCTTGTCGTGACACCCTCAATTTCACAATCAAGTAGACTTGTGGGCTATTTTTCTGAAGTACCGCCCCTTTCCTTTTCCGCCACACCGAAGGGCTCTCATCTTCCATCGCAGCTCAATTATATAAAATTTAGATCTTGACATCAGCTGCATAGAAACCAGTTTGACTTTTGCCCTGGATGTGAGACGATGCTTTTTAACGTGGGCGTTTTCCAGCAGGATCGCTCTGAAAGCGGCTAAAAGTATATTTAAATAAAAATTGCGTGTAACTTAGTGCGTTCACGAAGAGTGCCTTTATAAACGAAAATAATTCAGCCATTTAAAACTATTCAAGTTGCGTCCTCACGCTAGAATGTAGTTAAAGCATTAGCCCTATTAAACCCTGCTGTTTAGGAAGCAAAACATAATTTTAACTTTTTAAATTAATTAAGCGTACATTTCGTAAACCAACTATTGCATACGGAAATGCATAACAAAGCTGTCAGCATTGCTGTCAGTATTGCTCGAATGACCCGGTGAATAAACTGCAATTATGCGGAATTGCTATTACCGTTTGTTATGAAATTAAACGCGCAAGTAGAAATAGGTGTTGAACTGGGACACATAGTGAAATTTTGTAATTTACGTCATAGTTTTATGTATATAAATAGGAACTTTCTAGTCAACAAATCAGTACAGTTCGAAATCTGTTTCAGTATTTACAACCACTGCCCCAACGAAACCAAGTCTATGCTCATTATCTTGTGTGAGACTGCACAAGACCCTTTTTAGTGCCTGCACCCCTAAGACGTATTCTGTAATTGTCCAAATTAAAATCATACAGTCCACTATAAGCTCCACCCTGAACATTTGGTCCTTCGAGCCTTTAAACGTTCCAGCCCTAGCATTTGGTCCTTCGTGCCTTTAAAACGTTCCAGCCCCTAGAATTTGGTCCATTAATTCCTTAAACGTGCCTGCCTTCTACGACCAAGACCTTTATAATGGCGCAGCGACGGGAGATTTTCAAAGCCCAAGAAAACTTGGCAGAATCCATTCACAGGCAGATTATCACCATGAAGAATGACTGCCCATCAAGAATAACTGCAGCATATATCACCGCCCGCAGATCCACCCTGCGACAACTTTGGGAAGAATTTGGGGCCAACCACTCAGACTTGGCGAAGAAAGTCGAGGAAGAACACCCTTATTTTAAAAACTTTTTTTTTTCAGCAAACTAAAGGCGTGTACAATGAAGGGGTTGCCCTTCTCGACAAGTACGAAAAAAATCTAGCCACACTAGGAGGAAGTTCACAGCAGCCAGTAGGGCCGAAAAAGGACACGACCACAATTGATGACAAGGAGGGACAGTCCCGAATAAGAAGGCTACGGATCAAGGTGAATGCACTCCAAAGCGACATTCAGAAAGGCTGGAATAGGTTGAATGAGGAATGCAGTAAAATGTATTGAGAATACAACATTAAGAACATCAAAAATGATTGGAAAGACATCACAGCTCTAAACGAGGAGATACTATCCCACGGTAGCTACGCAAAAAGTTCCATGAGACCAAGAAGATGGTCCACGAAATAATTGTGTTACTGTACCAACACATCCAGAATCAAGAGGTTTAAAGACTTAAGGAACACAGCCAGGCGAATATAATGTTATCTACTCTCAAAATTCCAGTTTTTGAAGGTACCTACGAAGCATCGCCTAGCTTTCATGATATTTTCCGACGAATTATGCATGAAAACTCACGACTAAGTAAAGCGGAGAAAATGAATTACTTGAAGTCACAGTTACGAGGGGAAGCCAGCCAGTTGGTACAACACCTGGATGCCACTGAAGCCAATTACGAGTCTGCATGGTTCATTCTAAAGAACAGATACGACAACACCAGGCTGTTACTTGCGAAGTATTTGGATGACATAGTCAACCAGGCAACCGTGTCGAACGAATCTGCAGAGGGGATCAAGAAACTCCACGACACCACTACAGAATGCCTAAGAGCAATTGAGAACTTAGGAATTAAAAGGCCACATGGGGGTCTATAATGTGTCATATAGTGACAAGAAAGTTGGACAAGGAAACCAACAGACTATACGAGCAATCGTTAACGGCACCAAGAGAGGTGCAGAAACTTGAGCAGCTATTGAATTTTTTGGAAACAAGATTTCAGTCGCTGGAAGCTGTACAAAGACGGAACAAACCCAAACTCAGGAAACATGGAATTGGGAAACCATGGGAAAGTTGCCAGAATCGGTGGGCAGTGAGAGACGTACCACACTGCTGACTTATCGTGTTTCCACTGTGGAGGATCACACAGCATCAAATCCTGCCCAAAATTCAACAGCCTAAGAGTATCCGAACGTTGGGACTTTATAAAGGATGGACTTTATAAAGGATGGACTTTTTTTTCAAACTGCTTCCAGGCTGCAGAAAAAAGTAATTCCAAACACTTTTTCACAGGGAAATGTAAGGTATGTAATAAAAAACATCACTGGTTTCTGCACCAAGATTTTAGTACACAACAGCAACATCAGCCTCCCAAGACCACGACGGTCACTTCCAGTGCGACGGCAATCAATCAAGAAGAAAACATTGTTGCAAGCCTAGTAGGAAAACAGCATCGCAAAGTTTTGCTGGCAGCTGCCCTAATTAGAGTCAAGTCATCGTCGGGGAGTTTGGACTACCTCAGAGCCCTGATAGACTCCGGATCTCAGGCGTCATTTATTACAGGATATGCAGCTGAGACGCTTGGGCTACCACAAGAAAAGGTGAGAGTTCAAATCTCTGGATTAGGCAAGAAAGGAGCAGGTACAGACCGAGGATGCATAACTGTAAACCTACGTCCTCAATTTCCAAGCAACTACAAAACCACATGAGAGATGCTGATACTGCCACGGTTAACCGAGTCGCTCCCAGAGGAACCAGTGGAAAGCTATTAACCTCAGGACCGCAATAATATGGTGTTGCTGATCCACTGTTTCATAAGCCTGGACCAGTAGACGTTATCCTAGGAGCAGACATCTACAAGAAAATAATTGTGGAAGGAGTACAAAAATTGGAAGAAGGTCTGTTAGCGCAAAACACGGAACTTGGATGAATCATCACGAGGAATGCAGCAGCACCATCAGCAGAAAGCCAATCTACGAAAAACCTACTTTACCCCTGAGCAAGCGGTACTAAAAGAAGCTATTAGTGCTCTGGACATCCTCAGCATCTCCATTCTCGCGTGGTCAGAATCCATGATAACCTTATTATCCTGGATAAGAGCAGGCCCGAAAAAATGGAAAACATTTGTTGCAAATAGGGTAATGGAAATATTGGAAGCAACCTCCAGCGAGAATTGGCATCATATGCGCATCAGACGCTTTATCCCGAGGACTCACTCCTGTAAAACTACAGCATCATTATATTGTGGTGAAACGACCCTCAATGGTTACGAATAAATCCTTTGCCACTGATGGGAGCAAACATTCCCATAACAGCGACAGAAGAGGCAAAAATTCACCAAATCCAAGCTTTTACAGCCTCAACAGAAGATTTGGACCTCTATTCCAAATATTCATCATTGCAGATGTTACTGCGAGTCATTGCATACTATAACAGGTTTAGTGAAAATTGCATCCCTAGAAAATTTTGGATCATCAATGTTGAGGAAATACGCAAGGAAATTCACAACTGCATGAAATCATTTGCATTCAGAAGACAACCGTTGCAGCAATTTATGCACAACCTCCGCAAACTCAGAGTAACGTCATCTCTACCATTCTCTCACACTGGTCTGGATTATGCAGAGCCGACTCAAAGCAGAACGAAATGGACGTCAGACAAAGAGAATTTGCAAGTGGGAGATCTAGCGTTACAGAAGGATGACAGCAGTCCTCCCAATCAATGGCCTTTAGCAAGAGCGGCAAAAGTGCATCCAGGCACCGATGGTGTTGTCAGAGTTGTAACTGTTAAGAAAAAGGAAGATACAATTCTCTTATTACCAAACTCGGTCCGATACCCAGCCAAGAAGAAAAAAGAAATCAAAGCAGGAGTAGTGGAGTGTCAACAATCACAAGAACGATAACACTCTTATTTACGTTATGCACTATAATTTTAGTAACTATGGGATCGTATATTGTAAAGTATCCATCACCTGGCATATTCATTGAAGAACTTGGTCACGCACAAACATATTTTGAAATCCAAGAAGACAAATTGAAGGAGATCGAGCTAATAGGGAAACATCTTTAGCTATGCAGGCCATTCGCAGTTCGGAGTATTGAAGACAACCCTAACTGCATCATTGTAGAAATCTATCAGCGATTGAACAAGTATAACAATTAATTTCGATTAGGTAATTAATTTTATCTACTCCAGTGGGATAAGTAACGCATTACGTCACTCATTTGACACTATTTCAGTTACGTAATGAAGCTCATTACACCACTCAGTTATGTAATGGTTTCATTACGCAACTGAGTTGTGTAATGACTTCATTACGTAACTGAAATAGTGTCAAATGAATGACATAATGACATTTGCCTACTAAAATAGTTTTGAAAATGACAGATCTGACATTTCTCTTAATGCACTTTTCTCAATTTTAGGCAGTCGTAGATAAAATTTTGTACAATACATGTGTGATAATGCATCATTAATAAACTTGTGTGCTTACATAACTCGTGCTACGCACTCGTTTGTAACTTACACACACGTATATTAATGATACTGTTATCCCACTTGTATAGTAAATAACTATTATCTATCGTTGATGTTAAAGTGCTACTTTATCTACCCTTGCTGTTAAAGTAAAACTTGACTTCTTGTTTTGAGTTGATAAAAGGACACTTTAACAAGTGCTATAGAAAAAAATTAATTATTCAAAGTTTTCTTGGGTATTTATTTACACTTATAAAACTAAACCTAATTAAAAACAACAGTAATAAATTGATTAAACTACATAAATTAATAACTAATAAATAGCTAAACTATTCTAATTGTAATTGTCTCTTCTTAATTTCAATTTCTATGCAAATTAGTTCCATCTTTTTTTCGTGGCACCTACTCCTCGTCCATCTGCAACCACTTTAATTGCCTTTCTTTCGTTTTCCAAAAAAGAAATTTTCTTTTTTAAATAATCCTCTTTCAAAGTTCACATGCTTTTATTTAAATTTCCAATTTCTTTTCTTTTTAACATCGGAGTGTGTTTCCCACTTTTATTTTGAGGAACTTTCTGCTCACCTCTATTTGCAAACAGCGTTTGCAGTATCGTCCCCATTTTCAACTGCACATCGGCTACCACCACATACCATGTCGTCACCCATTTGTATATCTTTATCGTCTTCAAAAACCACCTCCAAGTCTGCGATACAGGAAGTTCTACAGCCCCAACAGTTTTCATATACAATATTTCTAGAATAACGTCATATATGATACTTTTTTGTCGGGGACTTTTGCAGCACCGCCTCCTGTACGATGCAAATACGATTTGTGGGCAGCATAGTACTTTCTAGCTGCCGTTTTCAAGTTATCGTACTTGGACTTCAACTGTGCCACAGTTCGAATACGATGGACTAGAGGTGGGCAATCCGATTAATTTTTAGGAGTCGATTCTTACGATTCAATCAATCAACATGAACCGAATTCAATCAATCAACATGAACCGATTCATTCGATTCGTTCATTTGAACGATTCAGTTTCGTTCGGTTGGGTCCCGCTGAATTTTAGATTTTGCACCGAGCGCATTTGTATTCTTGAAACCAGACGCTATGAATCAAGAACCTTCCATACTATCTTTGCTGTCCTTGCTGAAATGCGCTTGCCGCTTGGTCAGTTATCAGTTTAATTGCATTGCAGTTGCAGGTATTACTTATAAAAGATAAAACAGTGGCACCAACCAAGTTTAAGATTCAGTTTCGTTTAGTTCGTCCCGTTCGCGTTCGGGTTTCAATTTTTGAATCGCACATTGCATCGTACCTCGTACGAGCAAAATCTAACACAAACGACGAACCGAGACAAGAAGAAACCGATTCATAGGATTCGCGATTCTTTATTCAGATTTAAATCACGCTGCGCAGCGTCGTACAACACGTAACTTCGAATCAATTGAACGACGAATCGAGACAGGAAAGAACCGATTCATACGATTCTTTGGTCGGAGTCGTTCAAATGAACGATTCGTTCATGAATCGCCCCACCTCTACGATGGACACAGTTGAACTGGTTGGCTATTTTTTCCCAGGCCACTTCCTACAAAAAAAAAGCAAACAAGGAATTATTAGAGTAGCAGCACAACGTAAAAATTTGAAATCGTATAAAAACGTTAGCCTAACCTCAACGGAAATGACTTCAAAACAGTTATGAAATTTGCTGCAAACCTGTTTCATTCTAGCCAACAACCTTTACATTCAACAAATCTCACTTTATCTAAAGTCTAATTATGTACTTTTATGAAACACCACGGCCTTAAAACGCACTTAAAGTTGGCTTAAAGTTAAAGTTGACATTAGCTAAAGTGGACTTCAAGACGATATTATGAAACCGGCCGTAATGACAGCTGAGCTTAAAACCCTTAACTCACTTAACTGGTAACGTGTAAGTTTCGAGCACAACTGGTAACGTGCAGTCTGTGAGACTGGCACACCTTTTAAGCGAAAAAAATTAAACTGTTTTAATTATTTTTTTAAATATATATATAGAGGTTTGTTAGGCACATATTTTTTTAGTAATAATAACCGAAAACTTAATGTAAAGAAAAAATATAAGATAATTTTCAACTTGAACACAAATTGGCAAAGTACTTTTTACCAGACCAAGATAAAAAAAAAATTAAACATTTGATCAAAAGTAATTTTATTTATTTTACGATTAATAATAAGTAAAACAATGCATTTGTAAAAAAAAACTTAAAGAAATATTGTAATTCACAGGGCCTGCCATGCCTACGAGTGGCAAAAAAATTCTCACGTAAACCGTAACGTTCCGTCTCACAGACTGCACTGAACTAAAAATAAGACACATCTCCAGCGTCAGTTACCCAAATTTACCAATAATTGTGGGATAGGTGGGGCATCATGAGGAGAAAGATTAGGTGAGATTATTCGCCGAAAAGCGGTACTCTTTTGCTGAAACCTTGAGATTAAAATTTACTTGCAGTCTCACAGACGGCACGTTACCAGTTAAGGGATTTATATATTTAAAATATGAGCATCTATGAAAAGTTTTGAAAGTGTTCATTGGTATATTGATAAATTTTGGTATGTTTTATCTCTGTCATACCTACTTATTTTATCTGTTTATCCCTGTCGCACTCATTAATTTCCCATGTCCCGAATACAATCCGGACAATCTGTATATAACATCAATGATTGTCTCATTGTATGGTTGCCAAGACGGTATTTGTAGTTGCATGGTTACCATGAGTTTGAGGAAGGAATAATTTGACAAGTCCCTTGGGAGTTATGGGCATATATATATTACTTACTATATTGCTAGCGGCTATGAGTTGGGGGGTCATGAAGGAAGTGAGACAGACAACCAACTCTTCAATGTATATGGTGAGCTGTGCGCAAGCGCGTCGGCGTCGTCCGCGCGGTGGGAAATAAAACTGGGACACGTCTTGCGACTACTTTTTGCGTTTTAATAACGTGTGAAACTGGCTCTAAATTAATTTCCATAGGTGACTACATAATTTATTATTAAAAATATAAGCATAAGAAAAAGCAACACAATTACGAATATTTAATATTTTATTGTAGAACCGTTTTTAACAATTACTTGTTGGAGTCTACGTGGCATTGAGTTTACAAGTGAATTTATGAAATCTTCCTTACGGCTTATTTCTACCCATGTTTCTTGAATGATGTTCCACAGTTCGCAGAATTTTGAGGTTGAAAGTTAGCACGATATATTTTCTTAACGATTAAACCCCAAAGGTTTTCGATAGGATTTAAATCCGGGTTATTAGCTGGCCAAGGTAAAACTTCTATGTTATTATTTGTAAACCAGCTATTAACAATATTTGCTGTGTGAATCGGGCAGTGGTCTTGTTGTTTAAACTTGATTTAAACACACATACATTTTAATAACAAAATTTACGAAATCCAGTCAGAAGTTCTAAATGTAATTCTGATTCCATAAACAAGCAGTTTTAACCTCCAGTTTTACTTCATAATTTCGCCAGTTTATATTTAATTTAGATCTGTTTTAATCTTGAATTAAAACAGGCAAATTTCAGTTCCTATTTACGAAATATTAACAAACTAATCTTGTTTCGCAAGCATTGAGTTTAAAAACCGCAGCAAACTGCAACTTGGCATTTCACGCAGTACGCAACCTAGTGAACCCAAGTTCACCGCTCTGTCTGGCAAACACATACTGTTTAGGCCTCCAGGCGTTGCAATTAGTTTTTTGGTAAGAGCGAGGGTCGCGTTAAAGATAGGAAAGTTGAGCTGCCTGCCCAATATCGAAGGCAGCGTTAGAAGTCGAAAAACAATCGCGACCGTAGCGTGATCCTGAGCTCTAGCGCGTCGCGTGAAATATTGTCGGCGCTGTCGCGTTCTTAATGTTATTCTTGTGTATGTAAAACTGTCCGCTAAATAAAGAATGTATGTACAAAAGATCTTCGAGAAGTCCATCTACAAGTAACGCTTGCCGCGACTGCAGGCTGGACACGAGAGAAGGAGCCGTAGTTAAAGGTAGGTGGCAATACACTTCCTAATTGTTGCGCGTACCCTCGCCATAAATAATTTGGTAGCTCTCGATTAAATCAAAATTACAGTCCACTGCTGCTATCGTAGTAACATTGGTCCTTTCGATCGTCGGATTTGTTGTTTGAAAAGTTTGTTGTATAAGCTAGATTCAAGTTTTAGTTGGCGTAGGTACGCCCGCTTCGTTATCGCGGGCAGTGTTCAGCGCATATGTTCGCCGACGATTGTGTCAAAAAGTATCTTTGTCGTTTGGTGTATTCCAAATTTCGAGACAATTTTCGTTGATACTAGAGATAAGAATTTGTAAGGTTGTTTGATAGGCGTTGAAGCTGTGTTATTTGTAATTAACGTTAATAATTTGTCGATTTGAAACTGGTCGCCGAAGTCCACAAATAAATTGCTGCAAGAACAATTTCTTGCGACCGTTTTATCGAGTAACGCCAGGCATTTCGAAATTTCGGCCGCGCATTCGGACTCGTAGATAAAATTAATCGCTTAGAGTCATTTTTAAGTGGAATTCAAATAGGTAATTTGGATTGGTTTTTCAATTTGTTTTCGCTACTTTGTAACTGTCGTTTGCCTAATCAATCATGGGGGTAATTGATGAATTAAAATTCGTTGCGGAAACCACGATGCAACGTGTGATTCGCCTCGAAAAGGTTGCCGTGGATTTAGAAAAGGACATCACGAACGTTAAGTTAAAGAACCGTTTACAAGTTATGGATAAGGAAATGGATATTTTGCTTAAAACTTATCAAGAGACGATGTTAAAAATAGCATCTTATAATGCCAAGCAAGGTATAGCTCAGGATCTGCAAGAGGATATACAGAAGTTCGAAAGCGCTTATTACAATGCCCAGGCAATTGTTTTGGCCGCGTTTCCAGGGCCCGCTGATAATTCTTCAAACGCAGCGGCACCAGTAGCGCACGCCGGGACAAGTATAAATCTTCCGAAACTCGATTTACCGATATTTTCCGGTAATATTAAAGACTGGCAAAACTTTAACGAAGTATTTACGGCAGCAGTGCATCAGAATTCGCAGTATCCTGACGTTTACAAGCACATGCAGTTGCGGAGATGTTTAGGTGGTGAGCCACTTCAACTTATTTCGTCGTTGCCGTTAACTGCAGCTGCTTATACCACTGCATGGGATCAATTAAACGCGCGCTATAATGACAGTTCTCTGCTTTCAAATGCTTACTTAGAGACTTTATTCGGTGCACCTTCGGTCACTACAGGGGATGCAAAGTCGATTCGAGCCTTAGCTACCACGGTCACCGAATGCATTGGTGCACTTACAACAATTGGTCATGATACTGATCGTTGGTCGGTTCCAGTACTATTTATTCTAGCGAAGAAGTTAAACAAGCACTTGAGGGAGACATGGGAGAAACTGATTATCGCTACAGCCGATTCTACAGTTTCATATTTTGTGAACATGTTAAATGAAGAAGCGCGTATTGTTGAGGCAAGTAGTTCAATTATTAGCACAGGCAGATCGATGGCCAAGCCAAACACTAGTTCATCGAGTTCTTTTCAATGGTCAAAGTCACTTCGTGGAAGTAGTACCTCTTTGTTAGTTGCCTCGCAACCCCAAGGGCAATGTCTATTGTGCAAGAATCGTCATAACTTGCAAAAATGTTTTTAATTTTGCCAAAAGACTGATCGTGATCGTTTCGAAGTAGTCAAATCGTTAAAGTTGTGCCTAAATTGTTTAGAACCAGGGCACTTTCTCAGGCAATGTCCTATGCCAAGAGCTTGTGAGCAGTGTAATTCGAAACATCACAACTTACTGCATATGAACACTCGTACCGACCAAAAGGTTCATCAGTCGATTTCTAAAACATTGGAAGGTAGTAAACCTCGCCTTCAATCGAATAGTAGTTCACAGCTAGAACCTCAGGTCGCAGGACCATCCGTTTCGTCTCTTCGGGCATTCACAAAGCCTCGATGTACAGTGCTTCTCGCCACAGCTCAAGTATATGTCCTCGATAGCAATGGTACGGAACAGTTGGCCAGAGTAGTAATTGATTGCGGCAGTGAGGGCACCTTCATCAGTAAATCGTTTGCTCAGCGCTTGAATCTCCCGGCTCGGCCCACTCTGGTTCCAGTGTTTGGTATCGCTCAAACGGCATCCACGGTGGCCAAAGAAATTATTTGTTGCGCACTGAAACGTCCCGAACAGGATTCCCTGAACGTAGAGGCGCTGGTAATTGAAGCGATTGCTAGGTGTCCATCCATGAACCTTGAAGAACATGTTTGGCCCCAGATAGAAGGCATTCAGCTAGCTGATCCTGAATATTTTATGTCAAAACCGGTCGACATATTTTTCGGAGCGGAATGGTATAGCTCGGTATTAGCCGGGCCTGTCATCGCAGGGCCACCAGGGTCACCCAGTGCTGTAGGTACCGTATGGGGATATTGCTTAATTGCTAGGTTGGCTCAAACTGCTACAGCATCGCTATCCCTATGCACTAAGATAGATTTCGATGAGCCTTTGGATAATATGGTGCAGCGTTTTTGGGAATTGGAAGAGCCTCCTTCAGTATCGTCGGATCTCAGTGAAGAGGAGAAAGAATGTAAGGATCATTTTCGTAAAACAGTGTCTCGACAGCTTGATGGTCGATTTATTGTAGAACTACCATTTCGAGCTTCGCCCGCCAACATTGGTGATAGTAGGGCCTTAGCACTCAAGCGATTCCAAATGCTAGAAAAGCGAATTGCAGAAAATAGTGGTCTCAAGGATCAGTACACGGCATTTATGGAGGATTACTTGCTGCAGGGGCATATGGTTGAAGCAAATCCTCTTCAGTCGGAAGGTGGCTCTGCTTATTACATCCCACATCATTGTATTTTTCGAAGGGATTCATTAGTGAGCAAATTTCGTGTGGTGTTGGATGCCTCGATGAAAGGTAAAGGTGGGTCATCCCTAAATCAAATCCTACATATTGGACCTAAATTACAATCAAACATTGTTGACATCTTGTTTCGTTTTCGACTTCATGAATTCGTTGTAGTCGCTGACATCAAGCAGATGTATCGTAATATTCAAGTTGCAAAGAAGCATTGGGATTTTCAGCGAATATTTTGGAGATCGTCACCTGAGTTGTCGTTGCGGGAGTTTTGCCTAACTACCGTGACGTATGGAGTGTCTTCGTCACCATTCTTAGTCATCAGAACTTTGCATCAACTCGTGGAGGAAGGAGCTGAGTTTCCCAGGGCTGCGCATGCCATACGATTTAACACCTATATGGATTATATAGCTGCTTCTGTGCAGTCCATTGATGATGCCTTGAACTTGCAGAAGGAATTGGTCACTTTGTTGCGAAATGGGGGGTTTGTGCTCAAAAAATGGATGACGAATGTAAAACCACTGTTGGATCTGTTGGTTCCGGAAGATTGTGCTATGCCCTTAGAATCATTGTCGTTCGGTAGCACCGAGGAACCAGCCGCAAAAATTCTTGGTTTAGTGTGGATGCCAATGACGGATAGTTTTTCGTACCAGGTGGATTCTCTTCATCAGCCAATCACCAAGAGATCAATTCTTGCGGACATTGCACGGTTGTACGACCCTATGGGATTTCTGAGCCCAATTACATTTTTTGGAAAATGGTTAATGCAATACTTATGGCAGTTGGGCTTAAAATGGGATGATCAGCCGCCGGAGAATGTTTGCCACCAGTGGTCCAGATTTCGAACTGAGCTTCCACTATTAGTTGGTTTCAAGTTGTCACGTAATCTGCGAGTGGATAAGGCTATTGACCTCCAACTACATACCTTTTCAGACAGCTCGGAGAAAGGTTTCGCCGCTGTTGTTTATCTACGAGCAACACAACCAAATGGGGTTGTATATTTATCTCTGGTCATAGCCAAATCCAAAGTTGCCCCTCTCAAGAAGGTAACGTTACCTAGGCTCGAACTTTGTGGGGCACTGTTGGCAGCCAAACTTTTGAATTATGTAAGGTCACTTTTGGAGGGGCAGTGTACCATATCGAACGTGAATATTTGGACTGACTCGCTCGTGGCATTGCGATGGATTCAATCACAACCCAACCGTTGGAAGACTTATGTGGCGAATCGCGTGAGTCAAATTCATTCGATCGTTGCTCCATCTCATTTTTTCTATGTGCCTTCTGCTCTAAATCCAGCCGATTGTGCTTCCCGTGGTTTATTTCCTCAAGAGCTATTAGCGCATCCACTGTGGATTTATGGTCCAGACTGGCTGAAACAATCCAGGGACAATTGGCCTTCTCTTCCCGAACTGAGGCAGGAGCACCCAGAATCCGAACCCGAAGCTCGAATATTGACGTTGCTTTGTGACGCTAGCCAGGAGCTCGAAAAGAATAGCATAATCGATAAGGCTATTTCAAGGGTTGCTATCACCACAGTTACATGCATGCTGGTCCTCAAAACTTGCACTGCATTATACAGGCCCAGTTTTGGATTTTGGCTGGTCGGGACGCCATTCGCAAGCGTCTCGCAAAATGCTTGACTTGTTTTCGAACTCAACCACCGCCCATCCAACCAATGATGGGAGATTTACCGGCTGCTCGGCTCCAGGTAGTCAAAGCGTTCTTGGTAACAGGCGTGGATTATGGAGGACCTTTCGAGATAACGATGGGACGATTGAGAAAGGCAAGGATCTTAAAGGCCTACGTTTGTCTGTTTGTCTGCTTCTCGACTCGCGCTGTTCATGTGGAACTGGTGTCGGATTTGACGACAGAAGCTTTTCTAGGTGCCTTTCGAAGATTCATAGCTCGCCGTGGAACCGTCAAGAAAGTTTATAGTGATTGCGGCACCAACTTTGTCGGCGCTAAACGCAAGTTGGCCGAGTGGAAGCAGATAGTCACGTCTGATGCGTACAATCAGACCGTGTCGCAAGAGTTGGCAGACAAAGGCATTGCTTGGCACTTAAAATCCCCCCTCCAGCCCCCATTTCGGTGGAATTTGGGAGGCAGGAATTCAGAGTGTAAAGAACTTGCTAGCCCGGGTCATGGGTAACCAAATTCTGACCTACGAAGAGTTCTACACTATTCTGGTGCAAGTGGAGGCAGTGTTGAATTCTCGACCTTTGACACCGATGAGTAGCGACCCGAATGATTTGGAGGCGCTGACACCTGGCCATTTTCTTCTACTGGAACCCCCTGTAACCATGATAGAGCCAGACAGTCCTATAGAGAACATTACTTGCCTTCGTCGATGGAAGCTCGTTCAACAAATTTACCGCTCCTTTTGGAATCAGTGGCACAAGAACTACTTGTGTACACTGCAACAGCGTCACCAATGGACGAAAGGGTGTCCGAATATGAAAGAGGGCACGTTGGTTCTCATTCGGGAGGACAATATCCCTCCTTTGCAATGGCGATTAGGCCGAGTTACGAGAACGTTTCCTGGACCGGATGGTGTAGTCTGCGTAGCGGAAGTAAAAACGGCTCGTGGCATCTTTACGCGTGCAGTGGTAAAGTTGTCTCCGTTGCCGATTGAGTAGAATTTATTGTTGTTGCGTTTCCTCCTTGCTTCGATAGGATTGGTATTGAGCTTGGAGAAACGTCTTCTTGTTGTATTGTTGTTAATTAGATTAGTTGTGTTGTTGTTTGTTGGACCTGGTCGCTCCAAGGTGGGGGAGGATGTTTAGGCCTCCAGGCGTTGCAATTAGTTTTTTGGTAAGAGCGAGGGTCGCGTTAAAGATAGGAAAGTTGAGCTGCCTGCCCAATATCGAAGGCAGCGTTAGAAGTCGAAAAACAATCGCGACCGTAGCGTGATCCTGAGCTCTAGCGCGTCGCGTGAAATATTGTCGGCGCTGTCGCGTTCTTAATGTTATTCTTGTGTATGTAAAACTGACCGCTAAATAAAGAATGTATGGGCAAAAGATCTTCGAGAAGTCCATCTACAAGTAACGCTTGCCGCGACTGCAGGCTGGACACGAGAGAAGGAGCCGTAGTTAAAGGTAGGTGGCAATACACTTCCTAATTGTTGCGCGTACCCTCGCCATAAATAATTTGGTAGCTCTCGATTAAATCAAAATTACAGTCCACTGCTGCTATCGTAGTAACACATACGGAACTATAAAAAGCTTACTGTGCTGAATTGCTGTTTTCGTACCTTTAAACGCGTTCCAGTAAACTACACTATTCTGAACTTTGATATGTTACTTAGTTAAGCATTCTTGTTTTGTATAAATAGAACGTTTATTTTCGTAATAAAACAATCTGCATTTAATGTCTGATTCATTCACTACGTCACTACCCTGATACCAAGCCATAATATTATCGCGACGTGAGGCTGCGTCTCCGAGGGTAGTTTACTGTCGTCCCTTTTAAGTACCATTGACTACATTGGTTTAAAACATAAACGCAGTCTCGTTTATGTGCTTAAGGAATAGAACCAGCGCAAAGCAACGGAATCCTGATCCAGCCTCCAGGCAATTCTGTTCATAGTCCTTCGAGCCGGATCTGTCTCCAACTAAAGAACAAACACATCCCAAGGGTCACCAGCATCCCGAGAAGAAGACAACATCTGCCAACCACCCAGGTCCCAAAAAATGGCTAACAACATGGAGGAATGCAACAAATTAGCTGTCCCCCAAGAACAGCTCGAGCAGAAGATAAAACAAGTATTATCTAACGGCAAAAAGGACCCTGCCAGCCGAAAAAGCGAAGCCTACATCGCCAGTCGCAACAAAACGCTGGACGAACTTTGGAACACTGCAACTAAAAATCATGCAGAAATGGGGCAGCTAAGTATTTCAACTCATAATTATTTTACAACAGGGTATTACGATCAAATTAAAGCCATATACGGCGAAGCAAAAAGTTACTTGCAGAGCTGTTCAAAATCAACGAAAATTTCCAACCCCTCCGTAAGCAGGAATCAAGAGGAAATGGTGGCCAACCCCGAGCAAAAGGTTCGTATCCGAAAACTGCAGATTCGGATTCAGAATTTTAAGCAAGCGATGGACGACGCCGAACTAACACAAGAATTAGGGAGGCCCGCCATCACGACAAGGGAATTAAGAGAAAAATGGGATCGTGTGGTCGAGATGGACGAAGAAGTTATGTCGAACGACATGGCTTCAGAACAAATGCACTTCAGTCCTGAATATACTACGTTGGAAGACAGGTATAGAAATTTAATTATTTTATTGCAAGCACCGACAAGGAACGAGCAAGCAGCAGCCATCTCGCTTCCTCAAGTCAAAATCCCCATATACGAGGGAAATTATGAGGAATGGGCCACTTTCAAGGACCTGTACACTAAATTAGTAGATAACAACCAGAATATGGCTTTAATGTAATCTGTTTGCGGTATTCCGTCAATTGTATCTATAATTATGGCTTGGTCTTTTGCAACATGGAGTGTTGTGATTTGGTGACTGATGAGAAGGTAGCTTGATTGTTTGGTTTTTCGCTTTGAGTTGGGGTTAGGTTTAGTTGGTTTTTATTTATGTTGTCTGGATTTATAATTTTGGAAGTGTAAAGTGGTCCGATAAGGATTACCTGGGACAGGCTGGACAGCTGTCCTGATATCTCGGTTAACTCTCGCACTATAAATAGATGACTATTGTTTTCACTCGGCACACACAGAAAATCGACCGTCTCGAACGAAGATCGGAACGAAACGCTGTACTACATTTCTTTATTCAAAATCGATAAGAAATGTGGTACTTTTATAATTAGCAACACTTTTCTGCCTAGCAACGGCGATTTGTTTTACGTTTGGCAATACTGAAGTGTGTTGTTGGTGACACTGTAAGTCTATGCCAAATTCGAGGTTAGTAGGTTAGGTTTTGCTTCAGTTTTGACACAGATTGACGCAAACCCTAACCTTCTAACCTCGAATTTGACATAGACTTACAGTTGTTTATGGAACCTTACCCCGTTTTTATCATTTATGTGTTTACTTGCGCATCGCGGTTTTGCACTTCGCGGCATTCTTCTGGAACGTAACGCCCGCTAACGGCTAGGTCTGACTGTATATTGGTTTCCACACTTCTAAAATATGAACTGTATCTACTTATTTTGCTTTAGGAAAATAAGTTTAAATAACTATAAATTAGTTCGAGTTGTAAAACAACGGTATTTTCAGAAAAGTATTTTATCGTATTTCATTGGAAAGTGTACTACATTTCTTCATTCAAAATAAGATAAGAAATGTGGTACTTTTATCGTTAGCAACACTATTCTGCCTAGCAACGGCGATTCGTTTTACGTTTTGTTACGGTCTAAAACGATTTTTACGACACCGCTCCGGCTCATACAAAAACTAAGCGGCCGGCGCGGACGATATTTCACATAATCGGGACGAACACTCACCTAGGGCCGCTGCCCAACCCGCAACAAGATATGCCGACTAAACATCAGTGGAGCGAGGGAGGGTCCTTCACGAGATTACCTACGAGCAACGGCCAAAGGGCCGGTAAACATCGATAAAATTTATGTCTATGTCAAATTCGAGGTTAATAGGTTATGTTTTGCGTCAGTTTTGACACAGATTGACGCAAAACCTAACCTGCTAACCTCGAATTTGACATAGACTTACAGTGTCACCAACAACACACTTCAGTACAGCCAAACGCATAACATCAAATGGAGCTGCTTATTGTGCTTTAGTACATAGGAATGAGTTATGCCCATCTTGGTTATGTTTTGACAGTTAGTGTCACTTGTATCTAAAAGTTTAATATTTTACATTTCTTATGAAATGCGATAAAATAGTATACCCAACACGTTATGAAAGTTGTTTTTCTAAACTTGTATGGCTGCTTAAGTACTTGCTAACGCTCGTACTCAAACACACCATACCTGTTCAGAAAAACACCACTTTTCTCAACTTGTAGAATAATATACTATTGTCAACTAAAGAACCAGCTTTTTCCATGAACAAGCCATATCATTGTTTCATTATTGGCATTCAAGTAATTACTACAGATAAATGACACTATCTTCTTTCTGTTTGACGTCATTGTTTATAAGTATATTTATATGCTGTGTTTTTACTGTTACTTAAAAAAAGGCTTTCAGAACTGAAAAAAGTGATTAAAAAACCAACAGCTTCGTATGGTTTTTATACAACAAAAACAATTTTGCATAAAAACAAATCTTTTCATCTCGAACCCTATTTATAGCTACTAAAATATGGCCAACCTTAGAAGTAAAAACAAGCTATTTTTATTGAGTTTTAAAAAATTCAATTGGTAGTTGAAATACTGTTGGGAGATAGGTGGGTAGTCGTAATAGCCGTTGGATATACATATATAGATATGTAGTTGAAGTACATGTTGGACATACACGCAGTGAAAATAGATGTTGGGACATACAGGCAGTGGAAATACATGTTGGACATACAGTCAGACCTCGCCGTTCGCGGTTTTGCGGTTCGCTGATTTGATTTTAAGCGTGGAGAGTATAACCTGGTGTCCTCTATCAGTAAGTTCTGGACTTGATGATTCCTTGTGATGGTTTTTTATGTCGTAGGGGGTCACGTTGTTTAGGTGAGTAACATCTGCGGATGATATCGCTTCTTTTGCGTACTTATCTGCTTTTTCAATTCCGGGTATACCTGTGTGTGAAGGCACCCACATGAATACTAGTTTCTTTCTTGACCGAGTGACTGAGGTTACTAGCTTTTGTGTTTGTTGGATTAATGGGTCGGTGTGGCAATACTGAAGTGTGTTGTTGGTGACACTGTAAGTCTATGCCAAATTCGAGGTTAGTAGGTTAGGTTTTACTTCAGTTTTGACACAGATTGACGCAAAACCTAACCTACTAACCTCGAATTTGACATAGACTTACAGTGTGACCAACAACACACTTTAGTACTGCCAAACGCACATCATCAACTGGAGCTGCTTATTGTGCTTTCGTACATAGGAAAGAACTATGCTCATCTTGGTTATGTTTTGACAGTTAGTGTTACTTTGTATGTAAAAATTTTATATTTTACATTTCTTATGAGATGCGATCAAATAGTATACTCAACACGTTAGAAAAGTGGTTTTTCTGAACTTGTAGAGTAATATACTATTGTCAACTAAAGAACCAGCTTTTTCCATGAGCAAGCCATATCATCGTTTTGTTCCATTATTGGCATTTAAGTAATTACTACAGATAAATGACAACTATATTTTTTCTATTTGAGGGCTTTCAACTTTTCATAAACGTCATTGTTCATTAGTATATGTATTCATATGCTGTGTTTCTACTGTCTTAAAAAAAGGCTTTCTCAGAACTGAAAAAAACAAAGTGATTAAAAAACAAACAGCTTCGTATGGTTTTTATATAACAAAAACAATTTTGTATGAAACCATCTTTTCATTTAGAACCCTATTTATAGCTACTAAAATATGACCAACCTTAGAAGTAAAAGCAAGCAATCTTTATTGAGTTTTAAAAAATTCAATTGGTAGTTGAAATACCGTTGGAGGTAGGTGGGTAGTCGTAATAGCCGTTGGATATACAAATATAGATAGGTAGTTGAAGTACATGTTGGACATACACGCAGTGAAAATAGATGTTGGGTCATACAGGCAGTGGAAATACATGTTGGACATACAGTCAGACCTCGCCGTTCGCGGCTTTACCGTTTCGCTAATTTGATTTTAAGCGGGGCATCTTTGTGCTTCTTTTTATTTGCCGTTCGCGGATATTTGCTTTGCCGTTCGCGGATGGAATTGCCAACGTTAATTGTTTCAACTTTCACACACTAACGGCCGGTCTTATGTGGGCCACTAATCTGACGTTAACTTTAATTCGCTGTTAAAATAAACAAGCGCATAAAAATTTGTTTACTAATGAATAATATGTCATAGGCGCCAACGTTTTGATGAGCTTTTGTTTATTTTAACAGCGATTTAAAGTTAACGTCAGGTTAGTGGCGTTTATAAGACCGGCCGTAAGTAAATAAAGCAGACGTATGCGGTTTATGTCATGAACACGTAAATAACATTATTTATCACGAACTTGTAAACACACTTATCGAGCCCATTTCTTTGAATCTCTTATTACCAAATCTGACCTGAAATAAATTGTAAAATTATAACTTGATTTGTTTGTTGCAGTCAGTATGTTTTATGCTTTTTTAATGTGTTTTGTTTTAGTGTTTTTTGCTTTACATTTTATGTTATGAAAATGTACGTATTTGCATATGTTGTGAAAATGTACGTATTTGCATGTTTGTATACGCACGTTTATGTATTTTTGAAATTTTTGAAGTTGCATAGTGTAAATAAATTAGTTTATGGAACCTTACCCCGTTTTTATCATTTATGTGTTTACTTGCGCATCGCGGTTTTGCACTTCGCGGCATTCTTCTGGAACGTAACGCCCGCTAACGGCTAGGTCTGACTGTATATTGGTTTCCACACTTCTAAAATATGAACTGTATCTACTTATTTTGCTTTAGGAAAATAAGTTTAAATAACTATAAATTAGTTCGAGTTGTAAAACAACGGTATTTTCAGAAAAGTATTTTATCGTATTTCATTGGAAAGTGTACTACATTTCTTCATTCAAAATAAGATAAGAAATGTGGTACTTTTATCGTTAGCAACACTATTCTGCCTAGCAACGGCGATTCGTTTTACGTTTTGTTACGGTCTAAAACGATTTTTACGACACCGCTCCGGCTCATACAAAAACTAAGCGGCCGGCGCGGACGATATTTCACATAATCGGGACGAACACTCACCTAGGGCCGCTGCCCAACCCGCAACAAGATATGCCGACTAAACATCAGTGGAGCGAGGGAGGGTCCTTCACGAGATTACCTACGAGCAACGGCCAAAGGGGCGGTAAACATCAATAAAATTTAATAGCGCGCCACCCGGTTTCATTGACATAAACGAAGATACAAGGATAGACCCAGAGAAAACCAGGAAATCAAATGCGCCTACCTTCTAACTTTGCACCTTGGCCAAAATCCAGAACTCAACGGGAAAGGAACATATTAGTAGCTTCATGAGGCAGTACCTTCAAATGATAGATTCTAGTGATAACGTATGTTTCGTGTACTTAGATGAGACGTGGATATATAAAAACGGGAGTTCTAGAAAACGTTGGGTAAATGATGATTGCAGAAAAGGAAATCCAAGTCAAACTCGCCAAGAAGGAAAACGGTACACAATTTTGCATGCGGGATGGTCTAATGGATTTTTAGAAGGTTGTGAATTACTACTGGATTCTAGCAATAACGACCGGGACTATCATAAAACCATGAATTCTGACATTTTTACAAAATGGGTACAGAATCAGCTAATTCCCGTATTGTCTAAATTAAACAAAAATTTTGTTATCATTATGGATAACGCTCCTTACTCCTTACCACTCAGTTCTTTTAGATAAGAAACCTACTATTTCAAGTAAGAAAAAACAATTACAGGATTGGTTGATACAGCACGACGTAACTTTTGACAACAAACTGACGAAAAAACAACTGTGGAAATTAATACGACCTCGACTGCCGAACAAAAAAAACTATGTGGTAGACGACATTTTACAGTGGTTATAGAGTTATTAGATTGCCCCAGAGTTATTAGATTGCCCCCGTATCACTGCCAATACAATCCCATTGAGCTGGCATGGGGATTATGTAAGAATTATTTCAACAAGCATGTAACTTCTCGCGCATCATCAAAAGGAGAAGCAGAGAAATTATGGCGCGAATCAATTTCTATGTGTTTCGCTGACTTTTGGACCAAAAGCATACAACACTGTGAAAAACTAATTCGCGACGATTGGACCAGATACATGGGATGCAGCAGTATTGAAAACTTTCCTCCTATTATAATTTCTCTTGGAGATTCGGACAGTGAATCCGAAATTGCGGGCTCTGAATCTGAGTAAAAACGAATGTTAAATACTAGGTACAACTTCTATCATCCCCAACTGTAGGACAATCAGAAACGCCACATGATTCTGATGAAAACGACTCTGACTCAGATTCCGAGTAATGAGCACTGTATATAGTATGTATAATAATTTAGTAATTTTAATAATTTTGTTTTTATAATGATTTAGTTAATCTTGTTTGGTTCTTGTTGATTACAATTAACATTTCCGCAGTTGGGTTTTTTGTTTCTTCAATGATTTTTTACTTATCGTTCGTTTTCGCTTCAATTTAGAATGTTATATTTTACATTTTGTATTGTTATATTTTGCATTTTGTATTTTTCGGCAAAATTCTAGTGGGGTTTGGCCATATGACCCTAGCAGTCGGTGTCAAGAGATTTGAAGGACCTTCCGCATCTCGAAATCTCGCCCAAATACAAATACAAGTAGATAAGTAGTTGAATAAGTTTTTAGAACATTTTACAAATATAAGTTCATTGGTATCTTGCCTCTGTGTGCTGTAATAACATTCTGGTGTTAGTTTATTAGATAATGGTTCACATGTTTGTAATTAATGTATCTTCTGGATCAACATTAAAGTATTGTTGAAAAAATGGGTTAGCAAGCTTAAGTATATACTTATTAATAATTAATCTCAAAAATATATATATTGCATTTTCAATACTTAAAGCTAAAGCTGATGTCAAACATTTATAACCTAACATTTAAACTGCCACTATTTCTACACTGTTTTAAAAAACGTTCTTAATTTCAATGCCTACTCGGTGTCATGTGAAATTCAAACAGACTTTATATGTTGGACATACAGTCAGACCTCGCCGTTCGCTGATTTGATTTTAAGCGGGGCATCCAATTTTAAGCCTGGAGAGTATAACCTGGTGTCTTCTATCAGTAAGTTCTGGACTTGATGATTCCTTGTGATGGTTTTTGATGTCGTAGGGGGTCACGTTGTTTAAGTGAGTAACATCTGCGGATGATATCGCTTCTTTTGCGTACTTATCTGCTTTTTCAATTCCGGGTATACCTGTGTGTGAAGGCACCCACATGAATACTAGTTTATTTCTTGACCGAGTGACGGAGGTTACTAGCTTTTGTGTTTGTTGGATTAATGGGTCGGTGTGGCAATACTGAAGTGTGTTGTTGGTGACACTGTAAGTCTATGCCAAATTCGAGGTGATCAGGTTAGGTTTTCAGTCAGTTTTGACAGAAACTGACACAAAATCTAACCTGCTAACCTCGAATTTGACATAGACGTACAGTGCCGCCAACATACTATTCATAACGAAACTCTGGCGAGTCGCCGGCAATCCGCTGGCGAACGACTATGAATACGGGCGTTAGTGTTACTTGTATGTAAAATTTTATATTTTACATTTCTTACGAGATGCGATCAAATAGTATACTCAACACGTTAGCAAAGTGTTTTTTTCTGAACTTGCAGAGTAATATACTATTGTCAACTAAAGAACCAGCTTTTTCCATGAACAAGCCATATCATCGTTTTGTTCCATTATTGGCATTCAAGTAATTACTACAGATAAATGACAACTATCTTTCTTCTATTTGAGGGCTTTCAACTTTTCATAAACGTCATTGTTCATTAGTATATGTATTCATATGCTGTGTTTCTCCTGTCTTAAAAAAGGCTTTCTCAAAGTGATTGAAAAACAAACAGCTTCGTATGGTTTTTATATAACAAAAACAATTTTGTATGAAAACATCTTTTCATTTAGAATAAAATCAAGTAGCCATGAAACAATGAGTTAGCCTTAAAATTATAACAGTTTTTCATAGTTTATCTGTTTTTGTTGTGTGCTCTTAATTAAATAAATAATGGTGCGATATTTGAGTGAAAATGGACGAATTGAAATTTTAGTATTGAGGGGATGTGGTAATCGTACGATTTTCTCGAAAATTTCAAAATACAGTATCATGCTTCTTTTTGGCGTATTTGGTCTTAGAATTTCATGCTCTGTCCAAATTCATCATAAAAATTTGGGTTTCTATTTAAAAAAATTATCGCAAACGTCATTACTCAAAAACAGACAATCTAAAAGTGACAATTACAGTAAAATATGTGTTTTTTTTAATGAAAATTGACGTGTTCGAGGGTTTCTTGCAAAAACATTTGATAAAAGTGTTATTTCGGTAGTTCCAGACTTTACACTCGCACTGTATATTGGGTTCCACACTTTTAACCCTTTAACGCTCTCTGGTATGGCTGTTATACGACTGTGCATAATTGTCAATAATACTGGTTTTGAAACTTAACACTGCTCTGAAACGTCTTGCTTTCGTTCTACAGACATTGCAGTTTCTTTGTCTAATTTTATATTTTCTAGAATTATTATAATTATAAAACTACCCCAATAAACCTTGGTGTAAATGTATAGCTGGTATGACAGTATTACCAGCGTGTATTCCACTTTGAAGTGTGTACGCAAATTAGTAAAGTTTTCTCTCTCTCACTATTTTGTGGGTGTAACTTTCAAGTTTTGAGCTGGTAAGCGTTTTGTAAGGATTGTAATATTGGTAAGTAAAAGAAATTATTTTGTCGTGATTTTGAAAAATAAATTATTATTTGGAAACCTTTTATTTATGTCGCAAAATAGTCTATATTGGGATGGAATATAGCCTCTCCTAGGTCTCGAATTAATTAATTACAAGTGAAAATAATGGGCAAGTCCAATATGCACAATTCACTGTTTCTAATTTTAATACTGCGTTTGAATTTTGCCTTTTATTGAATTATTAGGCTGTTTAAAATATGAAATGTACTTATTTACTGCAGAAATTAAATGGTTGTATGCCCCTCTTTATATTTTATTTATCTGCAACTAATTGGAAAATGCTAGCTCAAAGTAGAACATAAGCTCTTTAATCTCATGTGAGTTCAGAAGCCGACTGTAATTTACAATTGATCTGAAACGGTACTGTACACAGTCAGTAGTTCAAACGCGGTAGCTCAAGGTTCTCAAATCTGTCAAAATCCCACAAAATGGATTGTGTCGTGCAAGTCAGCGGTGCTTGAAGTTAAAATGCTAGGGAGATTATGAAAATTCGCAAGGTATTTATTCAAATCTTCGCGCGTTGGCGACAAATAACAACTTTCGTTTCAGCAGTTACGTATTTTGTGACGTCAGACCGACGCTGGCTAAATTTTGGCAATTGTTTCTGGGCAGCTTCGAAACCTCCGCATAACCACAAATTTTAGGGACGCCTTGCTAATTACTCGAAATCCTGCTTAACTGCTGTTTGGTGTACATTTTATATTTGTAAGAAGAGTTTGAGCCGCTTGTTTCCTTTTATAAGAGTTTTCTTTATGCTTTGTGGTTTTTGTATGTTGATCCAAATGACACTTTTTAGTGCAATTAATCTAAAAATACATAAAAGACAATTCTAAATTACACTTATATTATTTGCAGGTTAGGGTAATTTAAATTTTACCTTATGTTCACAATCTTTGCAAAACACCACACTTCCATCAGTTGTATAAAAAGATATACCGTAAGTCCATTTTCTTAACAATTCTGACAAATATGTTTTACCCACTTTAGGCATTTTATAGTATTTAACATTACAAGCCAGGTAAAACAGTTTTTACTGGCGATAGGATTGGGATGACTGGCGAGCCGTTAGGCGAGCCTGTCATATCCTTGAGCCAGTAAAAATGGTTACCTGGTGTGTTTTGTTGAATATTTTATTTGTTTCTCACTTGTAAATAACTAGAAATTTACCATTAATTCAAAATGTCAAACTGACAAGCAACTAAATTTATCAATATGACACATACTAAGGAAGACAACTCTGGCTTTGCACGCTATCATTTATCTATGAGCACGCTTGTAAAATATAACTGGCTAGCCAGTTAAGAAACATTTTCAAGGTGAATACAGTGACTTGATAAATTGATGTTTACAAGTGAGGAACAAATAAAATAAATAAAAAACTCAAATAATCGGTAAACCCACACTGTGTTTTAAGCGTCGAATTTTACGGCTTTGTTTATGTTTTAGGTTAGAAAATTAAAAGTTGATTTTACACCATGCAGCAGCAAATAAAGTTGGATTTACACTAGAAGCAAATTTTATTTAAGACAAGTATAAATTAGGCTCTAAAACAAAACTGTAAGCAAATAAGTAGTAAAATTGGCATCATTAATGAAATTTATTAAATTAGACAAAATAGGCAAAATAAACCATAGCTTAAAAGGTTGGAAATTGTATGAAACAATTATATTTAATTATAATACATGTGCCTTTATAAAGAAGAAAGAGGCATTTTGCCAAAAATCCGGGTTTTAGTCGTCACTGTATTCGGCAAAATCAGAAATATCGCTTTCGTCAGTAATATTTATTATTAATGGGGAAACTTCTACGTTGCAAGAATAACAATTTTCAATATCAATAACGTGTTGTACACATTTATTCCAAAAGTAAGTATCAATTTGATTTACTGGTTTACTGCTAGCCTAATATGATCTAAAACCGTATTGCTCAAATTTGGTGAAGTATTTAATGCTCGAACTTTATGTTTTAACTGGCTCCAGACAAGGTCAATATTGGGATTTTGCAAAAGGTCTAAATGCAATTTTGATTTAAATAATTTAGAACTGTAGTCTTTAAGATTCGAAGGTAAACTGTTATACATTGCATATATCTGAAACGAGAATGACCGCTCGAAGAAGATTGTTTTATGGAGAGGTGGTGAAATTTGGCCCCTAAATCTAGTAGAAATATTATGAGCATCAGTTCTAAAGGTAATCTTATTGTATAAATAAGGAGGTTTCTTGTTTGATAAAATTTGATGAAAAAGACATTGGGCCTGCAGTATTCTACGATTTTGCATTGTCAGTCAACCTGCAACAACTAGCTTCTAAGATATATATTTGCTAATGCCGTATATAAATCTCAAGCAAGCATTTTGAATATTTTGAATTCTATGGGCGGTAATGGCGGATAATGTTAAGTAATAAACAGGAACACAATAATTAAATTGCGATAGAACAAAAGCTTCGCACAATTTCTTTTTAGTTTCGCAGTTTAAATATGACCTATGAGGATAGAGCTTTCTAAGATGTTGGTAACTCTGAAGAATATATTTGGATATTTGATCTCTATAACGGAAAGTATTGTCTAGCGTTAAACGTAGACTTTTGGCTTTAGTCACGAAAGGAATTTTAACATTATTAATATTAATGTTAGCAATATTAACTAAATTATGGCAGATTTTTTTATTGCCGAACAGTAACGCGGCAGATTTGTCGGGGTTTATCTTAAGTGAGTGTTTAACGGAAACATCATAGATATACTGCAGATCCATTCATCAACAGCATTCCTCCAGTTTGCTGCGGTAAATGAATGGTATAATTGAGTATCATCTGCATGAATTTTTGAGAATTTAACATGTTGCATAAACACAGATGTATATATTGAAAACAACAAGAGGCCCAGAATTGATCCCTGTGGAACTCCTTGACTCACTGATAGTGATCTAGACATATTATTGTCCAAACTGACAGATTGTGTTCGATTACAAAGATAGCTTGCGATTAAAGAGGTAGCAACATGAGCAACCCCCAGGAATTTTAGAATCATGATAAGAGTGTCATGATTCACTCATCACTGTGTCAAATGCCTTGCTATAATCTAACAACACAAGTGCAGTGACCTTGCCTTGTCAGTGGCACCTAAAATATCGTCAGTTACTTTTAGCAAAGCTGTAGTACAGCTATAGCCAGATCGAAAACCAGATTGCATCGGAGGCAAAACATTATTATTATTATTAATGAAAGCATTAAGTTGAAAGTGAATAACTTTTTCAAATAGTTTGGACAACGTCGGAAGAAGACTAATGGGACGTAGGTCATTAATTTTGCTCAGTTGTTTATTTTTAGGAAGTGGCATGACGATTGCATGTTTCCAACTCTGGGGGAAAATATTACTAACAATACAAGAGTTAATAATATGGGGACGTAGGGAATTATAACTGGACAACACAGCTTTAACATGTTATATTAATATTATCATTACCAAATGCATTTGATTTGATTTTATTCATAATATTGGAATACAGTTGTGGTATCAACCGGAGAAAAGGTAGATTTTAAATTTTTGTAAGTGGTCTCTTTATAAATGTCGAGAGGGACTGTCTGTCCATTATTGTTAACAGTGGGAATACCATTTACAAAGTAATCATTAATCATGTTAAGATCCTTCAGATTTTCTGGTATAACGGTATGTTTTTCTCTGCTAAGGCCGAGAATATTTAAATGTTTGATACCCTTGTAGGTTGATTAATAATTTGATAAAAACCAAGATATTCAAGCAAATTTTGCATGTATGCTGTAGAGGTGTGGTGCGGTTTTAAAAAATCTATATTAAAATCACCTAAACAGATTATATGTTCAGAATAAGACATGCATGAAATAATAGAATTTTCAAATTCGTCAAGAAATAATTTGTATTCTTTTTGATTAGGATTATAAAGAGTACCGATAATGAATTTTGTTCTTGAAAAATTTACGATATCCAGATATCGAGACGTTAATGGTTCAAGAGTGTATAATACAATTTTTTTTTCTATAGCAAGAACTTGAACAATTTCAAAAGAAAATAAGGGCAGTCAATCACATTTCAAAATGTTAGTAGCTAGATTGGGTTGCTACGATAAAACAAAGGTGTCATATTTAATTTTAACAAGTTAGAAAATTAAATTACTTTATCTACTCCAGTGGGATAAGTAACGCATTACGTCACTCATTTGACACTATTTCAGTTACGTAATGAAACTCATTACACCACTCAGTTATGTAATGGTTTCATTACGCAACTGAGTTGTGTAATGACTTCATTACGTAACTGAAATAGTGTCAAATGAATGACATAATGACATTTGCCTACTAAAATAGTTTTGAAAATGACAGATCTGACATTTCTCTTAATGCACTTTTCTCAATTTTAGGCAGTCGTAGATAAAATTTTGTACAATACATGTGTGATAATGCATCATTAATAAACTTGTGTGCTTACATAACTCGTGCTACGCACTCGTTTGTAACTTACACACACGTATATTAATGATACTGTTATCCCACTTGTATAGTAAATAACTATTATCTATAGTTGATGTTAAAGTGCTACTTTATCTACCCTTGCTGTTAAAGTAAAACTTGACTTCTTGTTTTGAGTTGATAAAAGGACACTTTAACAAGTGCTATAGAAAAAAATTAATTATTCAAAGTTTTCTTGGGTATTTATTTACACTTATAAAACTAAACCTAATTAAAAACAACAGTAATAAATTGATTAAACTACATAAATTAATAACTAATAAATAGCTAAACTATTCTAATTGTAATTGTCTCTTCTTAATTTCAATTTCTATGCAAATTAGTTCCATCTTTTTTTCGTGGCACCTACTCCTCGTCCATCTGCAACCACTTTAATTGCCTTTCTTTCGTTTTCCAAAAAAGAAATTTTCTTTTTTAAATAATCCTCTTTCAAAGTTCACATGCTTTTATTTAATTTTCCAATTTCTTTTCTTTTTAACATCGGAGTGTGTTTCCCACTTTTATTTTGAGGAACTTTCTGCACACCTCTATTTGCAAACAGCGTTTGCAGTATCGTCCCCATTTTCAACTGCACATCGGCTACCACCACATACCATGTCGTCACCCATTTGTATATCTTTATCGTCTTCAAAAACCACCTCCAAGTCTGCGATACAGGAAGTTCTACAGCCCCAACAGTTTTCATATACAATATTTCTAGAATAACGTCATATATGATACTTTTTTGTCGGGGACTTTTGCAGCACCGCCTCCTGTACGATGCAAATACGATTTGTGGGCAGCATAGTACTTTCTAGCTGCCGTTTTCAAGTTATCGTACTTGGACTTCAACTGTGCCACAGTTCGAATACGATGGGCTAGAGGTGGGCAATCCGATTAATTTTTAGGAGTCGATTCTTACGATTCAATCAATCAACATGAACCGAATTCAATCAATCAACATGAACCGATTCATTCGATTCGTTCATTTGAACGATTCAGTTTCGTTCGGTTGGGTCCCGCTGAATTTTAGATTTTGCACCGAGCGCATTTGTATTCTTGAAACCAGACGCTATGAATCAAGAACCTTCCATACTATCTTTGCTGTCCTTGCTGAAATGCGCTTGCCGCTTGGTCAGTTATCAGTTTAATTGCATTGCAGTTGCAGGTATTACTTATAAAAGATAAAACAGTGGCACCAACCAAGTTTAAGATTCAGTTTCGTTTAGTTCGTCCCGTTCGCGTTCGGGTTTCAATTTTTGAATCGCACATTGCATCGTACCTCGTACGAGCAAAATCTAACACAAACGACGAACCGAGACAAGAAGAAACCGATTCATAGGATTCGCGATTCTTTATTCAGATTAAAAATCACGCTGCGCAGCGTCGTACAACACGTAACTTCGAATCAATTGAACGACGAATCGAGACAGGAAAGAACCGATTCATACGATTCTTTGGTCGGAGTCGTTCAAATGAACGATTCGTTCATGAATCGCCCCACCTCTACGATGGACACAGTTGAACTGGTTGGCTATTTTTTCCCAGGCCACTTCCTACAAAAAAAAAGCAAACAAGGAATTATTAGAGTAAAAGATTCTCATTATTTTACGTGTAATAACTTTCTCTGCTGGTGAAATTAGATTTGTGGTTTTATTTTCCACGTTTTTAAAAATTAGTATTGTCTGGGTCAAATGTAGCCCGCCTAATTGTGAAATTGTTGCCGCGAGCATTTTTCGTAGCCTGTGGTTTTTCAGCCATAATTATTCAAACTACAACCGTGCAGCACAACGTAAAAATTTGAAATCGTATAAAAACGTTAGCCTAACCTCAACGGAAATGACTTCAAAACAGTTACGAAATTTGCTGCAAACCTGTTTCATTCTAGCCAATAACCTTTACATTCAACAAATCTCACTTTATCTAAAGTCTAATTATGTACTTTTATGAAACACCACGGCCTTAAAACGCACTTAAAGTTGGCTTAAAGTTAAAGTTGACATTAGCTAAAGTGGACTTCAAGTCGATATTATGAAACCGGCCGTAATGACAGCTGAGCTTAAAACCCGTAACTCACTTAACTGGTAACGTGTAAGTTTCGAGCACAACTGGTAACGTGCAGTCTGTGAGACTGGCACACCTTTTAAGCGAAAAAAATTAAACTGTTTTAATTATTTTTTTAAATATATATATAGAGGTTTGTTAGGCACATATTTTTTAGTAATAATAACCGAAAACTTAATGTAAAGAAAAAAATATAAGATAATTTTCAACTTGAACACAAATTGGCAAATTACTTTTTACCAGACCAAGATAAAAAAAATTTAAACATTTGATCAAAAGTAATTTTATTTATTTTACGATTAATAATAAGTAAAACAATGCATTTGTAAAAAAAAATTGTAATTTGTAATTCACAGGGCCTGCCATGCCTACGAGTGGCAAAAAATTCTCACGTAAACCGTACCGTTCCGTCTCACAGACTGCACTGAACTAAAAATAAGACACATCTCCAGCGTCAGTTACCCCAATTTTACCAATAATTGTGCGATAGGTGGGGCATCATGAGGAGAAAGATTAGGTGAGATTATTCGCCGAAAAGCGGTACTCTTTTGCTGAAACCTTGAGATTAAAATTTACTTGCAGTCTCACAGACGGCACGTTACCAGTTAAGGGATTTATATATTTAAAATATGAGCATCTATGAAAAGTTTTGAAAGTGTTCATTGGTATATTGATAAATTTTTGTATGTTTTATCTCTGTCATACCTACTTATTTTATCTGTTTATCCCTGTCGCACTCATTAATTTCCCATGTCCCGAATACAATCCGGACAATCTGTATATAACATCAATGATTGTCTCATTGTATGGTTGCCAAGACGGTATTTGTAGTTGCATGGTTACCATGAGTTTGAGGAAGGAATAATTTGACAAGTCCCTTGGGAGTTATGGGCATATATATATTACTTACTATATTGCTAGCGGCTATGAGTTGGGGGGTCATGAAGGAAGTGAGACAGACAACCAACTCTTCAATGTATATGGTGAGCTGTGCGCAAGCGCGTCGGCGTCGTCCGCGCGGTGGGGAATAAAACTGGGACACGTCTTGCGACTACTTTTTGCGTTTTAATAACGTGTGAAACTGGCTCTAAATTAATTTCCATAGGTGACTACATAATTTATTATTAAAAATATAAGCATAAGAAAAAGCAACACAATTACGAATATTTAATATTTTATTGTAGAACCGTTTTTAACAATTACTTGTTGGAGTCTACGTGGCATTGAGTTTACAAGTGAATTTATGAAATCTTCCTTACGGCTTATTTCTTCCCATGTTTCTTGAATGATGTTCCACAGTTCGCAGAATTTTGAGGTTGAAAGTTAGCACGATATATTTTCTTAACGATTAAACCCCAAAGGTTTTCGATAGGATTTAAATCCGGGTTATTAGCTGGCCAAGGTAAAACTTCTATGTTATTATTTGTAAACCAGCTATTAACAATATTTGCTGTGTGAATCGGGCAGTGGTCTTGTTGTTTAAACTTGATTTAAACACACATACATTTTAATAACAAAATTTACGAAATCCAGTCAGAAGTTCTAAATGTAATTCTGATTCCATAAACAAGCAGTTTTAACCTCCAGTTTTACTTCATAATTTCGCCAGTTTATATTTAATTTAGATCTGTTTTAATCTTGAATTAAAACAGGCAAATTTCAGTTCCTATTTACGAAATATTAACAAACTAATCTTGTTTCGCAAGCATTGAGTTTAAAAACCGCAGCAAACTGCAACTTGGCATTTCACGCAGTACGCAACCTAGTGAACCCAAGTTCACCGCTCTGTCTGGCAAACACATACTGTTTAGGCCTCCAGGCGTTGCAATTAGTTTTTTGGTAAGAGCGAGGGTCGCGTTAAAGATAGGAAAGTTGAGCTGCCTGCCCAATATCGAAGGCAGCGTTAGAAGTCGAAAAACAATCGCGACCGTAGCGTGATCCTGAGCTCTAGCGCGTCGCGTGAAATATTGTCGGCGCTGTCGCGTTCTTAATGTTATTCTTGTGTATGTAAAACTGTCCGCTAAATAAAGAATGTATGTACAAAAGATCTTCGAGAAGTCCATCTACAAGTAACGCTTGCCGCGACTGCAGGCTGGACACGAGAGAAGGAGCCGTAGTTAAAGGTAGGTGGCAATACACTTCCTAATTGTTGCGCGTACCCTCGCCATAAATAATTTGGTAGCTCTCGATTAAATCAAAATTACAGTCCACTGCTGCTATCGTAGTAACATTGGTCCTTTCGATCGTCGGATTTGTTGTTTGAAAAGTTTGTTGTATAAGCTAGATTCAAGTTTTAGTTGGCGTAGGTACGCCCGCTTCGTTATCGCGGGCAGTGTTCAGCGCATATGTTCGCCGACGATTGTGTCAAAAAGTATCTTTGTCGTTTGGTGTATTCCAAATTTCGAGACAATTTTCGTTGATACTAGAGATAAGAATTTGTAAGGTTGTTTGATAGGCGTTGAAGCTGTGTTATTTGTAATTAACGTTAATAATTTGTCGATTTGAAACTGGTCGCCGAAGTCCACAAATAAATTGCTGCAAGAACAATTTCTTGCGACCGTTTTATCGAGTAACGCCAGGCATTTCGAAATTTCGGCCGCGCATTCGGACTCGTAGATAAAATTAATCGCTTAGAGTCATTTTTAAGTGGAATTCAAATAGGTAATTTGGATTGGTTTTTCAATTTGTTTTCGCTACTTTGTAACTGTCGTTTGCCTAATCAATCATGGGGGTAATTGATGAATTAAAATTCGTTGCGGAAACCACGATGCAACGTGTGATTCGCCTCGAAAAGGTTGCCGTGGATTTAGAAAAGGACATCACGAACGTTAAGTTAAAGAACCGTTTACAAGTTATGGATAAGGAAATGGATATTTTGCTTAAAACTTATCAAGAGACGATGTTAAAAATAGCATCTTATAATGCCAAGCAAGGTATAGCTCAGGATCTGCAAGAGGATATACAGAAGTTCGAAAGCGCTTATTACAATGCCCAGGCAATTGTTTTGGCCGCGTTTCCAGGGCCCGCTGATAATTCTTCAAACGCAGCGGCACCAGTAGCGCACGCCGGGACAAGTATAAATCTTCCGAAACTCGATTTACCGATATTTTCCGGTAATATTAAAGACTGGCAAAACTTTAACGATATTTACGGCAGCAGTGCATCAGAATTCGCAGTATCCTGACGTTTACAAGCACATGCAGTTGCGGAGATGTTTAGGTGGTGAGCCACTTCAACTTATTTCGTCGTTGCCGTTAACTGCAGCTGCTTATACCACTGCATGGGATCAATTAAACGCGCGCTATAATGACAGTTCTCTGCTCTCAAATGCTTATTTAGAGACTTTATTCGGTGCACCTTCGGTCACTACAGGGGATGCAAAGTCGATTCGAGCCTTAGCTACCACGGTCACCGAATGCATTGGTGCACTTACAACAATTGGTCATGATACTGATCGTTGGTCGGTTCCAGTACTATTTATTCTAGCGAAGAAGTTAAACAAGCACTTGAGGGAGACATGGGAGAAACTGATTATCGCTACAGCCGATTCTACAGTTTCATATTTTGTGAACATGTTAAATGAAGAAGCGCGTATTGTTGAGGCAAGTAGTTCAATTATTAGCACAGGCAGATCGATGGCCAAGCCAAACACTAGTTCATCGAGTTCTTTTCAATGGTCAAAGTCACTTCGTGGAAGTAGTACCTCTTTGTTAGTTGCCTCGCAACCCCAAGGGCAATGTCTATTGTGCAAGAATCGTCATAACTTGCAAAAATGTTTTTAATTTTGCCAAAAGACTGATCGTGATCGTTTCGAAGTAGTCAAATCGTTAAAGTTGTGCCTAAATTGTTTAGAACCAGGGCACTTTCTCAGGCAATGTCCTATGCCAAGAGCTTGTGAGCAGTGTAATTCGAAACATCACAACTTACTGCATATGAACACTCGTACCGACCAAAAGGTTCATCAGTCGATTTCTAAAACATTGGAAGGTAGTAAACCTCGCCTTCAATCGAATAGTAGTTCACAGCTAGAACCTCAGGTCGCAGGACCATCCGTTTCGTCTCTTCGGGCATTCACAAAGCCTCGATGTACAGTGCTTCTCGCCACAGCTCAAGTATATGTCCTCGATAGCAATGGTACGGAACAGTTGGCCAGAGTAGTAATTGATTGCGGCAGTGAGGGCACCTTCATCAGTAAATCGTTTGCTCAGCGCTTGAATCTCCCGGCTCGGCCCACTCTGGTTCCAGTGTTTAGTATCGCTCAAACGGCATCCACGGTGGCCAAAGAAATTATTTGTTGCGCACTGAAACGTCCCGAACAGGATTCCCTGAACGTAGAGGCGCTGGTAATTGAAGCGATTGCTAGGTGTCCATCCATGAACCTTGAAGAACATGTTTGGCCCCAGATAGAAGGCATTCAGCTAGCTGATCCTGAATATTTTATGTCAAAACCGGTCGACATATTTCTCGGAGCGGAATGGTATAGCTCGGTAGTAGTCGGGCCTGTCATCGCAGGGCCACCAGGGTCACCCAGTGCTGTAGGTACCGTATGGGGATATTGCTTAATTGCTAGGTTGGCTCAAACTGCTACAGCATCGCTATCCCTATGCACTAAGATAGATTTCGATGAGCCTTTGGATAATATGGTGCAGCGTTTTTGGGAATTGGAAGAGCCTCCTTCAGTATCGTCGGATCTCAGTGAAGAGGAGAACGAATGTGAGGATCATTTTCGTAAAACAGTGTCTCGACAGCTTGATGGTCGATTTATTGTAGAACTACCATTTCGAGCTTCGCCCGCCAACATTGGTGATAGTAGGGCCTTAGCACTCAAGCGATTCCAAATGCTAGAAAAGCGAATTGCAGAAAATAGTGGTCTCAAGGATCAGTACACGGCATTTATGGAGGATTACTTGCTGCAGGGGCATATGGTTGAAGCAAATCCTCTTCAGTCGGAAGGTGGCTCTGCTTATTACATCCCACATCATTGTATTTTTCGAAGGGATTCATTAGTGAGTAAATTTCGTGTGGTGTTGGATGCCTCGATGAAAGGTAAAGGTGGGTCATCCCTAAATCAAATCCTACATATTGGACCTAAATTACAATCAAACATTGTTGACATCTTGTTTCGTTTTCGACTTCATGAATTCGTTGTAGTCGCTGACATCAAGCAGATGTATCGTAATATTCAAGTTGCAAAGAAGCATTGGGATTTTCAGCCAATATTTTGGAGATCGTCACCTGAGTTGTCGATGCGGGAGTTTTGCCTAACTACCGTGACGTATGGAGTGTCTTCGTCACCATTCTTAGCCATCAGAACTTTGCATCAACTCGTGGAGGAAGAAGGAGCTGAGTTTCCCAAGGCTGCGCATGCCATACGATTTAACACCTATATGGATGTTATAGCTGCTTCTGTGCAGTCCATTGATGATGCCTTGAACTTGCAGAAGGAATTGGTCACTTTGTTGCGAAATGGGGGGTTTGTGCTCAAAAATGGATGACGAATGTAAAACCACTGTTGGATCTGTTGGTTCCGGAAGATTGTGCTATGCCCTTAGAATCATTGTCGTTCGGTAGCACCGAGGAACCAGCCGCAAAAATTCTTGGTTTAGTGTGGATGCCAATGACGGATAGTTTTTCGTACCAGGTGGATTCTCTTCATCAGCCAATCACCAAGAGATCAATTCTTGCGGACATTGCACGGTTGTACGACCCTATGGGATTTCTGAGCCCAATTACATTTTTTGGAAAATGGTTAATGCAATTCTTATGGCAGTTGGGCTTAAAATGGGATGATCAGCCGCCGGAGAATGTTTGCCACCAGTGGTCCAGATTTCGAACTGAGCTTCCACTATTAGTTGGTTTCAAGTTATCACGTAATCTGCGAGTGGATAAGGCTATTGACCTCCAACTACATACCTTTTCAGACAGCTCGGAGAAAGGTTTCGCCGCTGTTGTTTATCTACGAGCAACACAACCAAATGGGGTTGTATATTTATCTCTGGTCATAGCCAAATCCAAAGTTGCCCCTCTCAAGAAGGTAACGTTACCTAGGCTCGAACTTTGTGGGGCACTGTTGGCAGCCAAACTTTTGAATTATGAGGTCACTTTTGGAGGGGCAGTGTACCATATCGAACGTGAATATTTGGACTGACTCGCTCGTGGCATTGCGATGGATTCAATCACAACCCAACCGTTGGAAGACTTATGTGGCGAATCGCGTGAGTCAAATTCATTCGATCGTTGCTCCATCTCATTTTTGCTATGTGCCTTCTGCTCTAAATCCAGCCGATTGTGCTTCCCGTGGTTTATTTCCTCAAGAGCTATTAGCGCATCCACTGTGGATTTATGGTTCAGACTGGCTGAAACAATCCAGGGACAATTGGCCTTCTCTTCCCGAACTGAGGCAGGAGCACCCAGAATCCGAGCCCGAAGCTCGAATATTGACGTTGGTTTGTGACGCTAGCCAGGAGCTCGAAAAGAATAGCATAATCGATAGGGCTATTTCATGGGTTTCGTCTTTATTTGAATTAACGCATCGTCGCATGGATGCTACGGTATATTGGTAATTTAAGGTCCCGTGGTAACCGAACTATTGGACCTTTAACTGCTGAAGAACTTAGTCGTTCACTTCAGATTTGCGTAAAGAAGGTGCAATGGGATGAGTTCTCGGAGTATATTAACCGGCTACAAGCTGGTCGTCACCCTTCACATCGTTTGCGGAGGTTGAACCCGTTCCTTGACTCTGAAGGAATTATACGTGTTGGAGGGCGGCTTCGTCACTCCTCCATTAATTTTGAAAGGAAACACCCCAAGATTTTACCAAAATCACACCCCTTTACAAACTTGGTAATAGACTACTATCACCACAGTTACATGCATGCTGGTCCTCAAAACTTGCACTGCATTATACAGGCCCAGTTTTGGATTTTGGCTGGTCGGGACGCCATTCGCAAGCGTCTCGCAAAATGCTTGACTTATTTTCGAACTCAACCACCGCCCATCCAACCAATGATGGGAGATTTACCGGCTGCTCGGCTCCAGGCAGTCAAAGCGTTCTTGGTAACAGACGTGGATTATGGAGGACCTTTCGAGATAACGATGGGACGATTGAGAAAGGCAAGGATCTTAAAGGCCTACGTTTGTCTGTTTGTCTGCTTCTCGACTCGCGCTGTTCATGTGGAACTGGTGTCGGATTTGACGACAGAAGCTTTTCTAGGTGCCTTTCGAAGATTCATGGCTCGCCGTGGAACCGTCAAGAAAGTTTATAGTGATTGCGGCACCAACTTTGTCGGCGCTAAACGCAAGTTGGCCGAGTGGAAGCAGATAGTCACGTCTGATGCGTACAATCAGACCATGTCGCAAGAGTTGGCAGACAAAGGCATTGCTTGGCACTTAAATCCCCCCTCCAGCCCCCATTTCGGTGGAATTTGGGAGGCAGGAATTAAGAGTGTAAAGAACTTGCTAGCCCGGGTCATGGGTAACCAAATTCTGACCTACGAAGAGTTCTACACTATTCTGGTGCAAGTGGAGGCAGTGTTGAATTCTCGGCCTTTGACACCGATGAGTAGCGACCCGAATGATTTGGAGGCGCTGACACCTGGCCATTTTCTTCTACTGGAACCCTCTGTAACCATGATAGAGCCAGACAGTCCTATAGAGAACATTACTTGCCTTCGTCGATGGAAGCTCGTTCAACAAATTTACCGCTCCTTTTGGAATCAGTGGCACAAGAACTACTTGTGTACACTGCAACAGCGTCACCAATGGACGAAAGGGTGTCCGAATATGAAAGAGGGCACGTTGGTTCTCATTCGGGAGGACAATATCCCTCCTTTGCAATGGCGATTAGGTCGAGTTACGAGAACGTTTCCTGGACCGGATGGTGTAGTCCGCGTAGCGGAAGTAAAAACGGCTCGTGGCATCTTTACGCGTGCAGTGGTAAAGTTATCTCCGTTGCCGATTGAGTAGAATTTATTGTTGTTGCGTTTCCTCCTTGTTTCGATAGGATTGGTATTGAGCTTGGAGAAACGTCTTTTTGTTGTATTGTTGTTAATTAGATTAGTTGTGTTGTTGTTTGTTGGACCTGGTCGCTCCAAGGTGGGGGAGGATGTTTAGGCCTCCAGACGTTGCAATTAGTTTTTTGGTAAGAGCGAGGGTCGCGTTAAAGATAGGAAAGTTGGGCTGCCTGCCCAATATCGGGTTCTTAATGTTATTCTTGTGTATGTAAAACTGTCCGCTAAATAAAGAATGTATGTGCAAAAGATCTTCGAGAAGTCCATCTACAAGTAACGCTTGCCGCGACTGCAGGCTGGACACGAGAGGAGGAGCCGTAGTTAAAGGTAGGTGGCAATACACTTCCTAATTGTTGCGCGTACCCTCGCCATAAATAATTTGGTAGCTCTCGATTAAATCAAAATTACAGTCCACTGCTGCTATCGTAGTAACACATACGGAACTTTAAAAAGCTTACTGTGCTGAATTGCTGTTTTCGTACCTTTAAACGCGTTCCAGTAAACTACACTATTCTGAACTTTGATATGTTACTTAGTTAAGCATTCTTGTTTTGTATAAATAGAACGTTTATTTTCGTAATAAAACCATCTGCATTTAATGTCTGATTCATTCACTACGTCGCTACCCTGATACCAAGCCATAATATTATCGAGACGTGAGGCTGCGTCTCCGAGGGTAGTTTACTGTCGTCCCTTTTAAGTACCATTGACTACATTGGTTTAAAACATAAACGCAGTCTCGTTTATGTGCTTAAGGAATAGAACCAGCGCAAAGCAACGGAATCCTGATCCAGCCTCCAGGCAATTCTGTTCATGGTCCTTCGAGCCGGATCTGTCTCCAACTAAAGAAAAAACACATCCCAAGGGTCACCAGCATCCCGAGAAGAAGACAACATCTGCCAACCACCCAGGTCCCAAAAAATGGCTAACAACATGGAGGAATTCAACAAATTAGCTGTCGCCCAAGAAGAGCTCGAGCAGAAGATAAAACAAGTATTATCTAACAGCAAAAAGGACCCTGCCAGCCGAAAAAACGAAGCCTACATCGCCAGTCGCAACAAAACGCTGGACGAACTTTGGAACACTGCAACTAAAAATCATGCAGAAATGGGGCAGCTAAGTATTTCAACTCATAATTATTTTACAACAGGGTATTACGATCAAATTAAAGCCATATACGGCGAAGCAAAAAGTTACTTGTAGAGCTGTTCAAAATCAACGGAAATTTCCAACCCCTCCGTAAGCAGGAATCAAGAGGAAATGGTGGCCAACCCCGTGCAAAAGGTTCGTATCCGAAAACTGCAGATTCGGATTCAGAATTCTAAGCAAGCGATGGACGACGCCGAACTAACACAAGAATTAGGGAGGCCCGCCATCACGACAAGGGAATTAAGAGAAAAATGGGATCGTGTGGTCGAGATGGACGAAGAAGTTATGTCGAACGACATGGCTTCAGAACAAATGCACTTCAGTCCTGAATATACTACGTTGGAAGACAGGTATAGAAATTTAATTATTTTATTGCAAGCACCGACAAGGACCGAGCAAGCAGCAGCCATCTCGCTTCCTCAAGTCAAAATCCCCATATACGAGGGAAATTATGAGGAATGGGCCACTTTCAAGGACCTGTTCACTAAATTAGTAGATAACAACCAGAATATGGCTTTAATGTAATCTGTTTGCGGTATTCCGTCAATTGTATCTATAATTATGGCTTGGTCTTTTTTAGGGAACATAGAGTGTTGTGATTTGGTGACTGATGAGAAGGTAGCTTGATTGTTTGGTTTTTCGCTTTGAGTTGGGGTTAGGTTTAGTTGGTTTTTATTTATATTGTCTGGATTTATCATTTTGGAAGTGTAAAGTGGTCCGATAAGGATTACCTGGGAAGGCTGGACAGCTGTCCTGATATCTCGGTTAACTCTCGCACTATAAATAGATGACTATTGTTTTCACTCGGCACACACAGAAAATCGACCGTCTCGAACGAAGATCGGAACGAAACGCTGTACTACATTTCTTTATTCAAAATCGATAAGAAATGTGGTACTTTTATAATTAGCAACACTTTTCTGCCTAGCAACGGCGATTTGTTTTACGTTTGGCAATACTGAAGTGTGTTGTTGGTGACACTGTAAGTCTATGCCAAATTCGAGGTTAGTAGGTTAGGTTTTGCTTCAGTTTTGACACAGATTGACGCAAACCCTAACCTTCTAACCTCGAATTTGACATAGACTTACAGTTGTTTATGGAACCTTACCCCGTTTTTATCATTTATGTGTTTACTTGCGCATCGCGGTTTTGCGCTTCGCGGCATTGTTCTGGAACGTAACCCCCGCTAACGGCGAGGTCTGACTGTATATTGGTTTCCACACTTCTAAAATATGAAATGTATCTACTTACTTTGCTTTAGGAAAATAAGTTTAAATAACTATAAATTAGTTCGAGTTGTAAAACAACGGTATTTTCAGAAAAGTATTTTATCGTATTTCATTGGAAAATGTACTACATTTCTTCATTCAAAATAAGATAAGAAATGTGGTACTTTTATCGTTAGCAACACTATTCTGCCTAGCAACGGCGATTCGTTTTACGTTTTGTTACGGTCTAAAACGAGTTTTACGACACCGCTCCGGCTCATACAAAAACTAAACGGCCGGCGCGGACGATATTTCACATAATCGGGACGAACACTCACCTAGGGCCGCTGCCCAACCCGCAACAAGATATGCCGACTAAACAGTGGAGCGAGGGAGGGTCCTTCACGAGATTACCTACGAGCAACGGCCAAAGGGGCGGTAAACATCGATAAAATTTAATAGCGCGCCACCCGGTTTCATTGACATAAACGAAGATACAAGGATAGACCCAGAAAAAACCGGGAAATCAAATGCGCCTACCTTCTAACTTTGAACCTTGGCCAAAATCCAGAACTCAACGGGAAAGGAACATAGTAGTAGCCTCATGACCTTCAGCAGCGGCAAGCGTCGCCAACTTACCTGTGACGTGTGTTAACTATAATTAAATGATCACATGGACTCAGTTCACCGCGACCTTAGCGATTCTTGAATGCTCTCACAAATAACGCACAATTAAGCGCGATCGACTGAATGAATTTAGTTATACAACAGGCTCTGGTAGGCAGTTATGAATTTTGTTATAGAACAGGCCTTGGTAGGCAGATGAATGAATGTAGTTATACAACAGGCCTTGGTAGGCAGATTATTGAATTTGGATATTAATGTCGTCGGTCAAGCGATACTGCGTTTATAGCAATTACTGTTACAAGAGTTTAATTATTAATGCTAAATTACACAGGTTAATTATTAATGCTAAATTACACATGCTATCTGATTGGGACCGCCGAGCTATGGCGTCACGGCGGCTAGCGGCTTGTCCAATGCAACGGACGTACAGGCGAAGGCGTGGGAGTCGAACGGCACCTGCAGATATTCCACCAGCGTGGCGAAGACTTGTACAGCTCTGCGATATTAATCCCCAGTTTGGGAGAATGGCCTCTTCACGGCCCGACGAAATTATGCAAAACTGGCGGTTATCCTGACACAAGGCACCACAGCTCACTCCACTAGCAAAACCACCTCTCGCTTTGACAGCCCGATCAGAAGTCTCTAACAATTAACAAACAGCGGCAAGCTGTAAAAGCACAAACATAAGACGCCTTGCCCGAAGGCACGGCGGCCACCAAGAGCCAAGGCTCGCAGATCAAGCGCCTCAAACCCCAGCCGGAAATCAACTCACTCCCAAGCGAAGCGAAGCCAACTTCCGCGTAAAACGCGCGATCACGCCAACAGATGTAGCCAATGAGAACGCAGTAAACCACGCGTGGCGATGGCAGGCGAGACAGCCTGAATACGAAAAAATGCGATGGGGCGAATACCTCTCTATCCCACTCGCAGGGCCTCGTTTTAAATTGAAGTAAACGGGAAGAAACAAACTGCCGCTGTAATTGCAACGGCGTAGAGATTAGAGCGGTACGGAGTTGCGTGCGTGACAACTTTAGAATTTTAGATGCAATTAGCTGAGGGGTTATACTGTAAAATATGACTGAAAAGGAACCTATATACAGGCAAACTCGTCAACTCGGTATCCAAACGGCTCCAAATGGTCACGGAACTATTGTAATTAAAAATGGCCTGACTGTTTGGCAATACTGAAGTGTGTTGTTGGTGACACTGTAAGTCTATGTCAAATTCGAGGTTAATAGGTTATGTTTTGCGTCAGTTTTGACACAGATTGACGCAAAACCTAACCTGCTAACCTCGAATTTGACATAGACTTACAGTGTCACCAACAACACACTTCAGTACTGCCAAACGCATAACATCAACTGGAGCTGCTTATTGTGCTTTAGTACATAGGAATGAGTTATGCCCATCTTGGTTATGTTTTGACAGTTAGTGTCACTTGTATGTAAAAGTTTAATATTTTACATTTCTTATGAAATGCGATAAAATAGTATACACAACACGTTATAAAAGTTGTTTTTCTAAACTTGTATGACCGTTTAAGGACTTGCTAACGCTCGTACTCAAACACACCATACCTGTTCAGAAACACACCACTTTTCTCAACTTGTAGAGTAATATACTATTGTCAACTAAAGAACCAGCTTTTTCCATGAACAAGACATATCATTGTTTTGTTTCATTATTGGCATTCAAGTAATTACTATAGATAAATGACACTATCTTCTTTCTGTTTGACGTCATTGTTTATTAGTATAGTTTATTAGTATATTCATATGCTGTGTTTTTACTGCTGCTTAAAAAAAGGCTTTCAGAACTGAAAAGAAGTGATTAAGAAACCAACAACTTCGTATGGTTTTTATATAACAAAAACAATTTTGCATGAAAACAAATCTTTTCACTTAGAAGTAAAAACAAGCTATTTTTATTGAGTTTTAAAAAATTCAATTGTTAGTTGAAATACTGTTGGGAGATAGGTGGGTAGTCGTAATAGCCGTTGGATATACATATATAGATAGGTAGTTGAAGTACATGTTGGACATACACGCATCCAATTTTAAGCCTGGAGAGTATAACCTGGTGTCTTCTATCAGTAAGTTCTGGACTTGATGATTCCTTGTGATGGTTTTTGATGTCGTAGGGGGTCACGTTGTTTAGGTGAGTAACATCTGCGGATGATATCGCTTCTTTTGCGTACTTATCTGCTTTTTCAATTCCGGGTATACCTGTGTGTGAAGGCACCCACATGAATACTAGTTTATTTCTTGACCGAGTGACGGAGGTTACTAGCTTTTGTGTTTGTTGGATTAATGGGTCGGTGTGGCAATACTGAAGTGTGTTGTTGGTGACACTGTAAGTCTATGCCAAATTCGAGGTGATCAGGTTAGGTTTTCAGTCAGTTTTGACAGAAACTGACACAAAATCTAACCTGCTAACCTCGAATTTGACATAGACGTACAGTGCCGCCAACATACTATTCATAACGAAACTCTGGCGAGTCGCCGGCAATCCGCTGGCGAACGACTATGAATACGGGCGTTAGTGTTACTTGTATGTAAAACTTTATATTTTACATTTCTTATGAGATGCGATCAAATAGTATACTCATCACGTTAGAAAAGTGTTTTTTTCTGAACTTGCAGAGTAATATACTATTGTCAACTAAAGAACCAGCTTTTTCCATGAACAAGCCATATCATCGTTTTGTTCCATTATTGGCATTCAAGTAATTACTACAGATAAATGACAACTATCTTTTTTCTATTTGAGGGCTTTCAACTTTTCATAAACGTCATTGTTCATTAGTATATGTATTCATATGCTGTGTTTCTCCTGTCTTAAAAAAGGCTTTCTCAAAGTGATTGAAAAACAAACAGCTTCGTATGGTTTTTATATAACAAAAACAATTTTGTATGAAAACATCTTTTCATTTAGAATAAAATCAAGTAGCCATGAAACAATGAGTTAGCCCTAAAATTATAACAGTTTTTCATAGTTTGTTTATCTGTTTTTGTTGTGTGCTCTTAATTAAGTAAATAATGGTGCGATATTTGAGTGAAAATGGACGAATTGAAATTTTAGTATTGAGGGGATGTGGTAATCGTACGATTTTCTCGAAAATTTCAAAATACAGTATCCTGCTTCTTTTTGGCGTATTTGGTCTTAGAATTTCATGCTCTGAAATTCATCATAAAAAATTTGGGTTTCCATTTAAAAAAATTAACGCAATCGTCATAACTCAAAAACAAAAGACAATCTAAAAGTGACAATTACAGTAAAATATGTGTTTTTTAAATGAAAATTAACGTGTTCGAGGATTTCTTGCAAAAACATTTGATAAAAGTGTTATTTCGGTAGTTCCAGACTTTACACTCCCACTGTATATTGGGTTCCACACTTTTAACCCTTTAACGCTCTCTGGTATGGCTGTTATACCACTGTGCATAATTGTCAATAATACTGGTTTTGAAACTTAACACTGCTCTGAAACGTCTTGCTTTCGTTCTACAGACATTGCAGTTTCTTTGTCTAATTTTATATTTTCTAGAATTATTATAATTATAAAACTACCCCAATAAACCTTGGTGTAAATGTATAGCTGGTATGACAGTATTACCAGCGTGTATTCCACTTTGAAGTGTGTACGCAAATTAGTAAAGTTTTCTCTCTCACTATTTTGTGGGTGTAACTTTCAAGTTTTGAGCTGGTAAGCGTTTTAGTGTAATACGTAAGGATTGTAATATTGATAAGTAAAAGAAATTATTTTGTCGTGATTTTGAAAAATAAATTAATATTTGGATATTTGCGCCACACACACTAACACATTTTATTAATTACTCTGCTTTTTCACTAACTTTAAATGCACTGATTAATTAGAGTTCATTCCTTCTCACTTGCTTCTTTCGTGTCCTGCTGTCTGCTTTCTCAAATTGCTTTCATGTCCTGCTGCCTGCTTTCTCAAATTGCTCTTTTGCAATGTACCGTTATTTTATTTTATCTTTCTTTACCTTTTAGATTCCTCACAAATTTCACTGACTAGCTTTATTGAAATCTACGCTTCTTTTACATGCACATAGCACACCTTTTTGTTTCTATTACTTTCTTTCGGTTCGGCTGTTCACTATGCAGAAACCTATTATTTCATTTAAAAATCAACTTCGACCCCTGTGAAAAACAAGCTTTGCTTTTTGCGTTCCTTACTACTTTATTACTCCTCGCATCTCATTATCAATGCATTTATTGTTTGAATTTTCAGTTTAACATTGCAGCTATACAAAACTGTGTTTTTACTATTATTTGAAAAAAGGCTTTCTCAAACTGAAAAATCCAAAAAAGTGATTAAAAACCAACAGCTTCGTATGGTTTTTTACCTAAATTATTGTTTTTTTTTCATCATTGGAATTCCAATAATTGCTGCAGTTAAAGGACGACACTATTGTTTTTATATTTGAGTGGTCTCATCTTTGAATAATCGTCGTTGTGTCATTTTCCATTAATATATTCATCTGCTGTGTTTTTACTGTTATTTAAAAAAGGCTTTCTCAGAACTGAAAAAAAAATAAAAAAGTGACTGGAAAACCAACAGCTTCGTATGGTTTTTATATAACAAAAACAAATTTTGTATGAAAACAAATCTTTTCATTTAGAACCCTATTTATAGCTACTAAAATATAGCCAACCTTAGAAGTGAAAGCAAGCTATTTTTATTGAGTTATAAAAAATTCAATTGGTAGTTGAAATACCTTTGGAGGTATATAAGTAGTGAAAATAAGATGTTGAACGTATAGGTAGTGGAAACACATGTTGGATATACAGTGGGAGTGTAAAGTCTGGAACCATCTAAATAGAACTTTTATCAAATGTTTTTGAAAGAAATCCCGAAACACGTCAATTTTTATTTTAAATAAGACGTATTTTACTGTAATTGTTACCTTTAGATTATCTTTTGTTTTTGAGTTATGACGTTTGCGATAATTTTTTTAAATGGAAACCCTAAATCTTTATGATAAATTTGGACAGAGCATGAAATTCTAAGACCAAATACGCTAAAAAAGTATGATACTGTATTTTGAAATTTTCGAGAAAATCGCTTTTAAAGTATTAAAACAGAAATCGAATAAAAATCAAGTAGCCATGGAACAATGAGTTAGCCCTAAAATTATAACAGTTTTTCATAGTTTGTTTATCTGTTTTTGTTGTGTGCTCTTAATTAAATAAATAATGGTGCGATATTTGTGTGAAAATGGACGAATTGAAATTTTAGTATTGAGGGGATGTGGTAATCGTACGATTTTCTCGAAAATTTCAAAATACATTATCATGCTTCTTTTTGGCGTATTTGGTCTTAGAATTTCATGCTCTGTCCAAATTCATCATAAAAATTTCGGTTTCTATTTAAAAAAATTATCGCAAACGTCATAACTCTAAAACAAAAGACAATCTAAAAGTGACAATTACAGTAAAATAAAATATGTGTTTTTTTAAATGAAAATTGACGTGTTCGAGGATTTCTTGCAAAAACATTTGATAAAAGTGTTATTTCGGTAGTTCCAGACTTTACACTCGCACTGTATATTGGGTTCCACACTTTTAACCCTTTAACGCTCTCTGGTATGGCTGTTATGCCACTGTGCATAATTGTCAATAATACTGGTTTTGAAACTTAACACTGCTCTGAAACGTCTTGCTTTTGTTCTACAGACATTGCAGTTTCTTTGTCTAATTTTATATTTTCTAGAATTATTATAATTATAAAACTACCCCAATAAACCTTGGTGTAAATGTATAGCTGGTATGACAGTATTACCAGCGTGTATTCCACTTTGAAGTGTGTACGCAAATTAGTAAAGTTTTCTCTCTCACTATTTTGTGGATGTTACTTTAAAAGTTTTGAGCTGGTAAGCGTTTTAGTGTAATACGTAAGGATTGTAATATTGATAAGTAAAAGAAATTATTTTGTCGTGATTTTGAAAAATAAATTAATATTTGGAAACCTTTTATTTATGTCGCAAAATAGTCTATATTGGGATGGAATATAGCCTCTCCTAGGTCTCTAATTAATTAATTACAAGTGAAAATAATGGGCAAATCCAATATGCACAATTCACTGTTTCTAATTTTAATACTGCGTTTGAATTTTGCATTTTATTGAATTATTAGGCTGGTTAAAATATGAAATGTACTTATTTACTGCAGAAATTAAATGGTTGTGTGCCCCTCTTTATATTTTATTTAGCTGCAACTAATTGGAAAATGCTAGCTCAAAGTAGAACATAAGCTCTTTAATCTCAGGTGAGTTCAGAAGCCGACTGTAATTTACAATTGATCTGAAACGGTACTGTACACAGTCAGTAGTTCAAACGCGGTAGCTCAAGGTTCTCAAATCTGTCAAAATCCCACAAAATGGATTGTGTCGTGCAAGTCAGCGGTGCTTGAAGTTAAAATGCTAGTGAGATTATGAAAATTCGCAAGGTATTTATTCAAATCTTCGCGCTTTGGCGACAAATAACAACTTTCGTTTCAGCAGTTACGTATTTTTTGACGTCAGACCGACGCTGGCTAAATTTAGGCAATTGTTTCTGGGCAGCTTCGAAACCTCCGCATAACCACAAATTTTAGGGGCGCCTTGCTAATTACTCGAAATCCTGCTTAACTGCAGCCTTGGAAATGCTCTGGTTTTCTTGCTCAAGGTTTGGACTCGTATGAAACTCGATTTCCGGACGCACCCACTTATTTTTAGGGTTAATTTTGTACCTTGTAAACTCGTTGGACTGCCTCGGGTTCCTTGCTGAGATGACGCCGTTGTAATATCTCCGCTAATCCTGCTCCTGCTGCTGCCAAATCCGCCGGGGACGCTCTTGCAGACCTGTTCTCTGCCGTAGACTGCTAATCTGAAGTCTCGGATACTTTTCTTGGCCGCATGCGAAGATCGTAAAATGGAGTTGAATCGGCCCCGATATTCTCGTAGTTGCGATGATGGAATTTGTAAAATTTTTGCTGCGTAACTCGATGAAAACACACCCACTTGTACTCTGACACATATGCAATAAACTGGAATACTTTTTATCGTTTGAAAAACACTTATTAATAAAAATATATCAAAATATGGAGCACAAATTTCAACAACTCTCAGGTAATTTATTTTTCAATTGTTCTCTCTGTTAAAACAAAAACGAATCTGGTTGCTAAGTTACAAAGCTAACAGAAATAAGTTTTGATGAATTTTAGTACATAAAAGAAATAAGTTTGATTACATAAATTTAAATTTCCAAATTTCTTACAAACTAAAATATTGTCTTTTTCTTATATTTAAAATCGTTTCTTTGCGCCACACACACTAACACATTTTATTAATTACTCTGCTTTTTCACTAACTTTTTCACTAACTTTAAATGCACTGATTAATTAGAGTTCATTCCTTCTCACTTGCTTCTTTCTTGTCCTGCTGTCTGCTTTCTCAAATTGCTCTTTCATGTCCTGCTGCCTGCTTTCTCAAATTGCTCTTTTGCAATGTACCGTTATTTTATTTTATCTTTCTTTACCTTTTAGATTCCTCAGAAATTTCACTGACTAGTTTTATTGAAATCTACACTTCTTTTACATGCACATAGCACACCTTTTTGTTTCTATTACTTTCTTTCGGTTCGGCTGTTCACTATGCAGAAACCTATTACTACATTTAAAAATCAACTTCGACCCCTGTGAAAAACAAGCTTTGCTTTTTGCGTTCCTTACTACTTTATTACTCCTCGCATCTCATTATCAATGCATTTATTGTTTGAATTTTCAGTTTAACATTGCAGCTATACAAAACATTGCAGCTATACAAAACGCCGCAACTCTGTGCTTATTGAATTGCTCATAATGTTGCACTGCTAGCAGAGTCGAGTCGTGGGCTTAATACCATCACAATATATATGTTCAGTTTTTTTAGTAATAACGTACGTTTTATACAATTTATTTTTGTGTTTCGAGTATTTATAAACATATCTACTGAAGATATAATCGAATTGGTTTTGCTATTATGTTGCGCTAGGAAAATATTTACGTTCAAACCAATCTTGGTCGCATTTTAGCTGATGTTTTTGAGGCAGGTCGGGGCAGCCCGGATTGTTTACGATGGGGTAGTCATAAATTTTCAACAGAACGTTAGTGTCCACTCGCAAGTGTGTATATATATTTAGTTCAAATTTCAAAAACTATTTTACTTTGGCCATTCGAGTAACTTATGTTATTTGCAACCTCTTGAAAAGTGTATGGTATTTCTGTTCAAGACAGGTTTTTTTGTAAGTAATCAAATAGTCGCTACTAACTATACTAATAAAAAATATGACAATGTAATTGAATCCTTGGTTACAAATTTTACCAGGAGACCACTTCAATAAATTATTTTTATTTATAGGTAGATTTCATGCTTTTTACAAAAAATACATATTTGGTCTCCGATTGAACAAAAAAAAAACTTTTCAGTCGTGTTTCCAGGCCGAAAAATGCATGATTTCGGTATGTTTACGTGGTTGCTAGATAACAAGAACTAACAGTACGCAAATGTATGCGTAGCTAAGACGAACGAAATAACAGTAGAAAATAGTATATTTTACAAGAGATCAAAGTACCGTTTTTTCATGAATTGAAAATTTTGATTTTACGAACGAAAAAAAAATTATTTCATCTCGAGTAGGAAATTTTATATGTTATTCAGTAATTTAGTGAGCATCTAAATAAATAACTTGACAATATTATGAAGTGGTATACCAGTGAACATTCACAACATATTTTGTCCTGAATTCTCATTGGTAGAACGGTTTACCTGCATCTTTTGAGAAACCGAAAATAGATTTTTGATAAAAACATTGTTTTTCGGTTTCCTGGCATCTGAAAGAAAGAATATCAATTAAAATCTCGATTTTTCTTGTATGTAAACGAATTTTGTCCGTTAAAGGGTTAAAATATGAAATGTATCTATTTCGTTTGTTTTAGGGAAAATAAGTTTAAATAGCTATAAATTAGTTCGAGTTGTAAAAGAACGGTTTTTTCAGCATAGTATTTTGTCAACTAAACAACCAGTTTTTTCCATGAACAAGCCATATCATTGTTTCATTATTAGATTTCAAGTAATTTCGACAGATAAATGACACTATTTCGTTGTATTTGAGGGCTCTCGTCTTTGCATAAACGCCATTGTCATTTTTCATTAGTATATTCATCTGCTGTGTTTTTACTGTTATTTAAAAAAAGGCTTTCTCAGAACTGAAAAAAAACAAAAAAGTGACTGGAAAACCAACAGCTTCGTATGGTTTTTATATAACAAAAACATTTTGTATGAAAACAAATCTTTTCATTTAGAACCCTATTTATAGCTACTAAAATATAGCCAACCTTAGAAGTGAAAGCAAGCTATTTTTATTGAGTTATAAAAAATTCAATTGGTACTTGAAATACCTTTGGAGGTATATAAGTAGTGAAAATAAGATGTTGAACGTATAGGTAGTGGAAACACATGTTGGATATACAGTGGGAGTGTAAAGTCTGGAACCATCTAAATAGAACTTTTATCAAATGTTTTTGAAAGAAATCCCGAAACACGTAAATTTTTATTTTAAATAAGACGTATTTTACTGTAATTGTCACTTTTAGATTATCTTTTGTTTTTGAGTTATGACGTTTGCGATAATTTTTTTAAATGGAAACCATAAATTTTAATGATAAATTTGGACAGAGCATGAAATTCTAAGACCAAATACGCCAAAAAAGTATGATACTGTATTTTGAAATTTTCGAGAAAATCGCTTTTAAAGTATTAAAACAGAAATCGAATAAAAATCAAGTAGCCATGAAACAATGAGTTAGCCCTAAAATTATAACAGTTTTTCATAGTTTGTTTATCTGTTTTTGTTGTGTGCTGTTATAGTATTTTACAGTAGAAGTCCGTTAGGATAGCCTTTACTGCCGAGCCAGAGAATTTGTGAGACGAGCTCGAAGAGCGAGTCGAATAATACTGGCGAGGCAGTAAAGGCCCTAACGGACGTGTATTGTACAATAGTTTTTGTAATACCTACATACAATTCGGTCATATCTATATTTTTCTAATTTATTTTCAACCAAACGCTAGGTTTGTGTAATGACATTTTAGAATGATTGAGAGTGCGTAGAACGTTGCAACTGTTATTTATAAATGTCAGTTATTTTCAATTTCGTGTATGGTTGTAAGCAGTTTTAAGTTGTAACCAGCTCGTAACCTATGACATCTGTAGAAAATGATGAAGATATTCCTAAAAACGATAAAATTCTGAATGAGCAAGTTATTTTAGTTTATGTTCAAGAGTTATAGCAGTTTTTTGCGCCTTCTTCTATGTGGAGTTGAAGGCTAGCTTGCTGCTGGATTTCTGTGACAAACGTCACTTTGACGTTTGGCACACAGTTTAGCAGGCCGTGGTCTTTACGGACACTTTTTACGGCCGGGCCGTAAAGAGGTTGCTTACGCAGTAGTAAACAGTCCTTAAAGACATATTTAACAAGTAGGTATTACAAAAATTAAATAAACTAGCAGTCCAGTGAGACAAATGTCTCATTTAAAAAAACAAAAAAGCCGTTTTTCAAATAGAACGCGTATTAAATAAAAACTGTACCCAGACCTGGAAGGTGTCAAAGTGGTTGCCTAACCAATCGAGGTTTTAAGGCGCAGAGGGCATCGGAACATTCTGGAAGCTGTCAAAGTGGTTGCCTAACCGATCGAGGTTTTAAGGCGCAGAGGGTCGCAGCTCCGTTTGGCTGCTGAAACATTTTTATTTAATACGCGTTCTATTTGAAAACCGGTCTTTTTTGTGATTTTTCGAAAACCGGAAGTGTCACGTGACTGAAATTCGGTTCCTGACCTGACATGACCATTCCAAACATATAACTTTCATAACTTTTTTCTCTATCTCTTACGGTTTGGATGCTGAAACAGCGTCCCAGACAGACAAAACAGCGTCCCGGACAGACAAGTCTATTAGAGAAAGGATAATGGTGCGATATTTGAGTGAAAATGGACGAATTGAAATTTTAGTATTGAGGGGATGTGGTAATCGTACGATTTTCTCGAAAATTTCAAAATACAGTATCATGCTTCTTTTTGGCGTATTTGGTCTTAGAATTTCATGCTCTGTCCAAATTCACCATAAAAATTTGGGTTTCTATTTAAAAAAATTATCGCAAACGTCATAACTCAAAAACAAAAGACAATCTAAAAGTGACAATTACAGTAAAATATGTGTTTTTTTCAATGAAAATTGACGTGTTCGAGGGTTTCTTGCAAAAACATTTGATAAAAGTGTTATTTCGGTAGTTCCAGACTTTACACTCGCACTGTATATTGGGTTCCACGCTTTTAACCCTTTAACGCTCTCTGGTATGGCTGTTATACCACTGTGCATAATTGTCAATAATACTGGTTTTGAAACTTAACACTGCTCTGAAACGTCTTGCTTTCGTTCTACAGACATTGCAGTTTCTTTGTCTAATTTTATATTTTCTAGAATTATTATAATTATAAAACTACCCCAATAAACCTTGGTGTAAATGTATAGCTGGTATGACAGTATTACCAGCGTGTATTCCACTTTGAAGTGTGTACGCAAATTAGTAAAGTTTTCTCTCTCTCACTATTTAGTGGGTGTAACTTTCAAGTTTTGAGCTGGTAAGCGTTTTGTAAGGATTGTAATATTGGTAAGTAAAAGAAATTATTTTGTCGTGATTTTGAAAAATAAATTATTATTTGCAAACCTTTTATTTATGTCGCAAAATAGTCTATATTGGGATGGAATATAGCCTCTCCTAGGTCTCTAATTAATTAATTACAAGTGAAAATAATGGGCAAATCCAATATGCACAATTCACTGTTTCTAATTTTAATACTGCGTTTGAATTTTGCCTTTTATTGAATTATTAGGCTGGTTAAAATATGAAATGTACTTATTTACTGTAGAAATTAAATGGTTGTATGCCCCCCTTTATATTTTATTTAGCTGCAACTAATTGGAAAATGTTAGCTCAAAGTACAACATAAGCTCTTTAATCTCAGGTGAGTTCAGAAGCCGACTGTAATTTACAATTGATCTGAAACGGTACTGTACACAGTCAGTAGTTCAAACGCGGTAGCTCAAGGTTCTCAAATCTGTCAAAATCCCACAAAATGAATTGTGTCGTGCAAGTCAGCGGTGCTTGAAGTTAAAATGCTAGTGAGATTATGAAAATTCGCATGGTATTTATTCAAATCTTCGCGCTTTGGCGACAAATAACAACTTTCGTTTCAGCAGTGGCCGCATGCGAAGATCGTAAAATGTAGTTGAATCGGACCCGATCTTCTCGTAATTGCGATGATGGAATTTGTAAAATTTTTGCTGCGTAACTCGATGAAAACACACCCACTTGTACTCTGACACATATGCAATAAACTGGTATACTTTTTATCGTTTGAAAAACACTTTTATTAATAAAAATATATATAATATGGAGCACAAATTTCAACAACCCTGAGGTAATTTATTTTTCAATTGTTCTCTCTGTTAAAGCAAAGACGAATTTGGTTGCTAAGTTACAAAGCTAACAGAAATAAGTTTTGATGAATTTTAGTACATAATAGAAATAAGTTTGATTACATAAATTTAAATTTCCAAATTTCTTACAAACTAAAATATTGTCTTTTTCTTATATTTAAAATCGTTTCTTTGCGCCACACACACTAACACATTTTATTAATTACTCTGCTTTTTCACTAACTTTAAATGCACTGATTAATTAGAGTTCATTCCTTCTCACTTACTTCTTTCTTGTCCTGCTGTCTGCTTTCTCAAATTGCTCTTTCATGTCCTGCTGCCTGCTTTCTCAAATTGTTCTTTTGCAATGTACTGTTATTTTATTTTAGCTTTCTTTACCTTTTAGATTCCTCACAAATTTCACTGACTAGCTTTATTGATATCTACGCTTCTTTTACATGCACATACATAGCAAACCTTTTTGTGTCTATTACTTTCTTTCGGTTCGGCTGTTCACTATGCAGAAACCTATTATTTCATTTAAAAATCAACTTCGACCCCTGTGAAAAACAGGCTTTGCCTTTTGCGTTCCTTACTACTTTATTACTCCTCGCATCTCATTATCAATGCATTTATAGTTTGAATTTTCAGTTTAACATTTAACTCTGTGTTTATTGAATTGCTCATTATGTTGCACTGCTAGCAGAGTCGAGTCGTGGGCTTAATACCATCACAATATATATGTCCAATTTTTTAGTAATAACGTACGTTTTATACAATTTATATTTGTGTTTCGAGTATTTATATTTGAAGTTATCTACTGAAGATATAATCGAATTAGTTTTGCCATTATGTTGCGCTAGGAAAATATTTACGTTCAAACCAATCCTGGTCGCATTTTAGCAGATGTTTTTGGGGCAGGTCGCGGCAGCCCGTATTGTTTACGATGGAGTAGTCATAAATTTTCAACAGAACGTTAGTGTTCCACTCGCAAGTGTGTATATATATTTAGTTCAAATTTCAAAAACTATTTTACTTTGCCCATTTGAGTAACTTATGTTATTTGCAACCTCTTGAAAAGTGTATGTTATTTCTGTTCAAGACAGGTTTTTTTGTAAGTGATCAAATAGTCGCTACTAAGTATACTAATAAAAAGTATGACAATGTAATTGAATTCTTGGATAGAAATTTTACCAGGAGACTACTTCAAAAATTATTTTTATTTATAGGAAGTTTTCATGCTTTTTTCAAAAAATACATATTTGCTCTCCGATTGAACAACAAAAAAAAACTTTTCAGTCGTGTTTCCAGGCCGAAAAATGCATGATTTGGGTATGCTTACGTGGTTCCTAGATAACAAGAACTAACAGTACGCAAATGTATGCGTTGCTGAGACGAAAGAAATAACAGAAAATAGTATATTTTACAAGAGATCAAAGTACCGTTTTTTCATGAATAGAAAATTTTGATTTCACGAACGAAAAAATAGTATTTCATCGCGAGTAGGAAATGCTATATGTTATTCAGTAATTTAGTGAGCATCTAAATAAATAACTCGACAATATTACGAAGTGCTATACCAGTGAATATTCACAACATATTTTGTCCTGAATGCTTTACCGTTTACCAGTATCTTTTGTGAAACTGAAAATAGATTTTTGATAAAAACATTGTTTTTCGGTTTCCTGGCATCTCAAAGAAAGCATATCAATCAATTAAAATTTCGATTTTTTTTGTAAACTAATTTTTCCCGTTAAAGGGTTAAAATATGAAACGTATCTATTTCGTTTGCTTTAGGGAAAATAAGTTTAAATAACTATAAATTAGTTCGAGTTGTAAAAGAACGATTTTTTCAGCATAGTATTTTGTCAACTATATATTGTTTGTTTCAGTATTAGATTTCAAGTAATTTCGACAGATAAATGACACTATTTAGTTGTATTTGGGGCTCTCGTCTTTGCATAAACGTCATTGTCATTTTTCATTAGTATATTCATCTGCTGTGTTTTTACTGTTATTTGAAAAAAGGCTTTCTCAGAACTGAAAAATCCAAAAAAGTGATTAAAAACCAACAGCTTTGTATGGTTTTTATACAGGGTGTTGTGGAAATGAGTGCAAATATTTTAACCCGTAATAGAACTCGTTAAACTGAACAACTTCTCCATTTATCATTTTTTCAAAAACGCTCTCAAAACTGAGTTAAAATTCAAAACAATTTTAATCTAGAAATGCATCCCCGCCTATGGAATAATATTTTAATTTAATGCGCAAAACGCAGATAACATTTCTTTGATATACAAACCAACAAAAACTGCATAGGTACTCATAAACCTTTAGTTCATATATGGTCACTAGCGTACTTTTATCAACTGAAGTAGATAAGTTATTGACCGAATATTTTTGTGCAAGAACTTTGCAGTTTTAATATACTTGTGTCGTTCACCTTTAACTTAAATTTGCTTACCAAGCGGCTCGTCAAATTTATCGGAGATAACTGATTGAAAAAATATGCGATTAAATGAAAAACGATAAATAGAAAAGTTGTTGATTTTGGTGAGCTCTATCACTGGTTAAAATATTTGCACTCATTTCCATGACACCCTGTATAACAAAACTAATTTTGTATGAAAACAAATCTTTTCATTTACAATCCTATTTATAGCTACCAAAATCACGGTACTGGCATGATGATACGTGTGTTTTTTGTAGTTGTAGATCACGGGATGGTATACCTAAGGCTATTATTATTACTATTACTATTAATGGATTGGTGCTTGTTTTAGGACAGTGTGTGCAGTACCAGTACCGGTACCAGTATCATAATACACCTTAAAACGTGTAGAACAAGCCCGAAGCTCGTAGAGAGGTTTGTTTATCGATTTCGATTGTGCTGTTGGACTATCAGTATTGGGAAATCATACCTGCATGTGATAGCGACCCAAAGGAACGCTGCCAAACTTCGCAACTAACATTATGTATTCATTGGTCCAGTTCATGATGGCATATACCACGTATGTCCAACTAGCAATACTAAATGATATTTAGCAAGGTGTGCCATGAAAGCAAGATAGAAAGATGGAAGATAGAATAAAGCCCGTCTTCTTCCTGCAGATGGTAAGTGTAGTTAATGTAAAGGGAAATGTCTATTTTTGTTTGATAAGGCACGATTAACAACAAATTCCTATTTATTGAAATATTTTGGCAATTGAAGCTTCTCTGTTACAGATTCGCAAGATGTGTTACACTTTGCCAGCAAAAAAATTAGCTAGTTAGCGTTATGTGATACTACAACCACTTGCTGCAGTGCCTAAGTCCAGTTTGCATTCAACTGCTGTTAGACAGTTGCCACATTCTCTTACTAAGACTAACCGTGCTGCAGTATTTAAACCCAGCAATGCTACAGTTGCACCGATCCTGATACCATTATTGCTATGATCGAGGAGGTTCTAGGAACAATGGTGCCTCAAAATATTACACAGTCAGCTTCTTAGCCAACTTCTCCTGTCAGCACTCCAACTTGGTAGTCCACTAAATCCTATTAGAACATCGTGGAATGCAGATCGTAGGTGTTGTGTGGATGGAGTGCATTGAACATTGCGATGTGTATAGAGGTGAGCAACAAGCAGATATTATTTTCATAAAAAGTAGAAATGTACGAAACTTACAAGTAGTCCAATGATACCGTATTCTAAGTGAATATTTGTTACCACTTGTAACTAGGTGCTGCTCCTCATAAGTTACTTTACTAAATTTCTACTTTAATCTTTCTACAGCGTGTAATAAATTAATTTTGTTCGCGACATTTATGAAAAAATTTTGGATTTCTCAATGAGCAAAAAACTTGCTTAATGTAGTAATACTGAATACCGTTTTTCAAGGGTAAATTTTGCATTGTTACACTCCAAACATCTTTTGCTTATTATATCTTCATTCACAACATATTGTTGAAAACGAAATGTATCTCAAACCTATGCTTTGCTTCAGAAAAATTTGTTAATTACAGCTAACAAAATATGGCTAAGGTTGTGGAAATAAAAATTAGTTATCTTTGTATTAAGTGCATGAAATTAGTGTTTTTTGCAGTACATGAGAATGTCACTTTTAGCAGAGACCGTCAGGTCGAGACAAAACAATTATTCTAATACCCCAACATTATACTGATTTCACCGACCAAATACAAACATTTTTTCTACAACCGCCAAAAAAAGAATATCAATATTGTTACTATCGATTTATTAGAGTAAATTCTAGACAAAAATTCGAAATAAAAAATTAGTTTTTTTACGTGAAAAAATTGTAAGTAGCTATTTTTTGCCATGATAAAAAAGACCAACCTCCAGTATCGACAGTGATGCGTGAATGTCACCTTTTTTATGGTTGTAGAAAATAGTAGGTATATTGTTTTACTAGCAAGATTCCCGTTCTTCGTACGGACTATAAATGTTTGTTTTTTCTTCTAAATCTGAAATCAACTCTAGAGTGCCCCCCCCCCTCCCCTCACTCAATACTAGGGATGTCGTACCCGGTCTAAAATCAAACCCGGGTACCCTCGGGTACCCGAAATATATAACAAAAATGTTAGCGTATATCGGAACATATGAGGTAGCTACCATTTCTTTCTTTATGCCTCGAGTTTTAAACTGAACTAAATTGAAATACTACCTACTCCCCAATTGTAACTGCAAGTCGTCTGTTATTTGTAAATATTTTCACACTTCCAAGTGCTATCAAATTCAAGTACGTAACTTTTTATTCTAAATTTGTAGCGTAGCAGCATCAAAATCGCCCAGAGGATATTTATGTTACTTTATCCCATACTGATGCGATTTAATGGTACTATTGACGGGTTGAATATTTCCGTGGATTTATTATATGAAACAAGGAACATTATGTGGTATGGGATGGGGTAATTCTGGTTATTTCTGTAGGGTTATGTTTTTCTAGAGCTTATTCCTATTGTTTTTAATTTTTTATCATTTCCTCCGAAAGAGGCTGGTTTTCTAGAAATTACATATAATTTACTAGTCGGGTATCCGGGTCTTGAAAATATACCCGGGTCGACCCGGGTACCCGCCGACATCCCTACTCAATACGCTAAACTAACAAACGCTGCAAAACAATATTGTAGGTAAAAAGGAAACCGTATTTCTCAATAGCTCTTTTATGCTTCACGTACCTCCTGGAAATGCGTAGGTATATAATTGTTGTTCCCCTTGCATCCGACATAATAATTTTCATTGCTAGATTGCTTGACGCCACTTTGAGAGCGAACCCGTGGGCCGAATTGGCTGATTTTGGGGTCAATCGACTCAGGGCGACGCAAGTAAGCCAGTAGTAGGGTTTTCAAATTTTTATAAGTGACTTTTTTTATGTGGATTTTCTAACCTCACATTTTAACTCGACACACACAAAATGGATCACTCTTGTACAAATTGCATTAAAATAATTATTTCGCGCCCAATTTGGGTGCAGAACGCTAGTATAATAATATAGATATAGATTAAGATTAAAAGTCATTCTGTTTGACAAGCAATTATGTTTACAATTGCGAGACAAAGCGTAGCCCAGCCAAGCGAATGCAAAAATTGCAAGTGAAACAAAGCCACTTTTAATTTTTAATCCTAACAGTACATATTATTTTTTCTGCAACCTAGAAAGGACAAAATATTCAAAATTTTAGATAATTGATTGCTTTTGACGTTTTTTATTTAAACAATTGTTATGACAACTGCATCCATAGGTGACCAGTTAGAACTTACTTTTAGTTCTTGTTAAGTAAAAGTACTTTTTTAGACGACCACGTATGAAAGTAACATTATCGCGACAGCAGCCTACTACAGAAAGTTGACAATTTTATACACTAGCACGATATTATATCGTGCTAGTCATATCGTAACGGCACAAAGTTATTCAAATCACGGCCTGCTTAATTGTGTGACATACGTCACTTTGACGTTTGTCACACAATTCAGCAGACCGTGATTCAAATAACCCAGACGCTTTTGCTTTATTCGTTGCTCTGCTTCTAACAAGCTCTAATTTTTTATAATTGTAGCAATAATATTATAACGATCAATTTTGCAAACGAAATAAAACAATTCTTAAAAATAGAATTTACTTTAAGTGGTCGTCTAAAAAATAGTGTTCATAACTCGCCCGAAAGTGCAAATATCTGTGCTCGTGTTTTAGATCCACTCGGGCTTCGCTTCGCTACGCCCTCGTTTGTCTAATCAACACTCGCACGATATTTGCTACTTTCTACGCTTGTCATGAAAATAACTATTACACTACAAGTGTTAGAAGTGCAACTTTTTTTCATGCTCGTGTTTTGTTAAAATTGTTTTTTAAGTTTAACGTTTTTGCTGATTCCTGGGGCCTATTTCAGAAAACTACTTTGCAACTTGTCACTTTACACTTTTTAAATTTTTAAAATTGAAAAAATTGCTTTTCATAACATATAACTTTGCTAATTTTCAACTGTTTACTTGCACTTTGCATTATTTTGATGAGGTTTTAGTTTTCAACTTTTTAAAATATTTTTATGTAGCAGACATTGATTGAAATTTGCAAAGTGCAAAGTGAAAAGTTGCCAAGTTATTTTATGAAATGGGGCCCTGATCGCCAATACAACTTACAGGAAAGGTAATGGTCTCAATAGAGAGATAAAGTTATTGCCCATGAAATAATACTGATGTAGTTTGGAAATAATGGCAGAATACCAAAAAACCGAATGAACAATCTTGAGCAAATGGTTTAAAAAATGATTTTCCCGTAGGTATTTTCTAAATATTATTCTGGTAGTAAAATGTTTCTTTATATTTTACCTGGTTTTAAAACGTTTATCAGACAGCTCATTAAATTAATTTGGTACAGAAATATTTAGTTATTTATAGTTTACATGTGTTAAAAGCTATAGAAATTTAAAAATATATTTTTATTAGACATTGTGAAAAAAACTGGGATTATAATTATTCATTTCGCTCCAAAAAAAAAAGAACTGTCGCACTTTGTTACTTATCAAGTAATTACTTCTCTCTATGTAAATTGTCCTAGTTCACTCAATCGGAATAAGCAATACGTTTAAGAATATAGAAAATACTTTCAGTTTCTCTCTTCGGTTATATTAATTTCTTAGAAAAAAATGTTTTAACTTTATCGTTAGCTAGCGACAAAATGGTGATTACTTGTTATTAACCTTGCGGCATATATACAAATTTTATTTGCGCAAGTAGGGTTAATAGCTGTTCCTAAAAGTAGTACGCAATTAGGTACCACAAAATAGATCAGTAAACAGTAAGAATCCAATAAACGGATTCTTCAATAGTGTAAATTATGTTGACTATTCAATTCACCTGTCACCTGTCAAAAAGTGACCAATGAAAATCCAGAATTCTGAAGTTTCTTGACCAATAAAAAAAATATCAGTGGATATATCTTCCTAGAAGGTATTCAAGTGACTATTTTAAACAAATGCGATTTTTATTAGAAAAAGTCAATATTAGTGTTCTGTTACTATAGAAATTGCGTAGTTTGTTGCTAGATTTACTGAAAACTAATTTGAAAAAGTAGTTTGGTTCATTGAATAGTCCCTCGAATGCCATTCTTAGTCACAGTTAAGTAGATTATTTTTGCGGTAGTATCACTACTCATGTCCATTGCGCTTGGGATTAGGACTCGTGCTATCGCACTCGTCCTAATCGTACAAAAGCGCAATGGACATTCGTGACACCACTGCAAAAATAGTCGGCATAACTTTGACTACTCATGGTATTATAAGTGAAAGTATTCATATTTGTCTTATTTTTTCAGTTACCTACCAACCATCACCAGCATATGATCATTCCATAGACAAATTGAAGTTAAATATACTACAGGAATTACGTAAGACGTCCAAGTTAGCTAAGAAAATAATACTTCACTGCTGCATCTTCAAAGTACACCGCCCAGCGCCCACAGTAGAAATTTCAACGCATTGTCGTTCGAGAAGAAGACATAATATAAAATATTGTTCTTAGATAAACTTATGCTGATTTTGTATTTTTGTTCCATTGATTTTTAGGTTTGTTATTTGTGTGCATTGATTGTAATTGATCGACTTGACGTATATTACATTAATTTAACAAAACGAGTATGATTAGGTACTTCTATACGAAGGGTGAATAACTTTCACAATCTGGTGTGTAAACCAGCCACATTCAGAATATACTCCTACAATCACTCTACAATCATTACTATCTCATGAAAATATTGTCTTATAGTACCTGCACTCAGCTCCAGAATTATAAAAATCGTTTTTATAATGTAGCTGTCGTAATTGGTAATCTGCTGTAAAAATTTGTTTAGTTATTCACCCTTCGTTTTTTGAATGAATGAATGCATGCAGTTTGTCATTACTATTTTGAATAGTTTCGAAAAATTAATAGGCCATTAAACGCCGACAACAAACTTTATTTCTTATGACCGCAATATTGAATGTTCATATTTTAAACAGCTTTTATAATTTGGTTATTGATGTAAGTAGGTACAATACTATAAAATAATTGAAAACACTTTTCATTGAAAGTTGTTTAAGAAACAATTGCTGCTATCTTTTCAAGTAGGAATCTGACGTGGATGGTTACATTGTTTGCCATATTTTGGAGTAGGTATAGATGAAAACACGGAAAACGATTTCATTTTACTTTTGCTGCTTTTCCTTTTTTTACTCCTTGATCTAATGCTGTTGTAGATCACTTGGTCGTCACTTCATTTCAAGTGGGTAGCCACTGAAAACTATAATACACACAATTACAATTTGTGACATATTTAAAATAATTTTTATAATGACGAGATAAGAGATCTAATTCTACATAAAAAGAACTCCTTGTCAGAGGTTTCATGACTATCTTGGAAAAACTAGAATTGTTGTGCATTGTTGAAAAACAAAAAATGCTACTATTTAAAATTGTGAGCATCCAGTTTTGTATTGTTTGAGGCTTTCGCGGGTACTCGAATGCTGGGTGTTCATATACAAATACTACGCGGTCTAAGCCGAAATTTCATGCTAAAGAGAAGCATCCAGTTTGGCACCAAAGTGAAAACAACTTGACTATCCCTATCCCTACTCCTATTTTATATTCCGACTACACAACCAGTAAATTCCTATTTGTTTCACTAGCAGTGCAAAAATTAATTGTTTAGTAATATTTAGTTATCCACACATTTTAGGGTGTCCGTTATAATACAGATTTTTCAAATTTTTATGGAAGTTTTTTATTTGTTTCCATTTAGGAAATGAAGTTTTTTGCTCATTAATTCATCTCGATCAGATTATTTTTCACCCTGCCACAAGCTGTTTGAAATTTGTGAAAAAAATCATTTTTTTTGTACGTTTTATTGTGTGTGAAAATATGAACAGACAGAAAGTTGATAGATGTTTATTTGACGGGATTTCATATTATATTATATAGAAAATACCATACATAAAACTTTTTGAAATCTATGAAATCCTAGGTAAACTTAAAAATTTTAAAAATTCGTATTATAACAGACACCCTTACACATTTCTGCAATTTCTGCCTACGTACCATCTATATCTTATCATTTTGATGATCCCAATAATATTAAAAATTAATGTTTACACCCTCTATCATAATTTCATATATTAGTTTTTAAAGCGCTTCTTAATGATTGGTAATTAATTAAGCTTAGTTAATTTTATTTACTATTTAAAATAATACTTAATTCAATTATTACTGTTAAAGTTGTAGTTTAACTATTCATTTCAGTAGCATAGAATGGAGTTTTATCTACATATTTATTTTATTTATTTATAAACCATGTCACCACTGCATTGTTAGTAGCACTGGCAAGCTATGTCAAATTCGAGATTTGCAGGTTAAGTTTTTCGTCAGTCTGTGTCAAACAACACACAAAACATAACCTACTAGCCTCCAATTTGACATAGACTGACAATACACTTCAGTACTGCCAAACGTATAACATGAATCACTTTCCAAATTGTCACTATGACTTTTCATGGCTGTCAATAACAAAATTTGTTTTTTTTAGGTATTTATTGATTAATGAAATTATAAGAATTGAATAAAATTTTATATTATACACGACGATCAAGTTATTATTATCCACTGTTGAATCATTAACGTCTCGACTTCATCTAGACGTTAAAACGATTCACTCCTCAATAAAATTTAACTATCGTCTTGTATAATAAATAACTATAAAAACGCCGAATAAAATGTTATATTGTTCTGTTTTATGTAAGTCGAAAATGTATGTAATACTAAAATCGAAGAATTTAATAAATGAATTATAAAAATAACTTGTTGGAAATTATTATGTGTTATCTGAATACCGCTGTTGTATTTCGATAAATATGAGTGTAAATTAATACCATGATTTGAGATACAACGAATTAGTGTGTGGTGATGTAGAAGTTAATATTGCAGTACATAGTAATTACGTAATACTAGTTCTAGTACACTAAACTAAATTTTTAATGCATTGGAAAAAGTTATGCAACCCATTATACTAGTCAACTAATACTATTTTTTTTAAATTTAATTTTAGGGGTCGGATTCTAACGTAGGTTCTGTTTGATGGTGTCAACTTGTCATTTGCTCTTTGCACCTCATAAATTTATAGATAAAAAATGTCTAGAAGGAAATATACACGTCGCAACAGTAATAGACTATAATTCTGTTTTATTTTCTTATTTTATAATTAACATTAAACAAATCGATGACATTAATCGAACTGTCATAAGATAAGCATTAAAAAATAGAGTATAGTGGCATTCATTCTGGACGCTTTTAATGAATTTGCTCGATTCACTGTTCATAAAGTTAATTCTGAAATTCTATAGGCTACCCACATTAATTTTTAAAGTGGGTTTTAATACATTTCTTAATTTTTAAACATGTTTAAATATTGAATTAAGACACCATAAATTTAATATAAAACGAGCGTTAATTTAGGATACCAGAAAAGCATTTTTTGCCAACATAAATAAGAAATGAAGAAGTTATAAGTGTCCAGAATTAATGTCTCTTGTGTAGTATGTTGGCTACACAAAATGGTAAATATAAAAATATGTTTAAAAGTGAGATTTTCATATTAACAATAGCAACTATATTAAAATAGTATAATACATTATAATACAGATTGTCTAGTGATGTTATATCTAACTAGTAAAATATCTTTTATCATTGTTTACCTGAAAAACTGACCAAAAACCAAATTTTGCATTTAAATTTATCCTAGATAACAACCTTTTCGACAATATGTGGTCAAAACGACCTTTAGATATACAACAGTGTTAATTTTATATGTACTGTTAGTTTTGACTACTTTATCCAAGATCCCAACACTTTATAGAAGAAGCAAATTTTAAGTAGGCAAAATCCACGGTACATATATATATAACTATCGTAGCGCCAGTTGTTGAAATAGACACTATACATAGATATATATATATATATATATATATATACATACATATTATTAAAGAATGCTAGCTCCTCGTCGGCTGCATGGTCATTAATTATGTATTACAATTGCACCACGTTGGGCGACCTTATTGGAGTTATCTCATATATTTGAAATAGTCATATAATTTATGTATTCAATATTTTACTTTAAGCTTGCCCTTAATTAATACAACGCCCCGTTAGTTAAACTATAATTGCTTACAAATCAAGTACTCTTATTTCAGGGGTGGTTCGCCAAATCTAGATCTCTATTAGTTGAAGTTTCAAATTATATTTAATGACACTTGCTGTCAAACTGATTTCCACACCTTCTCAAACCAGGTATTGACAAATCTATTTTTTTACATTGACATAATTATTAATTAATTCATTAAAATAATTACTGTTTTGTATTTTATTTTTTCTCTATTGCTCGTTATTTAAAATGTTTTGATATTAATTACTAACACAAACCTTATCACTTCTTAAGCTCATTCTGCAAATATCCAAACACCACTGCTCCCTCTCTCAAAAGATCCCGATGCTCACCTTGTGTGATACCTGCAAACTGTTCCTGTCAACAATTCCAAGAATCCGCTGAATTCGGCCTCAATCCCCTCATAAAACGTCAACTTCAACTCCAATAGACTCCTGGTAAGTTTCAGCTTTATAAATGAATCTGATCTTATCTTGTTTATTCCTTAGATAGTCCTCTGCACTCAGGCATTCCCTCAGAAGCAGTCCAATTCTGTTAGCACTCCTACTAACCTCCTTCTAGATGAATGATCTTACTTCCATACAACCACCAATGTCAATAATAAATGTTTAATTATGTGTCACGTTCACCACACTGTGTTCGATAATCTCTTCACAGACTGTCCAGTCCCAATAACATTAATATTTCACTTTCATTTTGTTGTACCTCGTAAATTTGTTAACAGCATTACTATTTTATAACCAAATAACTATACAAATAATGCATAAATGTCTAGTTTTATTTGCTCAAAATTATAACATTGCAAGATTAATTGTACATTTTTCGATGAGTTTATTTATGTAACTAAACTTAAACAAAAATGTCATTCCTATTAGATACTATTCTTATGATACTCTTTTAAATTTTAAATATAATATTATTACAGGATATTCATTCTGATTATTATAACAAATACATTTGTCAATTGTAACCTTGGCTTGTTCTTTATTAACATTCACTGCAACCATCAAATTTGTATATTCAATTAATATCTTAATATCAAATTACCTCTCTCATTGTCTCAATTAATTTCATTATTAATATTTAAAAATTAACACCCATCAAGATTTAATTATAGTAATCTTCCAAATTTATTAGTTTTAAATATTTCTTTTTTATGATTGATTATACCACTTCGTGTATCATAATAATATACATACATACATACATATACATACCTAATTTCTTCGTAAAGTCACCAGGATGATCACTTTACCTACAATGATTTATATTCTTCTGAACTGTAATTTGGTAAAAGTCCCTATCATACCAAGCAGGTCTCTACTGCAAAGCACGAAGGCCTTACTAAAATGTTTTGATCTATTGCACCTACGCCAAAGTTAATTCGGGGACACACTGTATACAGCGACGTAGATTGTTGGATTCTTAAGCAATGAAGTAAGGCTCGATGAAGTGGAATTTAAACAGAAAGACATGACATGATGAATTCTGGGTATTTCAAAAGTTAGAATAAACTACTAATAATTATATTTATACGGCCATCTTTAGATGCTCTAACCCATTTTCTTACTAGTCCATCGATTTCATGTCTCTTGCGTTTAGGAAACGAATGACAGCTTGTATCTCAGAATTAGCGAGATTTTCAATGCGCCGAGGTATTTTAAACGTACAAAAACTAACGTAAACTCGAGCGATTGCTCCGTAATGGCGTCTGTGACTAGCTATGAGAAGTAGGTTGACTCCTTACATCAGAAGCTTCCAACCAATATCAGATCTAATAATTTGAATAACTCTACAACTAAGCCCCGATAATACCGTTGTCCTGGGTAAAGACAAACAGCAGTTAGAACATTTCATGTGAAAGCTGAAAGAATAAAGTGACCAGCTGGGACTGTATTAACCATTCTAAACCAAGTATTTCAAAAGTACATCTATCTATGATATGTTTTATCAGACTTTTTCCACTGTCTAGGGCGTAATAACCCTAGAAAGTGGAAAAAAGTCTGATAAAACATATCATAATAGACCACTGCCAAAAAATGACATTCACAGAACAACATCTACCTATGCACTGTGATCACCAATGATAGAAATTCTAAAAACGAAATTCGAAGAAGAATCTAAATGGTTAGAAGCGTGGTTGATAAACTCACACACATATGGAACGACCAATGCATTACTAAAACAACAAACATGCGCCTTCCGCATACCCTGGTATTTTCAATTTTGTTTAATGTCTTGGAAAGGTGGACTATACTATAAGCTACAGACCAAAAGAAACTGAATGCCGATAAGAAATGGATTTACCTGAAATTACTTGGCATTTCTTCGATGAAGCGTCAAATTAACACATTCATCATAGAGGAGGCAAACGTCAAAAAAGAATTGATACAATTGTTTAGGAACACATCCTGAGATATTTCGGAAACCTATCAGGAAGTAGTAATGATATGGAGTTGTTAATGGTCGAAGGGAAGGGATCCTTGTTTCCATGAAGAAATTCATATAGCAGCTAATCGAAAACAATGAAAGACAACAATTGCAGTGGCAGTCACTACCTCTCTGTCAAGGGGTAAGTATTTAGGAGGACAACTAGGCGAGAAGATGAGCATCAAAATATGAGGCGTGTTCTTAAAGTAAGTACCGTTTTGATATTGAAAAGCACAAAAACAATTTATTTTAACAATTTTATTTTTACATGAAGGCATGGCGCTTAATCTACTTTTCAACGTAATTTCCACCTATGGTAAGGCACTTATCGTATCGTACCACTAGCGTCTGAATTCCATCCACATAGAAATCTACCGCCTGGTTTGCTAATTAGTCAGCATTTTTGATACCCAGCATAATCGATAATTTAAGCGTTCTGCCACAATTTCATAGAGAACACTTCTCGACACTTGAGAAAACTCATTAGATAATGATGAAATTGTAAAGCGTCTGTTTTCTCGTATTTTCATCAGATTTCTGCACCAAGGCATTATTAATGGCCATTTTTAAATGCTGTAACCCATTTTCTTACCATTCCATCGATTTCATGTCGCTTGCATGTAAGAAACGAATGACAGCGCATATCTCACAATCAGTGAGATTTTCAATGGTCTGAGCGAATGTTTCATAATGGCGTCTGTGGCTAGCTAATAGTAGAGTTCCTGTATATAATAACTATATACAGGGTCTTTAGCTAACAGATGCAGGTACTCAGCGCGCATGAGCTGAACGACGACCGCAGCGCTGCAGCAGCCATATTTAGAAACGGTTCTTACTTAAAAAGCATGCCACAACGTCTACCCATTAAGACGCAGAAATTGAGCTTTTTTATGAAGAGACATGTGGCACAATGAAACAGGATAGGAAGTCGTCTTAGGCCACTTTCAATAAACTTTGGATTAGGTTAAGTCTGAAGAATCCTTGAGGATGTATGCTACTTAATTACAAAGAAAGAGAATAATTGTTCAATACTAATACATTCTTCAAGGAAAATAGAAAATTAATTTAGGTAAGTCCGGATAGGAAAGTAAAATAATACTTTCACTATATTTAAATGGCACACGTGTGACGTACAAGTATTAAATCGCTTTACAATAGGTAACGATCGTAAACGAACGAACATAAGTGATATAGAAGAGTGAGTTCTAGAATAGCAAAAGCAGCTGAGAAGTGCATTCGAGAAGCAAGATATATCTGAAGACGAAAGACTAAGTGAAATGAACAAGGGAATTGTGTAAATAGCACAATAAATGGCAGCAAATGTAGCGAAAACTAAAAGATCTTCGAATGTTAGCCTTACGCATGATAAAAAAACTAATAAAGATACGAAAGAGCAAAAAACAAAAAATGCGCAAGTGGGTATGCAGAAGTAAATAAGACAGTGAAAAAAGAAGCGAAACAACACACACAAACAGAATGGTAGATAAACTAATGTAATAAATAGAAGTAGGAAGCTATTTAAGAGGTCACTGCGTAGAAGAAAGAAATAGCAAAACATTTGAAATATAATCCAAAATAGAAAAAATATTGACAAGACCACAGAGAATTTTTTCAAGAAACTTTACCAAAGCAGGAAGCGAAATAACAGTAGAAACACATAAATCACAAGAGAAACGAGTAATGAATGTAAATTTTAAAAAAATACGCACCATCGAACAGGATGAGGTAATGAAAGCCCTAGAACAGATGAAAACGGGAAAGGCATCAACTAAGATGACATCATGATGGGAATGCCACAACAAGGAGGAGATACTTTACTGCAAGAACTGAAATAGTTATTTACCTAACAAGTTCGGGAAGTTTATTTTCCCGAATGAGCACTTTGTTTTGCGAATTCGGGAAAATTCTTCCCGAAAAAGTTAGGTACACTGATTTTGTAACGAATATCTAAAAATATTTTTTAAAATAAAAAATATGTTATTTAGTGTTTTACTACTTTACTGAGTTGACAGCACAAATCACTAAACTTTGATGCGTACCTACTCACCTGTTAGCTTTTGTCGACGTTTACAGCGCCTGTGGTGTTTGGAAGCGCAATTAAGGCTCATAAGGACAGGGGGTAGGCAACACATTTTACAAGAATACATTATTTGAAATGTAATAAACTTGTAATGTTAATTCTGCCTGTCTGAATCAACTTGGAAGATGCCTGGCTACATTAATATGAATATTTACTATATTACTTGCGGTTTACCAATATGTTGTGCTTATATACAATTTTGATCAGGTAGAAATTAATAAAATGTGATTTTTCAATTGACTAAATATTAACAACAAGAGTGGCACTTTTTAAAAAATGGTGATGTACAAGGGTGTATAAACACAATTAATACCAAAATCAATATTGACAATATACTTTGACATTCATTTAAACCCGGAATCATTCAAAAACCGTATCTAAATCTAACAAAATTACTAAACACAGTACCAAAATGCCCCTTTGCGCTCTGCTCAGGTAGACGGATTTTTAGCCTAGGGCGTTCTGAGCCAAACGAGCAGATTAGAAATCCGCGAAACGCAACAGATTACAGCTGTTTGGCTTTCGTTCTTCATTTCAAATGCTGATTGGATATGTCATAAATCAGCCGAAATTGATGAATAAACATGGTAGAGTAAAGACAAAAAAATATTGCTGTGTAAACATCGATTATAATATAAACACACTGCAAGCAAAGACTATCTAATATTAGATAGTCTTTGCTGCAAGCACAGTACCACCACCGAATGCGCTACGATAATAGCAAATACGGAATTGCCATAATTAAAGTACAAGTAGGTACCTATTTAAAGATTTGGAGAAAAGGTAAAGATATTTTTATTACTTGGCTTCTTGGTCAGCTGACTAATGATGTTCTTACTTTTATTCACAATCAAATAATTAGTCCTTACATGGCATTGCCGTTATCGCACCTAGATTCTATTTAAAGAAAATGACTTTCGAATTCATAATGTAAGGTATTCCAAGAAATTTGTTGCAGAATTGATATTCTAGAAATCCATTACTTTCTATAATTTTTTCTCAAAAAAATGAACTAAACTTCACTTCAAATGCCCATATATGTATGTTTTTACTTCCTTTTACGATAAAGAAAGTATTGGATTCACCCTAAAAATTCTAAATTGAGTTTTCAACAGATCTTCACGTTTTAGAGTCCCTTGAACTCAAAAAACATGTTTTTGTTCATTGGTCTGTCTGTCTGTCTGTGTGTCTGTCTATCTGTCAGTCTGTCTGTGAACAGAATATCTCAAAAACAAAAAGAGGTATGGCGTTGAAACTTCATATATAAGTTTTATGTACTATGTAGATGAGACAGCAAGCTTTTGAATAAAAACGCATAACCGGAAGCAGGTGTTCACTCTTGTGATTTTTCAGTTTTTTCGATTTTTTCAAAAACGGTTCTAAAGATTTTTTTCAAACTTTACGTTTTTATTACATTTTAATGTGTATTGATGTAAGATAGGTAATTTTCCAGTTGAATACTTCTAAAATGGGTTTATTTTGATTTCTTTTTCTATTTTTTTATTAACTCGTGTTTTAAATAGAATACCCGGTATATTATTACATTTTTGAATTCAGCTTAAAATTTTAGAGAAAATTTGTCTGTTCAACTAACGCTCTATTTTCTACCGTTTTTGTAGAATTTGTAATCTTTGATTTTTTTTTACAAATGCTTAAAAATTAAAAATAAAATTTTTGGCTAATTATAAGATCACTGTAAAAGGAAGTTGTGTGAGTGTATCACACCACATCTTTATATACTGTATTAAATTAAAAATCGCACCTATTTTGTTTTAATCACAAAGAATTAATGGTTATAATTATACTGTAATGACGTGACGTAACAAAATCGAAACTACATTTTTTTGTCGCAATCACTAGCACACCGTTTAACATTAGTCAGTTGGATTAGAAACGGCTTTTATAACACTGCTATGAAAAGTAATTACCTTTGACGTACGAAATGACATTAGGTACTTATTTGTCAAACTGAAGTAGGTACCTATAAGAATATCAAATCAATTCAAAGATTAAATAAATCTGGAAGAAAGAGCTTTACCGAGTCCATCTATCTCAATCTATTCCATAAAATCTGTGGTCTCTTTCTTTGTATATATCTTTGTTCGCTACTCTTCCGAAGATTACTGGACCGATTAAATTGTATGATAGCTTAAAATTTTGCTAATTTTTAGACTTAGATCGTAGGCCGGTTTTTATGAACAACCATTTTAGGTCGAAATATTTCGATAAATTGTATTTATCGTCCGATTTGGCTCATATTCAGAATATATGTTAGTTACGTGGAAAGAAATATTTTAACAAAAAATTACATAGTAGGTGGAGCTGGAGTCGAGATATTTATAGAGATCCTGTATATAGTTTACTAAGAGTTGGGCAAACAACCTGATTTGACATACATTTTTTATCCAAATTAGATATTTGACATATGTCGAACAAAGAGGTTATGGGAACCAACCTTACTAACTTTCTTTTGATGGGAGAGTTTTCAGAGTATTGATCATTCTTAGGATCTCTAGAACCGACTATTAGAAATATACGGCCAATTCAGTTAATATTTAGATTTATTGGAAATCAATATATCCTGAAAGTGAAAACACAAATATATAATCAGTGCATTTTTCCAGCTACAACATATGGTGCGGACACATGGGTACTAATAATAATAATAATAGTAATAATAATCAATTTACTGCCATGTAAGAAACACAAAAAAATAATCTAAAAACAAAAAAGCTGGTAATCACAACGCGAGATTCAGGTGGGTACAGGTAAATATCTTAATCCCTCTGATTTTCCACCTAACCTTGTTTAACTAATCATCAGACAAATGCAAGTCCATCAATTAGCAGCAGAATGCAGAATATTCGGGATACCCTACAATGGCAGAAAACTAAAGAAGAAAATATAGCAGTGCGAAATAGAATTGGAAAGATCGCGTTGCTAGGCCAAAAAACGACTGAAATAAAAAGAGGAAGAAGGAGAAGGTATAGATCAACACGTCTGGATGAGCGCGTTGTCTGATGAAATTAAGGTAAATTTTTATAGCTAATTACAAGATTAGGTATTGTCTGAATTGCTTCTCAGTTGAAGTTTCAATTAAAATTGTATTGTCTCTTTGTGTCTTACGTTTTCGTTGAATAACCTGTAGTTGTGTTCTAAAACATTGTTACAGCTACACTTTCCGTTTTTAATACTCGTATTTATATAGCTTGCCTTACAATAATTACCAATGACATTTGCATAATAGTTATTTACTATACAAGTGGGATAATACCATTATTAATATACGTGTGTGTGATGCATTATCACACATGTATTGTACACAATTTTATTTAAAACTGCCTAAAATTGTGAAAAGTGCATTAAGAGAAATGTCAGATCTGTCATTTTCAAAGATATTTTATTAGGAAAATGTCATTATGTCATTCATTTGACACTATTTCAGTTAGGTAATGAAGCCATTACACTCCTCAGTTAGGTAATGAAGCCATAACATAACTGAGTGGTGTAATGAGCTTCATTACCTAACGAAAATAGTGGCAAATGAGTGATGTAATGAGTTACTTATCCCACTGGAGTAGATAATAATTATTTACCAAACAGGTGTTTAATATAAGATTTTATTGTACGAGCCTTGTTTATGGTAGAGTTCACTAGTGAGGCTAATAAAAAAGGTGAGTGAATAACTGTTCGAGTTAAGAGAAAGCGTTATGTCGACTGCTAAAATTACCCAGTTATAGAAGAAAATCGTGTTTACTAATTTGTTAGAACAAGATTTGGCACATCGTTGTCATGAGAACGTGCTTAATTTTGAACAAATTTGATACTGCCAATTTACTTTCCGATAAAGTAGCACTCTACAGATCGTAAACATAATCTAAAACCAGGTTGTGTCGACATTTGAACATACATACGTAAATCAGTGGCGGCACTAGAAAATGTTGCTTGGTGGGGCCTAGAGGGGCCAAGTTGAAGTTAGGGGAGGGGGAGGCAGATCAAATAATGTATTATCAATTTAATAACTGAGCCCACTAGATGCAAAACTCGGTACTTGCAAAAAATACAAAAAATTAGATATTGGTATCAATGGATGCGTTATTTTACGGAGCATCGCATGATGAAATATTAAAGATGCGTAACTCGGTATTTTACATTGTATAGGCATGTAAACATCGATGTCAGATGCAAAACTCAGTGAAAATGTGAGCATGTTAGATGCAAAACTGTGTTTTTATTTTGACCAATCACAACTCAAAATTCACGTCACATGACCATGTCCACTTGTTGATATCTTGATATGACAGGCGTTTATCGATGCTTTGTTAAAGATTCATTACTGAATTTATTGGAGAAGGGACCTAAAATTAGAATTCCACAAAATTATTGATTGTACTAAAGAAGCTTACAGACAAAGAAATTCACTAAGAAGATACTGAAACTGGCAACCAAAATTTCAGCGAAAATTAAGTGAAACTAAAATTATTTGTGTACTTTTATTTTCATGTTACTTTTTATTTTGTTTTAAAGCAAAAAATTAAAATAGTTCTAAAAATATAATTTTAGGTACAGTCGGCGCCTTAGAAATCGGGACACATAATATGTTGTGTTGTAATATTTGATTTAGTATTATTTTTTTGTATTATTGGAATTTTACTATCAACCAAAAGACGCAACATTTGAAAATTACATAACAGTTAAAACAACTGCAAAATTCCAGTTTATACACTTAAAAATACATGCAAAATGTATTATAGTATTGTCCCGATTTCTAAGGCGCCGACCGTACCGTGATAATTAAACAATCTGTACATAGTCAATTATGAATTGGTAAAGGTAAAACTTTAATTAACTTTTAAAATTTGGCCATTATTCAGATGCAAAACTAAGTGAAACTATAAGTCAGATGCAAAACTATGTAAGTTTATTTTTAAAACACAGTTTACATTAAAACTAGGACATTTTCAAGCAAAATCAGATAATACGATCTCCCTTGGTGGTAGTGCCATCTAGTGGGCCACTTTTGCTGGTCGAGTAATGTAGTAAACAAAACCTAACAGTTTTTTGCCTCTAGCACAAATTCACTAACAGTGTAAACGCAGAGTTTTGCATCTAGTGGGTTCAACTATTTTATTAAGAAATAAAACCGTTCGTAAATTTACAGATTATTACAGGGTATTATTTTATTTACTTATCATATATTGTTCGAGTTTGTGCGCCACCCCGGCGCCGGTACTAGAGCCACCAGCTGCAGCGGCGCAAAACATTCATTCTTGCTCGAGAGTCGTTAGAAGTAGGTCGTACGTTGATGTGTAGTTACGTTTGTAAAGTTAAAAATAAAGTAAAATAACCAAGATCCATAGTTTAATACAGTCCACAACTTCGAGGTAGAAGTGCCAAGCCGCGCTTCTAGCAACAGCAACATTTTTTGGTCCTCCGACCCGTATCTGGTATGCAGCCAGGTCGTGTGTTTGGACGAGCGCGCCGCCATTGAAGATTTCGCGAGAGCAAGGTGAAGCGAAGCCAGATGCGTACGTGAGTGAATCATTCCTTTTTGCCCATTCCTAAACTTAATAGCTTCTATTATGACAGTTTAAATCAATTTAATAGTACGTTTATTGCATGTGTAGCAAATATTTATATGTAGTTTCGTTTGTTCTGTAACTGCGTAACCTCGCGGCAGCTGTTTAAGGGTCGTACAAAACATTCATTTGCCAGTTTCGTTGGCTGATTATTATTGTTTGCACGCTGTGTTTAACCAAGGTTGTCTGCAGTAGTTGTAGCCTGCAGTTGCATTGATCGACCCATAACTTATCTGTTGTGAAGCGTTATTTCAAGTTTGCTCTATTTGTACCGCCTGCCCTTTGAATTTTATAGTTCGTACGGATATAATAATGGCGGAAGAGCATAAAAGAGCTTTAATCAGACGCCGTGCCGCCGTGAAATCCGCGGTCACTCGCTTTACAAATTTTATACGAGACGCAATAGATAGTACGTCGCTGCACGAGATAAAGGCGCGAACGGAAAAACACGAGCTATGTTTAAGCGAGTTTGAAACTACTCAAGCGGAACTTGAAGCGTTAGATGACGACGATAATATTGTCGAGCATGACTCCGAAAGAAACGATTTCGAAAATGCGTATTTTTCCGCCCTTGCAACCGCCAATCGCATGATCGAATTGCGGTCAGGTGTTGTAACTTCCTCCGCGCTGAATAATTCGACGCAGTCCCAACAACAATGTAATTCGCTTAGTACAGTGCGACTACCTACTCTAAATTTACCCGATTTCGATGGCTCTCACTGCAATTGGCCGAAATTTCGTGACAGTTTTTCTACTTTAATACATGAAAATTCGATGCTTACGAATATTCAAAAATTTGTTTATTTGCAATCGTGCCTTAAGGGAAAATCTGCAGAAGTAATAGAAGCGTTAGAGGTTTCGAATGATAATTACACTGTTGCGTGGAAACTATTAACGAACCGGTTTGAAAACGATAGACTAGTCGTAAACATTCATGTAAAGGCTTTGTTCGATTTGCCAGCAGTTCACAAAGAACATTTTACCGCATTGAGAAAACTTTTGGACGAGTTTTTGAAGCATTTTCGCGCACTTGAAGCACTAAAGCAGCCCGTACACGGTTGGGACACTTTGTTGGTACATCTAATCGTAAACAAACTAGACAACGGTACAAGGAAGGCATGGGAAACGTCCCTAACAACGCGAGAGTTTCCGACAGTACAACAACTTATTTGTTTTCTTACTAATCGATGTGACGTCCTCGAGATGACGGCAACTAATATTGAAAAACTGCAAGATGCTAGCGCAAAGCAGAAAACCGTGAGCCACTTCGCAGCTCGCTCAAATACCTGCATATTTTGCAAGAAATCACACACTATCTACAGTTGTCAAGCGTTCGCTAGGTTGAGCGTCGACGAAAAATGGGAAAATATCAAAATCTTAAAATTATGCTCGAATTGCCTCAGCTCAAGCCATTTTGTCTCAAAGTGTAGCGCAAGGAGTTGCTTTAAATGCGGAAAGCGACACCACACCCTGCTACACGCCACCAACAACAATAAACAAAATTCAGATACCCCAACTGAACACAGAAGTTCCACCCAACAGGAACCAAATGTTTCGATATCGACTCATTGTTGCCAGTCCGAAGCGCACGTTTTGCTTTCGACGGCGTACGTTTATGTAGCAGATCGCGTAGGGAATTTAGTAAAGGCACGCGCACTAATAGATAGTGGTAGTGATTCGAACTATATTACTAGGGAGTTACACGAAAGACTCGGTTTAAAGGAGACGCGCATCACGCCAGTCACGGTGGCTGGGATAAACGGCACGGTCTCCAACGTTTCGCATATTGCGCAGATTACGATTAAGTCACTTCACACGGTGTTTGAGAGAGATCTCAATTTTCTGATAATAAATAAAATTACCGGTAGCATACCAATTGTGAGGTTTAATACGGATACAATCGCGATTCCGAAGTACGTTAAATTGTGTGACCCAAACTACAATATTCCCAGTCAAATCGATTTGCTCATAGGAGCGGAAGTTTTTTATGAATTATTGTTGAATCGTAAAATTTACATCGGAGCGGGAAACCCCGTCTTACAAGAGACGGAGCTAGGTTGGTTGGTCACTGGTAAAATCGAAATGCGTTCACAGAAGCAAGATAGGAATCGAAGAATGTGTCACTTGACACACGCGAAATTTGACGATGATGCACTTCACGAAGATTTGCAACGATTTTGGAAGCTAGATGATTGTGCAACGGCACAAACGCAAACCCCGGATGAAAAGTTTTGTGAGAAGAACTTAGTAGATACCACGACCCGAAACGTAGATGGACGATTTGTAGTGTCTTTGCCGTTCAAGAACGAACCCGTAGAGTTAGGAGACAGTGCAGAGATGGCGCTGAAGCGACAGAAAGGGTTGGAGTCCCGTTTTAAAAGAGACCCAAAACTCAAGGAAGAATACGTGAAATTCATGAAAGAATATGTCGACCTCGAACATATGGAAAAACTCGGAACGCTGGAAGACGTTCAGCGAGAAACTAACAAAACACATTACTACATTCCGCACCACGCAGTGCTCAAATCCACAAGTTCAACTACCAAGCTCAGGGTGGTTTACAATGCATCGACGAAGACGACGAATGATAAATCATTAAACGATTTCCTCAGGGGAGGCCCGGGTGTGCAGAGCGATCTATATTCGATGTTGATTCGCTTTCGATGCCACAATGTAGTAATATCGGCGGACATAGAAAAGATGTTTAGACAAGTCCTGCTGAATCCGCAGCAGAGAGATCTCCATCGGATCGTATGGCGTGAAAATGATACTGAACCACCGGACGCTTACAGATTGAAGACGGTGACATATGGCACCGCGCCAGCTACATTCTTGACGACACGGTGCATAAAGGAGCTAGGTATGCAGAGTGTGCTAGAGCATCCTATTGCGGCTCGAGCGATTATTGAAGATATGTATGTGGATGATTTGATCTCTGGAGCAGACACAATCGAAGAAGCAAAGAGGTTGAAAGACGACATTCGAGAGATCCTCTTTAGGGGGAAATTCCATGCCAGGAAGTGGAGGTGCAATTTCGAAAATGTGCTAGCAGATCTGGAGAATACGGAGGTGGAGAAGCATTTCATAAAGGATGCGAGCGAATTAAAAACACTTGGAGTAGCTTGGAACTCCAACCAGGACACTTTAGGCTTTACAGTGGATACATCGGTTACGAACGGCGCAATCACAAAACGTACAATTTTATCTACAATTGCCAGGGTCTTTGATCCGCTAGGGTTAGCCTCTCCAATCGTTCTGCCCTTGAAGATATTGATTCAGGAACTTTGAAGTGCCAAGCTAGGCTGGGATGACCCCGTCCCCAAGGACATAGAAGATATGTTTATCAGCTCACGGCAGCAGATCAATTTACTACACTCGCTGGAAATACCACGCCACATACTCACTCGTAAACCCGAAAATGTACAGATACACGGTTTTTGTGACAGCAGCGAGAAAGCGTACGGAGCAGCTGTCTACGTAAGGAGCATGAATTCTGATGGTACTATTCGCGTTAACCTATTGTGCGCCAAGACCCGCGTGACACCGCTGAAGAAGGTAAGTTTGCCGAGGTTACAACTGTGCTCAGCAGTTCTGTTAGCGAAGCTGATGAGAAACGTGCTAACAGCAATCAGATTTCAATATTCTAGAGTCTTTTACTGGTCAGACTCGACAATCGTCCTCTGCTGGCTGAAGTCTGACGCATCACGATGGAAGACGTTCGTTGCGAATCGTGTCGCACAAATCCACAATATCTGCGGACAGGAAGCTTGCTGGCGCCACGTGGATGGAAAGACAAACCCGGCAGATCTAGCTTCACGAGGAGCCAAGGTACGCGATTTAGGAGAGGCCGGTTGGTGGAAAGGCCCAAAGTGGTTAACCAAACTTGAAGACATGTGGCCCTTGGAAGCACGTCACAACAAGGCGGACACAACCTTAGAATCCCGCGCGACGAAGACCACTTTAACCACTTCGACAGAGTTAGGCTTAATTGCAAGATATTCGAACTTAAGCAAGTTGGAGCGAGTGGTCGCCTGGTGCAGGCGCTTTAAAACCAACTGTCTTGGCAAAGCGAAGCTCTCAGGTCCGTTGTCGATCGCCGAACTAGAAGAAGCATTTACCGCACTCGTCAATATGGCACAAAGAAATGAGTTCAGTTCCGAAATAGAAAGATTATCGACAGGAGGAAATATGCGCACATCGAGTCAGCTAGCTGCGTTGAACCCGTTCATCGACGAATCGGGTTCATTGCGTGTTGGTGGTAGGTTACGCCACGGAAATTATGATTATAATAATAAGAAGTATCCGCTGATTTTGCCTAAACGTCACCCGTTAACGGAATTGGTAATCAAACGAGAACATTTACGTCACATACATTTAGGTGCAACGTCATTATTGGCAGTCATACGCGAACGATTTTGGCCAATCGCGGGCCTAAATACGGTAAAGAGCATATTGCGGAAATGCGTGATTTGTCGCAAGCTTAATCCGGTAAAGTCCCAAATCACAATGGGCAATTTACCCGCGGCTCGCGTGAACCCCGCGAAACCATTCGCCAACACAAGTCTTGACTTTGCGGGTCCATTTTTAATCAAAGAAACGAAGCATCGTAACCGGAAATTCGTGAAAGTGTATGTATGTATTTTCGTATGCATGGCGGTAAAGGCAGTACACATAGAGCTGGTCACTGATTTATCATGTCAGGCATTTCTTAATGCTTTCAAGCGTTTTATCGCACGCCGCGGCATCCCGGTGATGCTGTGCTCGGACAATGCGACCAACTTTGTCGCAGCGAACAAAGAGTTGAACGATGCATGCAAACAGTATTTGAAATATATTGAGTCAAAAAATCTTAATTGCTTCCTCACGGAGCATAGAATCGTTTGGAAGTTTATTCCTGCGCGTTCCCCTCATATGGGAGGCTTACACGAAGCTGCAGTTAAGTCTATGAAACGACATCTGAAAGTTATAATGCACAATCAAAATTTAACTTGTGAAGATTTTTCCACAATACTCTGTCAAATTGAAGCCATTCTCAACTCACGCCCCCTTTTCCCCACATCCCCTGATCCTGATGATCTCACAGTATTAACACCTGGACACTTCCTGGTGGGAGAACCGCTGACAGCGCTGCCAGATGGCCGATCCATGGAGTCAACAGTCACGACGCTTAAACGGTGGCAACAACGGCAACAAATGACGAATAATTTTTGGAAACGATGGGAGAAGGAGTATCTCTGTCATCTCCAGACTAGAGATAAATGGAAGACAACCCGAGGGACAAGATTTGCAATAGGCGACTTGGTCCTTGTTCGAGATGACACCATCAGTCCTCAAGAGTGGAGGATGGGCCGGATCACAGCGACTCATCCAGGAGCCGATGGAGAAGTTCGAGTAGTTACACTGAAGACGAAGAATGGTATTACCAAACGAGCCACAGCCCGATTATGCCGCCTCCCGATGGAAGAAGATGTTGAAATCCCTAGGGCTTTCAAGGTGGGGGAGGATGTTCGAGTTTGTGCGCCACCCCGGCGCCGGTACTAGAGCCACCAGCTGCAGCGGCGCAAAACTTTTCAGTCTAGCTCGAGATTCGTTGAAGTAGGTCGTACGTTGCTATGTAATTACGTTTGTAAAGTTAAAAATAAAGAAAATAACCAAGATCCATAGTTTTATACAGTCCACAACTTCGAGGTAGAAGTGCCAAGCCGCGCTTCTAGCAACAGCAACAACGCCCTTACAAATTTTAGGTCAGTTTCCGTAATACATAGTATGACCCGTTTCGTAAATATGTTGGGCAATACTAGATTTTTCGAATATGTTAAATTTTTTTGAACCTAGTACCTAGATTTGACTTGTTTGCCCAATATATTTAGAATTACAATGCGAACATTTAATTTCGTAAATTTATCTAATTTTCGAATATTGTTGTTTGCACTATACACGACTGTATATCCTGAATCTTCACAAATTTTTTCTAGACCCTTTGTAGCCGGGTAAAACAGAATTTTGATGTACTTTTCGTTAGATCCTTGACGTCTAAGACTGACCAGAGTTGCGGAATTTCGTACGTGCAATTTTGTTTTTTGTTTCCTAATCATATTGTGGATCATTTTATAAAGGAAACCATTATACACAGCAATGTTTTTTATGGCCTGATCTGATCCGATCTTTGTTTAAAGGAAAGGTTAGAAATATATGCACTAAGAAATTTAGAGCAACCACTTCGTGTTGAAAACAGTGATTTGAATTCGCTAAAATAAATCATTATTTTCTATAAACATTGAATTCCAACTTATTTTTATCTCTTAGTACTAAGGTATCCAGAAATAGTAGTTGCCCTTCGTTTTCCAGTTCATATGTGAATTTTATGCTAGGAAAATTAGAATTTAACTGATTCAAGAAATTATCAATATTAGATTTACATAAATCCAAAACAACAAAAATGTTGCCACATACCTGAACCAAATCCTTGGAAAATACTTTGCATTATTCTTAAATTCAGTTTAGAATTTTGACATAAAAAGTTTGGCAACGAAACGGGAAAGGCTGTTTCCCATTGCTGTTCCTTCGTTCTGTTCATAGAATTTTACACATATTTGAAAGCAATTCTAGGACACGTAATAGACAGTTAATCTAAAAAACTCGTCAATTTTCTTTGAATCTAAATTATTATCCGCAATTAATTCCCGCAGATATGTCATAATTTGTGGGACTGGTACGCTTGGAACAAAAAACACACATTAAATGAAACTAAAATCTCGCTTTCACCAAATTGCAAATATTTAATTTTATTTATAAACTCCAACGAGTTTTCGACCGAAAAATTATTTTGAGGTTTTGGAAAATTTCTAAATTCATTTGTTAACCGTTTATATAAAAAGTAAGTCGGAGAGTTAATACCAGAAACAATAGGTCTCGCCGTTTTATCTGGTTATGTATTTTAGGTAAACAATGCATTTTTGCCATTTTTGGATTAGGAAGTCAGCTTATATATATAAGATCTAGAGCAATAAGTGTGGGTAGGATTTCATCACATGTGTTTTAAAAATTGTGCTCCTTAGGGGAACAACACCGAACTTCAGACCATAAAAAACATTGTTGTGTTTTCCTTCCAAAATTATCAACAATTTGGTTAGGAAATAAAAAAAAATTGCACGTTCGAAATTCCATAACTCAGGTCAGTCTTAGACGTCAAGAACCCAACGAAAAGTACATTAAAATTCCTTTTTACCCAGATACAACTAGCTTAGATTTGTAAATATTCAGGCTATAAAGTTGTTTATAGTTCAAACAACAATATTCGAAATTTATTGGGGAATCCAAAAGACAAACTTAAGACTTTAGAGAAATAGGGAACTTACGAAATTAAATGTTCCCATTGTGATTCTAAATGTATTGGGCAAATACGTCGTAATTTTGGTACTAGGTTTAAAGAGCATATAGCTCATTTTAAATTCAACAGCTTCGAAAAATCTAGTATTGCCCAATATATTTACGTTTCGGGTTCATAGTATTACAGAAACTGGTACTTAAAAGTTGTACAGGTGTTAACTGCAACAAAGCAGCTAAATTATTTTGAAAGTTTAACCACTTTTCAATCAAGATAATAAACTTTTGAACAAAAAAGAGGACCCATCCCTCATTCTGATCTTTACGCTCTATTGAAGTTGACACCTGATTGGTAGCTTAGAACACGCCCTCCGGGTCAGACACTATAGCGTTAGAATGTGCGGGAGTTCTGACTTTCACTGGTGATTTGGTGAAGAGAGCTACTGACGATGATAGCTTAGCTTTGTCTGGGTTGGAGGGGTTTGTATCAAATTGTGTCATTATTATTTATTGCTTTATAGCGTTGTTTTCAAACGTATGCTGTTTTCTTGAGGTATTTCGCATGAATAGAATGCCAAAACGATGTTTCAGGGATTATATTATTTTTAAATATTTATGTTCTCCCATCATTTCATTTGGCTATATCGGTGAGATAGATAAAATAGACAACTTTTCTTATGCATATTTAATTGTAAATTTTCCATAGCAACAGCGATTATTAATATTATTATAAATTTTTGGAACTCTGCCGGAAAATTACCACATACTGTAGTTTTGACCAAAAAACGTAGAATTATAGTAATTAAATATTAATTTTGTTATTATTTTTAATTATAAAAAAATCCTTGCTGGGTTTTGCTAGTTCTTAATATTCTCTATCAAAATATAAGGCGTGCATAAAAAATTCCTATCGAAATATTTGTGAAAACGTTCCTCAGCTATTTTTTCTACATAACAAAGCCATTTGTGTACGCCTCGATTTTTTTTTTTAGTTGGCATTCAGTCATGCTTTTATTGAAAAAAACAGCTGCAGAACATTTTTTCAAATTTTTTAAAAAAATTGACAGAATAAGAATGGTTCTTCAAGTATATGGAGAAGCGAAAACGCGGACGGGAAGGGTATCACCAATGGAAAACATTAGGGTAAATTAAAGCCATTGGTGATTTTTCTGAGATAGAAGGGAGACAACTAAGGAAATGCTGGAAAGAAACAGCTTTAGATTATAGAAGAAATCAAAATTATCGTAAAGGTATGAATAGGTTCGACAACAAATGATGACAATAGTTTTTATCATCAAAATGTTACTACCAATCAATTAGTTGTATAAAATAATATTTTAAGTTTAGTAATTGTCTTAATATTAATATTACTATCAACCTTCGTCCTTTATCCCTTGCCATCTTTCTTTTCATAGAACTGAGAAATACGATTATAAAGCTTAAAAATTTGACTCCCTCTTAAACCTAAAACTTTTTTTATTAAGCATTGGTAATTTTAATAGCAAATCGATGCAGCATCTCTGTTTTAAACAAATATAATTAGATATCTTTGGTAAGACTGCAAATCGACTTTCAGGCATAAATGTGATCAACGGTTCCAAAACAATCTTTTGTGGCATTCAATTTAAAACATATATATCAAAGGCTGCAACTAACCTAAATAAGCTAGAACGATACACATCATCTTTTGAAGCATTCAATTTAAAAGAACTATCAAAGACTGCAACTAACCTAAACAAGCTAGAACAACACAGCGAATTTCTAGTGGATTATTTGAAACCACTGCTACTTTACCTGGAGTGAATCCTACTAGCTCCAGGTACAGCATCTACCAATCAGAATTAGACTGTAGAAATTGCGTAATAAGCAAGACCTTATACTGCAGTCTGGTCGATATCTTTTGCTATATTCCGCTAAACGCTTGATATGACATGCTGGTAATTGTTCTGTTTATTTATATTGATTTTTTGTAATAATGCATAAACCTCAGTCGTTTGTGTTATAGACATTGATTTCCTCCACGGTTAGATACTGAACCTCGCGTTGCGATTCATTTAATCTAGATAGTTACAAAATCAGTTCTTTCTAGCACTGCAATTTAGATATAAAATTAGAAAACGCTAAACAAGAAAATATAATTTTCAATAGTACTTTATTTAAAAATTAAATAATTAACTGATGTGCAACATTTACGAGTTGGTTTAGTCAAGGGTGCGTACTACGTTATTAGGTTATTACTACAACCGAGTGTAGATGGTAATGAAACTCATTAATGTTGTTGTGGAAATACATGGACTTCTTCTATTACAGTAATTTATATATATTATAAAATGCACCACGCTAATTTTCATGTTTTCACTCTATGTACCTAGAAGTGCCGAACGTTTCAATTTAAATCTACCGATGGGGCCAAAATTAAATATCACAGCAAGGAGATAACATGAATAACAAAATAGAATGCCCAAGTAAGAAAAAGGTGACTATACGAAAAAAATGAGTGTCAAGCCTACTCGAATATTTGCTACTATGTTTATTTCTTTCTATTTCCTCGTTCATGTTATGTTATAATTACCTAATTTTTATCTTTTATGAGTAAATACTTAAGTTCAATTAAGAACTCCAGTCTTCTGTTAATTTTTATTTCTATTTTAATTGCAGTGTGTAATGCAGCATACTGTGTGAATGATGAATTTAATTTAATAATAATATCCAGATATACAATGGGTATCATGTGATAACAGTTGTATGTTTTTAACTGGTGGGGTTGTGATAGGCAATCAGTGTTGTTTACATGAAGTAGAAAGATATCTTGAATATATAATCTACGAAAAATAATCACATTAAAGGGTTAGATTCCCAATAATTGTGAAGAGTAATAATTGGATATTTAACACGAAATATCAATATAGTATTATTTACGATAAAATTTGACTGAGGGTCACAACTATTATTCAAAATAGAATTTAAGATTGTTTGAAGCCATTTCAAGTGGTATTTTTACTTCGAAACCGGTAAAAAAGTGCAAGTGAGTGTTTGTGGTATGCTGTAGACCTATCTATCCACATCTTAAGGGGTCCAAGAGCTGCAACGAGTTTAATTTGGTCGTGAACAACTCAAAGGAGGTGTTTGCAGACTAGCATTTAGTTAGGAGCCGATATAATACACATTCAGGTACAAGAGATACTTTCAGAAGGTTAGTGCCCATTTCTTCAGTAACATTAAGAAATACACAGCAAGTTTGGTACCACAAATTATTGAAAATAATTGTAATTTTATATTTAGAACTTAAATTTAGAATACTTAATTTTCTAAATTTGAACAGTGATTCGAGTACTCAACGTAGTTCGGTCATTATATAATTTGAAATTTATATATTTTGCAGTAGACTATTTATAAACGTAATTTTAAATCAAGTCTGGATCATTTAAACATTTGATTAAATATTTTAACAACATCTATCTGATTTTTTGTAATGTCAGACCAAGCTTTCAAGTGATACTAACTAACTGAGGAATAAGTTCAGTTTTGTGTACTAAAGAGTGTATTTGACCAACGAAGTCAATTTATTAATATTTTAGAGTAATTCAGTCTTTAACTATAATAAGACATTAACTCATTCAGCTGGGAACTAGGATTGTCAATGCTTATTAACTGTCTAGTCGAGGTACCTACTAAAATTTTGGTTGTGAGATACCTTAATTTTGACTCATTTCAGTAAGAAGTAAGGTAAGTAGTTAAGGAACTATACTTCATACTATTTCTTGTTATTAAGTAAGAGGGTATATTTAATTTAATATTATTTGTAACAACTACTCGAGAAAGGTGGTTATATCACAATTATTATTCCTTTATTTCTTATTTTCAATTTGCGTGTTGGCAGAAGAAAATTTAAGTAAATAACTGTACACCTGCTAAAGTTATTAAGTTATTCTTGTTGAGCTATTTATTCTCTATAACGAATGCACTACTAATTGTAGTTCGATAAGCCGTAGATTAAGCTAATAATAAAGCAAAACAATTATTTGTATCAAATATAAAGGTTATTAGTCTACAAAGTAAATTTAACGGTGCATTTTAGTAAACGTTTTTGATAATTGCACACCGAAGGTTGCATTCTACTTATATCTTCAAATTTTTAAAGCGTTTATAAGCTCTACTTCGCTTGTTTTCTTCTGCTTTTCATTCTTCTACATGTATTGATTAATGCATTTGTATGGTTCTCCAGAATTTCTATTTTAATCATTATTTATATGTATGTGCATTGCCTTAATATTACTGTTGCCGCATATTAGAATCTAATGATAGTATTCTGTAACTTTAGTGTGCTATGTTCTAGTTAAAATATAAGATAATACATACAGTCAACAATCAGCTTGGATGTACAGAGTGATTTTTTAAAAACTGAATTGCAGCAGGCCCTGGATAGCCTGAATCAGTTGGCAGTACTGAAGTGCATTGTCAGTCTATATCAAATTCGAAGTGAGTAGGTTAGGTTTTGTTTGTCATTTGGCACACACTGGCGCAAAACTTAACCTGCAAATCTCTAATTTGACATAGACTGACAATACACTTCAGTACTGCCAACAGATTCAGGCTATCCATGGCCTGCTGCAATTCAGTTTTTGAAAAAAGTCACTGTATTTCACAGCGTACAGTAATAATATAAACATTTACTTGTGTAATATAATGACTAATCATGAAGCTTAGATGATAACAAATCAGTTCATATCAATTATATATCTAGTTTTTGAAAAGCCGCTAAGAAGGTTGATTTTCAAACTAAAACTTTCAACTGCGCCAATGAATTATTTCCATTTTGAATAACTGCGTGCTATTCATAACGTATGTAATGATCTTTTGGACAATATTATATTTGTTGTAAGTCGTTGACACCAAATTTCACAATAACATTCCGCTGTTAATAATTATTGGTCTAAGAGCTGACTTTTAAATCCTAGCAAATCGAAATGTTCTTCAACCCACAAAAATTATATGTAATTCATGGTACTCCGCTACAACCTGCTTTTTTGTGATTGAATGTTGGCATTAAAATAAACGAAGGGAAATCCGAAGCACACAAAATATCACTAGAACCTTCATGTAAACATATCAACAATATTTAAGAAAACCAAAAAGAAGAAAATGAAAAAATGTCTCTAATAGAAATTCATTCTTTAAGACTATATTTGTGAAATTTAGGATATTTCAGTTGCCATTTCGACTTTTTGTGAATATCCTCACCAGTACCTGTTATCGTGTTCAGTTTGCCATTTCACAGGGCACTTTAAAGAACAGGATGTTTTTCTATCGTAACTATATAATATAATTTTGTGCAGATTTTTCACGATTAAATTTCCTATGTATTATCTTAAGTTAACTTTCATTGTTGACCATATGCATGAAAATTTCATTGTAAGTTTGGTTACCTTATTACACGTGTTCAAGAAAATGCAGTTTAATTCTTTTTATTCAGCTCAATCGCTTATCCTAGATAAATCGAATTATTTATTGGCTTGCGCAACAGGCTAAATGTCAAATTATCTTCTGGTATTTCACTGATCTTAATCTGCGTAGGTCCAATTTGAACCTGGTGCTATTCTCTCCTTTGTAGAATTATGGATAAAATTATCTTTGTTAGCGTACGTTCATATCCTACCGACTGCGCCATATCGTAGAATATGCCATGAGCGTGGGTAAGTAGAAAAACTTACTTTTAATCTATATTTTAATAACATCGTTACTCAACTACAAGCATTGTAATATTAATAAAGGTGTCTTCTATAGCAGCTTCATTGTATAAACTTGATGAATAATTAACGCGAAACGAAGTTGCACCGGATTTCATGTCCCATGGCGGTTCAATTTCAAATTTTTCTAGATTGTTTATCACTCACTAATCTAATCTTAGAATTATTTATTTGCTGTAAGGTATTAATTATTTTTTAGACGTTTATTGCTGCAGCTATGGAAAAGTAGCTTAAGCAAACTGCTGAAAAAAGACATGATGAACAAACAAAAGGTCTGAGTCGATCACAAACTTCGTGCATTCAAGAAATTATGTTCAGGATAATATACTTAAAGCTCTGGCTTCCTCTTTCTCTTTTTCTCCGCCCCCCTCTTTCTCCCTCTCTCTCTCTCTTTATTTCTCTCTGTTGGTGTAATTTTTTTTATACAGCGTCAATTGTTCGTCTTCCTAGCAGCACAATATCATACCAAAATTTGAGCACTCCTATTGTATATCGTTCCTTCAGAATTGATATTTGTTTTCTTTATCCTATTTTGCAGGATAAGATTGAAGATAAATGCTGCTAATAGGTCAATTGTTTGTCACCGCAATTTATTTCAAATTCCTGTGATTAGTGTAATTATTGTGATTGATGCTGCCGTACGCTTCCTTATAATCAACATAGAGTTCTATGATGTCGATGCCATGTTTCCATCACTTTTCTAGCATTTTTCTCAGAGAGTAAATGTGGTCTCTGATATTCTCCAAGAAGTTCCTCTTCATATCAGGTAATTCTCTGATTAGTGTGTGTGAAGACTATAAGTCACACTCAAGATGATATGCCGCTGTAATTGTAATTTAACTTGTCCCCTTTCATATTTCCATATGTTAGTGAGCAATCTGTGTATCGCTAGAAGAAGTTCTCCTCCGCCATTTTTCATCAGCTTTCTGATAATTTGTCGATTCCTGCACTTCTGTTAATTTATGGTTTCTCGATAATTGCCTTTGGGTTCACATTTCTTTCTTGCCTTTCTTCGTCTTCTTTTGCAATTCGTGTCCTTATCTTCGCATAGCATCGCGTTGCGTTCATCTTTCAATTACTTCTTGCTTAATATATAGTAGTTCTCCATTTTTACTCCTACATAAATTGTTACGGGGTTGAAAACATTTCTAATTTCGCACCCTTTTATTTTGTGTTTGTAAATATTGTAGTCTCTCATTTATTATCTTTTTTATGATTACAAACCTTGCAATAAATCAACGGCGTAAATAATACGTTCTAAATATTTCTAAAATCGTACAGAGCCCGAAGTTATTTTAAGGAACTGGAGGTAGCCTTAAAATCTGGCGGCTAGTAAGCCAAAAGCATGCATGTGTGAATGTTATGAAATCTGATATACCTGAGAAAGTAGCATTCCAATTTGAGATCATATGTGCTTTTGCAGTGTTGCTTCTGGTAATTATGTGGATCAATAAGAAAGCAGTGAAATAATAATTCTGTAATAGATATTATTGCTTAAGTAGCTTTGCAATGGATATTGTGTTTAGTTTTATTATGCATCTGAGTTAAACATTGTTTCATTGCTGGTATTGCTGCTAACTGTAGAGAGCTTTGTTGTTTGGGTCGTTGCTCATTGGTTCATTGCTTTGTTGGTGCCTAATCGATACCGCTGTAGTGCATTAAGTGCCCGGATTAGCAATAATTCGGCGAGATAATCGATAATCCTTGACCTCATAAGCAATTATAAGTGATCCAGAAAGCGCAAATGTCTTCTGATTTCGGTCTTTTGCTGGGGCGGTAACCGTAAATGACGATGACACTGATATGAGTCAAAGCTCATTGGTCTAGTTAGCATTCGGATAATAGAGACTATATGCGGCAATCATCAGTATTGCAGGGTTTTATAGGTACAGTCGGCATCTTAGAAATCGGGACAATACTATTATAATTATTGCATGTATCTTTAAATGTATAAACTGGGCTTTTGCAGTTGTTATGGTTTTCATTGTTATGTAATTTTTCAAATCTTGCTTCTTTTGGTTGATAGTAAAATTCCAATAATACAAAAAAATAATAAATTCAATATTACAACACAGCATATTACGTTATTGCGGCGACTGTACATCATCTTCGGTGTAAATTATTCCTGAACAAAATACTCTACTAGACGCTACGTGGAAACGCCACGAAAGCCGCAAAACCTTCTGTAAGTACTATAATTTCAAACATGTACTGCTAAATGTAATGTTTCTTTATTCTTGCTTGCATGTTGGTTTGTGGAATTTAGTTGTTTTGTGTATACGAGCAAGTGTGTGTGATCACATGCCACATGAAAGTGCCCGCTAATTGCCTCTCCCCGGTTTCGTGCTTCTAATCCACAACCCTTAGACCGAAGAGGCGTTAGGAGAATTTTTGTGTAAGTCGCCAACCTGTAAATTTATGCACAAGGATCGATCTAAATCCAGGAAGAAAATAGCCCCAAACCCCGAAACTATGTGCCTACATACTCCTTGTTTGCGTTTTATTATATTGTTTCTCTATTTTGCTTGCTCTCTGCCACTCTGCAACATTTCAGTTGCTGCTTGTTGTGTTGTTCTTAGTGGTTCATCACATTAATCGCCAAACCAATGTTTGTGTACGTGCTAGTTGGGTTTTGTTTGCCTATAATTTTTGCGGAACCTGTAATTATTTATTTTGCTGTTTTAGCATTGTAGCTCTTGACGCCATTGCCCATGGTAAGCATATAATCAAATTCTAATGGGTTATAGTTCTAACTTTAGCAAATATATAAAAAGATATGTATGCTCAATTACGTCCCAGAAATTCATAAAATGTATATCAAAATTGAACTCACCTCGTAAATGCTTTGATAAGAAACAAGAATTGTTGGAACCCAAGCCCGCAATCAACGAAAATATTTGCTTTGTTATGTAACTGTTGAACTCTAGTTTTAAGTTAATTAAATAGATATCTCTCTGTGCGATTAGTTTTCACCGTTTCCTTTAAATCTGAACTGTTTTCACGATTTAGTGCAGCTTCGCCTAAATTATTCACAAGCACGTTCAATGCATTTCTTAAGTTTATAACGTTATTATCCTAAAGACCATCGCATTTGAATAACCCTCAATAAACTTTCGCCGACATTGCGTTTGTCCGTGAGAAACCGCAAAACATTAGTTTCCATGAGAAAATTTACCGGACGTTCTCATTGGCTATTTACGCACCACCACTGGACTTGCGGGTAGCATACAAAAATTGTAACTTAGTTTTTAAGCAGAATCATGTTAACCATTCAACATCGCAGAAGTCACTCGTAAGTGCTATTTTGTTTATATCATGTGAATATAGTCTAAACATTAAAATCAACACTATTGTAATTTAATCAACACTATCATCATATACCGCGGTGTAAAAAGCAACACTGGATCAACAATCCAGTAACGGTGGATAAGATGTGTCCTTACCAGTTCTATCTAGAGCAAAACAAGTATGGAAACACTATACTTCCTAATCAAACATTTTATAATCAAAAACATCTAGGGTATTGAATATGAAATACTCTACCGTTTTCCCTACTCTCCTAAACAAGAGCCACACGATTTCTTGTTTTTTTTAATTTGAAAGAAAAGAGAAGATAGAAAGTGGCAATACAGAGATTAATAAAGAATGGTGAAACAGATAGATTTATGAGAGTAGCTTAAAAGCAATGTTGGTATGAGACTCTACTCAATTTTCCAGTATATAAAAATCTATAATAAAAAGAACAAAACCAACTGAAATTTAAATTCGAAAAATATCATGATGTACAAAGTATCAGTACCATTTTTGTGTCCCCAAAATACGTTTTTATATGTAGTGGCATTCCTAATATATATGTATATTGTATATAAAGCTACATATAACATGCATTAAATGCATTATGGCATTCGAAGCTGCACATTTTTATTTAGGCATCGATATTAAACATTCCAGGCGATTAAACCTTACAGACGTGATTGCTACTTAGATTTTCTTGTGTAAATTTATTAAGCCATTATATACACTTAAATGTGCTAAATATGTATAAGAAAGTGGGTCAACAAATTAAATTTGGAGTTACCGCCATTCGTCACGAAATTGGTGGGCGGCGGGGATTACTTGCGGTAATCAACCTACTTTTAACTAAACTGTAGCATTAAACATTGTGACAAATTGTGGCTATAAATTAATAAGAAGTCATTAAGAAACATAATCTAGTTTAGCAGACTGGCGTTGTTTTCATAAAAATCAAATTAAATGCTATAAAAAACTAATATGGTATCTATAAAATTATCTATATTAAATGAATGAAAAACATTTTCTTTCAAAAAGCTATCTAATCTGCTGTAATTTAGTGTATTTCACAAGCTTATTTTAAAAGTTAACCTGCTGAAGTCAACATCGATTGTATATACATTGGTTCCTTCCCCTAGTAGCTGTTAAAAGCTTGTAAAATTTAGACATATTTTCATAATAAATTGCGATTTGAGGAAAGAAGTTTGAAACGATCCACAGTTGCTTTCTAACACCATGGCCAGAAATGAGTTTTGGTAAACGAAACGTGGTATAAAAGCAAAACCTTTTCATAATGTCGATAACTTGAAACGAAAAACGCTGTAGATCTTGAACAAAATCCAAACGGAAATGTTTCCTGCTTTTAAAAAATCGTTAGAACAAGTGTATTGAGTTATGAAAAGAGACATCAAAGATGGCCAGAGTTTTGAGTTGTACAAAAACCAATTCCATCTTTTTTGGTAGGTTTTCGAAAGTGCAAGATTTTACACAGGGTATCTCATAAATGTAAGTTTTATCGTTTTAATTTTACATGTTGGCTGATTATGCGCTTTTGGTAATTTTTGCTCCTTATTGAAAATTTCTAGTATAGAACTTCAAGGAAGCGCTCCTGCTTTCAATTTTCAACTTTTACGTCTTCATTTTGGTGCTTCCTTTGGTGTGTTTCAGACGCAACTTACCTTTTGGCAGCATAAAAGCTCGAGTATCGCACTACTTTCACGCAGTTTGGCGATTCACTGGATTTATGTCATGCGTGCTGGTAATATTCAGTAAGATTCGAGTAATGTGCAATAGTCTCCAATGCTGATTGAGCCCCTCTCAGTACATTTCCTCTATGCGATTGCACATCGTACATTGGGGGGTAGGAGCTTCGCCACATCGTCGTATCATATCTATCGTGACTCATCTAGAAATCCCTTAGCTAGTATATACATGAGAGGATCTGTGTGCTTTTCGACTCCCGTCGTCAGCGAATAAACGCACGTCAGACGTTTTTACTATACTTCGCGCCTACCTGGACTCACGGCTACCGCTCGTAGAATGCTCGCAAAAACAAAAATCGTATAACTTGATTAAGTATGATATTAATTGAGGTACCTAACGCATTTTAAGTTGTAATAATTTGTATGTAGTCAACAGTCGTCTGTTGTTTAGAAATTTCTTTATGTACCTTTTTTATGATTACATTTACACCATAAAGCCGCGTCGAGTAACGAAAATCCGCGTCTAGATCCATAATTATTAACATTGGACTAGAGCCTGAAAAGCTTCCCTTAATCGTTACCGAGTACTTTTAATTGTTTTGTGCTTGCTCTAAACACCGTATACTATTCGTTCGTCATGCATTTGATATATTTTAGGTATATTAAGAACCATAATTTAAATAAATACGTCATTTATGTGCACTGGCTGCTTGTCTTGTTTTTATAAATTTTTATTTCGCTGTACATCATTTTCAGCATATCTTTCGTGTCTCGACTATCCCAGATGGTCTAAAGTGTACGTCACGGTTAGTCACAACACTTGGCGCTATATACTTTCATTATTTATGCCAGTTCTGCAATTTTACCCTATTACCCGTACTCCGCCTGTGTCTGCTCTCCGGCTTCTTTAATTGTTCAATTTTTTTATTGGAGTGCAAAATGGATATTGGAAGCTTCCCTACATTTATTTCATTTTGACCCAAAATTGCCGAAACAATATGTTATAGATTTACTGGAATGTTACTAAAAGTTTGCTGTAAATTCGATAAAAAGGCTGAAAACTTGCTGTAAATGTAGAAATCACTTAACCATATAAAACTACTTAAAACTCTAGCAAATACAGCGTAAATATAATGTTTATTTGTTGCAACGGTAGTAAACAAATTTTGCAAAGGCGTTCCTAGTTTTGTGAAAACTGACTGTAATTTTCTAACGGTCCAAATTGTTTTATTTTACCGTTGTGCTATAGCTCCGCTTAACCTTTCGTAAAAGTTTATGATTCGTACATTTTCTTCTAAATATAGCTACCTTGTTGCTGGAAATTAGGTCACTGCAAGCTCCTGTGTGTGAAGCATGTTGCCTATTTTTACTTTCGTTAACTTTACTAAATCTTACTCGTACCGCGTGCATCTAATTTGATGGTGCATGATTTGTCCGGGGTTTCCGAAAATTTTTACACTTGTCTTAGGATGTTCTTAGAAAGTTGGGCCAAAGAACAAGAGGAATTTTCCTTTCTTTCGTCGTCGTCCTTTGTTGGGGAGCAACTATTATGGTGTTAATCTATGAATGAAATCTTATATTTTCTGGGTGAGCTCGAATTTCTCTACTGACCGTTTGTCACCTGCAGGTATGTATTACGATCTTTTGTTTTACGTAGGTTGAGAAGAGAATGATGCCTTTTTATTTCCCTGCTTCGTATATTTTTCAGTAACCAATTCGTTATTTGGATAACCCTTTAAGTGTTCCATATTTGTCTTATGGGCTTAGAGACACCGCCTGTTCCGAGACATATCTAAGGCTACTGCAACTATGTCCAGCTTAGAGCCCTTGGATAACTTATGTCGGGTTTACTTTGTTTTACTGTCCTATATCCGCATGGTATCGCTGTAAGCCAGCGATAAGACTCGGTTCCATATATAACCATCAGGCGCTTATAAATTCTGGAAAGCCACTAGTACGTTCATAGTAATTTTAAAATAACGGGGTCCCATTTGTAATTAGTTTGTTTATAGTCAATGACCTTTGCTGCCTACTATTAGTTTAACATATTAATTTAATTTTGGATTTCATTTCATACAATTGTTTGCTGAGGTAGTATACGGGTCTAATTTTAGCTTAACGTCCATGTCGTCGAAGAGATACATTTGTTTTTTTAACGCAGCATTCATTTTATGTACGCATGCTTTTGCATCGTAATCCAAAGGCCTTTCTGATAAGCGTCGCATCCGACGATTACTTTAATTTAAAACGTCAATGCCGACTTTTAATTTTTATTTAATTTATTCTTCTGTAACCTAGAACTATTATAGTTAGTTAGTAATTAAGTTTACTTCTGATATTTTCTTTCAGGCGATCTATTGATACCATGTTTTCTTTGGAAATTAGGTTCATGTTGTTTTATTTAGTAACTATAAGAACGATTTCACTAATTCTTACTCACTGTCCCATAATTGCACAGGATTCGAGTTAGCCTGGGCAGTGAGCCTATCAGCGTTGTTTGGATTGGACAATTTTTCTGAATAAATTTAAATTAGCTACAAAGTTACCACTTACTAAAAGTCTATTAAAAATATCTTTATTTTTATAACATTATAATATTATTTGCTCATAAATTTTAGTTTTTTTCATTATCAACGCAAGACTAAAATGATACATTACATTATTGATCAATGAAAAGGTGTTCTTTTTGGTACTGACATTTACTACAAACTATATTTTGCGAAGTGATCCAGACAAACTCAATTGCCTTGAATGCTCCCTAATTGAATAATTAACAAGTAAACCTCAAAACGTGAGAAAGTGTTGGCAATGTTAAATACGGGTAAAGCAAACATCAATATTTTTCATAAATTTTAATGTATCAAGCAAGAATAAAGGGCTATCCAATAGCTACTAATCCCCTCATTTTATGAGGAAGTCAGTAGTAAATGTATCAAGCAAGTAAAATGTTATATCGTATCACAGTTTGAGAAGCTTTGGATGGAAGAATCCAGCTCCGTTAATAACACGAATATCGGATTAAAAGCATGTCCTTGAACTTTGAGTGATAATTACTTTGTGTAATATATTCAATTACAACTGCCATCTTTCAAAATGCTAACAACCCATTGGAATTCACCCAAAAATAGACTGCGGTGGTGTCCTTGATGGAGTGTTCTACTTACCAACAATAGATATCTATCAGGACAATATGATAACACCTAAACAACTAATCTGTCAGAGTGGCTGTGTTTTTTTATGTTAATTATAGAAGTTGCTGTCATAATACACCCAAATTCATAAAATCAATCTGTAATGGCAATTAAATATTTACATTAAATACAGAACAAATATCTGTTTCTCATTTTTCATTCCCCTCTAAGTGAAATTTGGCTAAACGTTGGACAATGTTCCCATCATTTCTCATTCAGGACTGCGGTGAAAATAATGACATAAATCCCGTGTCGTTTCAATCGTTAATTATAATCAGCGTCACCCTTCAGTGACTTAATAGACACGTGGACTCCTTGAACGCATTGTTACAACCGCAACTGGTCTAACCTTTTTGCATTAACTGCTTAATCTCGCTGAGAAGGAACTAGCTCAATTGTCTAATTCGCATGCAAATCAACCGGAGGCATTCTGGACGTTTCATAAGTGGGTTACAGATTTCATAACCTGTAATTGGACGGAGAGAATGTTAGATAATTGTCAGGGAAATGCACTGGATTTGACAAGCCATTATGCGTTAACTAAGGAAGATTTCTTCCTCTTCCCCTATTGTGGCCGTGACGGAGCGATAATTTATAAGAAGATTATAGTTCTGATAATAATATAGTTGACTGTGTCAAGCTATATTTACCCCATGGAAAACTGATGTAAGTGAGACAGCCCCAGGACTTTTGTCATTATTAAAACATATGAGCTAAGTTCCTACCTTGGAGGTATCGATCCTGCCCAAGGGTTGCTTCCTGTTCCAGCAAACGGCCACCGATCCTCAGCTACAACCACACTTCGTGTTCACCACCGTCTAAGTCGGGAAATAAATGGTGGTGTTTCGATGCCGACAGAGGGGGAACTACCTCGTTATCTCCACGCTTTGCAAAATGCAAACCTTCGACCTCAAAGCCAGCAGCCAATGCGTCCACCTCAGAAGCTCGCGTGTGCAAAAATGTGACTGACCTGTGATAAAGCTGAAAACGTCCACCGGCGATTATTGTGTTAACACTCGGCTGCTGCTTTTGTCGCCACCTACAACAAAGCGCAGGCAGACTTCGGGGGGGTCAAAATCTTACGATCCTAATTACACCAAATAGTTCGGTGGGATGACCTAGTATGAATTATTTAATAGTCGAACGGAAATTGTCTAATTAAAAATTTCCTATTCATTACTGACGTCGGGGTTATCTACGGAAATCAAATTACTTAACCTATTCAACTGAGAACAGAGGACCTTTTAAAATACCTTATGTTGTCGGCGTACGGTATTCTATTTTAACACGTTTAAAATCGGGGCTATTGATTTTCCTTTCCAACTAGAACCAATTTAAAGAGAAATATGACTAGCAAGTTCCCCATGTGGTTAATACTATTAGCACTCGTTTTGATTTAATATCTTCAAAATCTTAAGGAAACCCCCAATGGCTTTGGCTTTAAGTTTAGAATTAGAATAATTTACTTCTATATAATTTTAAAAAGTTTGTATTAGATTGACCCAGATACCTCCTTACGACAGCATTTGAAACTTTGTACGTAAGTGGAAAAAGTTTCCAGCTCTATCATAGAGTGCTTCTATTCAAGTTTTATCTCAATGTGTATTTAAATTCTGGAATTCCGAAATCACTTATTCTATGAACTACTATAGTAAACCTCTCAAAGATAACATTGAGAATGTTTGTTTTATTAGTATTTCAATTAAAACACGTCACCACTCTAGCCAAGAGAATTGGAGATGTGACGCTTGAACTGACCCACATACCTTTCTGGCTACAAAGTTTGAACCGTTTCTATAGGTTACATAAGTAACCAAAATGTCTACCTTGATCATGGTGTGTCTGCATTCAAGTTTTACCTTTATATGTATTCAAATTTATTTGTTATATACTACTTAGTGAATGTTTTGCACCTTCTCACGATCTTTTTATATGAAAAGTAAAACATAACCTTTCTGTATATCTCATGTCTAAGTCTAATGAATTCGTATCTAAGGTTGTTTTTGTTGTTCTCATATATTTTTAGGCAATGTTGTTGTAAAACAAAGGCGATGTACAAAACAGTTTCTTGGCAAAGCTGTTAGGACAATTGGTCTCTTAGTTTCTGTTCTTAGTGTTGACTATGTGTTCGTGATTGCTGTACTGTGAGTATCGACTACATCTTATAATGGGTATTTAAATGTAACACTTATCACTTCTAATCCTGAAAACCAACTAAAGGGGTGAGTTATTTTTATGATCTAGCGGTAAAGTACTTAACTAATATTTTTCTACAGCTTTTTCTTCTTCTTTTTCCGTCAAGTTAGATCACAAGAAAGTTTTCCTTCATTTTGCTGCACGCTCTCACGTTTGGTAACGTTCTCGTCCGCTTGCATGTATTCGGCCTGGTGCGTTGTGCGTTGTAAAAGACGTTCAGGTTCGCTTCTATCTGACTAGACCTGTGTGTTGTATTTTGAAGGGGAAGTCTTTCTTGAAGGTTATGTTTAACTTGCACTAAAGTAATTACCTAACGTTTAATAATGTTTAGTCACAATCGGTTAATAATAGGTACGTTTCTAACCTTCAAAACAGTAGGAAAGCTAGTCATTGTTTACTTTACTTTTCAGCTAGCCGGGAAAGGCTTTTGATGAACCAGTCATGTTACCTAGCAACAGCATAGCAGATTCCTTTGTTAAAGTGACTTATTAAACTGCGATAAAAATACGTATTAGTTGCAACCTCCCTAATTAAATAAAATAATAACAAAAACCGATTGTGAGTAAAATAGTATACATACCACGGTGAAAAGTTAACTACTAATACTTGGTTTAACAAGTTATATCCAAGTCAGTTTGTAATAACGTACTAAAATTGATCCTACAGTGGACATTTATTAATGATTGCTTCGAAAAAGGCTACCGTTAATTTGTGAATTGCAGCGCACTTTAATCGGTATTATTTTTCTAGTACAAGCTTTAGTTGTATTTTCAATTTGTTAGATTGCTATCTAATTTTAACTACAATATTTTCACACACAGTGTTGAATCCAGGGGGGTGACCGGGGGTGAAATCCCCCCCCCCCCGGGCTGAAGAAAATTTCCCCCCGGAAACATTACCACTTCATATTCATGTTTCTTTAAATCTATAAAATAATGGGCGGATTGCGGTGGAATAGATAAAAATACCCCCCAGACGTTTCATTTTAGCCCCCGGAGTAATCAGTCTGAATTCAACACTGTTCACACGTATATACGCACTTGGTTCACTACTTTGCTGAGACATATTGCAATGAACATAATTTAAGCTAACATTATTAATATTATAATATAAATTAATATAATTTAATCAAATAGTATTAGCCTTGAAATAATTTGAACTGAAAACTGTAAAAATAGCATTGGTCTTGAGTTGAAAATGACACTATAATCATAGCAAGCTTTGACAAAAACCCTAACAATAAAAACAATTGAGGGACAGAAGCGAAGCTGGGGTGTGTGTTTTGGCTTCATACAAAAGCAAAGTAAAAGTTATAGTAAATACCAATTTTTACAATAGTAGTGAGCCCACTTTTGCACTTAAACTCTGGGGTCTTTTCTACCCCCCTGAACATATTAAAATAGATCTGCACCTTCAACAAGTTGTAGAATGTTTTACGAGGTGCTCGTGTGTGAGAGCTGCTCCATGCGGAGTTCCTCCGAAGAGTTGCTGTCTTTTGCGGAATAACGCAGGACAGTCGAAGATTATATGTGTGGCTGTCGCCTCCTTTTCCTAACATAACCTACAGAGTATATCTCCTCTGTATATACCTATTTTTTTTGTAGGTGTTTTCTCAGGTGGCAGTGTCCTGTGACTAGTCCTACCAGCCGTCTAATGAGAGTTCGTCCTAGATGGAAGACATTAGATGTTAGTCAGCGGGAAGACGTTCCAATTATTTCCTTCCCCAGTGTTTGTCCCTGTGTGACATCCCAGAGAAAAGCATTTTGCCTAGCGGTTCATTTTTCTATCGTTGTTCGAATGCTTTGTTTGGGTATACCAAATACAGGTTCTGGGCCTATAAACGGACTAGATGCACCAGTTTTTGCGCTGTCGCTTCGTTTCCCTTTACCCCTGTGTGCCCTAGCACCCAAATGAGCTGAGCAGTGTTCTTCTCAGATAAGAGTGTCAGGTAATTTAGACATTTTCTTGTTAGCACCCAGCTGACACGAGGTGACTGTCAGAAAGTATGCTTATGCGTTGTTGGGAATACCCGCGTTTTGCATTTTCCTGGACACATTGCATTATAACGAAGATTTCAGCTTGAAAGAATGTGGCTTTCATCCCAAGAGATACACTAATGTCCTCTTTTGCTCTTACACCATGTATTCCAGCGCTCGTGCCTCTGCTGTTGGGCATCCATCTGTGTACCAAACTAGCCCGTTTTGCAGGTGGGTTGAGGTTCCTTGGGTCCAGCCATTGTGATCATACCGCACAGTGAAAGGTTTATCAAAAGAATACTCTGGAAGGGTGTAGTCTGTGCCCATTCTTAGGATGGGGTTGCCTTCGCCCACTTCTTGTATCCGTTTGTATCAGCACCGTCCCTGGTTGGTGGATTTCCTTCTGTATTTGGAACTTTCCCTTTTAGATATATGTCTAGAGGTGTTCCAAGAGAGCTTCCATAGATGCTGTTGGAGTGCTGTTAGTTCACAACTCCACAGATGCACAAACAAGCCGGTCTCGGTATCCTGGATAGTTTTTTGATTGCTGTTTTTTATTCTACCTTTGTCCTCCATACCAAGATGCCATAAAATATTACGGGTCTGGCTACTGTTATGTAGTACCTATGAACCATTATTGGTTTTAGTCCCCATATTTTACTAAACATGCGTCTACTCATCATAAGGACCATTTTTCCTTTCTTTGCTGTTCTATATATGTGCATTCCAGTTCAGTTTTGCATCTAGGGGAATACCCAGATATTTAACTTCCTGGCCCACCTGAATGACTAAGTGAGTGCCTAAAACCTATGGTTAAAAAGGATTGCTGAGAAGATAAATAGAGCTCGAAGAAAGAAGACAATACCAAATAAGTGTATAAAACCTTCAATTAGAATAAAAACTTATCTGAAAAGGAAAGCAGTAAATACAAGCATTTATCTGCTACTTAAGAATATGAAATTGAATTCCATTAAACAACAGAAATATTAACATATAATAAATTGACTAAAATAAACAATAATTCAATCAAAGAAACATTAATAATTGAATAATTAACTTATGTAATTATACAGTATAGTTAGTATAAAATTGAATTAAATGCAAATAATTAGTTTACAAATATATAAACAAAGGTTATTATATATGACAAATACAGATATATTTTTAATAAATATAATTGCCTCAATTCAAAGTATTATAAATATTATTGTCTATGCCAGCTACTAATTTTTAACATAATAAATTTTATTGTGTATGTCCTAATTAACTTCAACAGTAAGGCAGAGATTAAGAGTCGAACAATCGAAGTTATTACAAATGCATGCTCAAGCTGTGGACAGAAAGATGAGATTTATAACCAACTTTGATAAAACCACAACAATATACAGGGTTTTCAAAATTGCAATGAACAAATATAGGAGCGTTATTCTGCATCAAAATATAAGAGAAAAACTCTAATAAACATATGTCCTAAAATCATTCATTTCAAAGATGTCCTTGATTAAAGAATTAATGATAGCAGTAGGCTGGTATTTGGTTTTCACTATCTGTATGTTTTACTTACAGCTGTTAACATTATTATGAGTGACTCATAAGAAAGATATTACTTCGAACCGTTACTATAAATTTTACTAAAAAGAAAAAAACTCGAAATAATTTATTTTGGAACACATGCTTATTATTTTTCTAGTTTTTACTATAGAACAACGCCCACATATTGTATGTAAACAAAAAACCTAAACATCAGCCTACGTTTGAAAAACAGATTGCTACCTTTAATTCTTTGATCAAAGATATCTTTGAAATTAATGGTTTTTTGAACATATATTTATTAGATTTTGTCCCTATATTTATTCCGTGCAATTTTGAAACACCCTGTATATATTCACAAAATAATAAATCAAGTGAGTACATGTGGATGTAACATATTCTAGTTAAAATTACGTAGCAAATTGAAAATACAACTGGAGAATCATGATTATTAAAGTGTGTTACAACTCAATATTAACAATGTAGTAATTACATAAAGTTTACATTGTATGTGAAAATTCTCAAATAGCCGTAACGCGATTATCGATAAACATTCGCTTTAGGATCAATATTAGTTCGTTATTACAAACATTCTTACGCATAAGTTGTTAAAATGTTGAAATGTTTAAACTACTATATGTATTCGTTAGTGCAAAATTAACAGCTTCAAAATTTTAAAACGTCAAGTAGTTACTTTAGTGAAAGTTAAGCGTAACCTTGCAGAAAGACATCGACTTCAAAACACAACGGCGGGGTCTAGTCAGCTAGAAGCAACCCGAACGTTTTCTACAACACACAACGCACCAGGTCGGGTGCAGATAAGTAGATAAAACGTCACCAAACGTTGAAACGTCTAGTAGGATCGGCGCCCATAATGCATCCAAAAGTACGATGACAAAAAATGTCTTACGATTTAACTAGCTCCAAAGAATTCAAAGAAGAAGAAAGCAGCTATAGAGAAATACTCGTTAAGTAACGGGTGTTCATAAACAGTCGTCATCCCAGTAGGTTTTGACTTCAGAAACGTATGTCTATTAAAATTGAAAAAAAAATGCGCTATGGCAGTACTCAATGACGTTTCATTGTGTTGTACGAATTAATCAAAGACATAACATTTTGTTTTTTGAGGCAACTGGGATGACGACTGTTTATGAACACCCGTTACTTTAACGCTAGACCATAAAACTAACTCACCCCTTAGTTGTTCTGCGGGCGTAGAAGTGATAAGTGTAACCTTTAAAGTCCCATGCTAGGAAGTGTCAAGAAAATTTTCTGTAACGTTTTGTTACACTTTTTTATCAACAACATGTAACTAGGGATTCGTCTAGGAAACGAAAGACTCCAAAAATTGACAAATAAAGTCAAAATTCCCTAACAGATTGTGATGACAACACAGTTTCTCATACAGAAAGGGTATCGTGTACTTGTCATATAGAAAGGTCCCTAACAAAAAAGGCACAAAAAGTCTAGATGAAATGTATGAGGTTATATAACGTTATAGGTCTAGTTATTATCTATCGCCCTTCTTTAACAACAATATTATCACAGGGAAACGAAGAACATGAAGAAAGACTTTGATATCCACTTAGATCAAAGTTTTGGAAAGCATCTCGCTATGATGTTGTATTGGGAAGCTATTTGCAAAATAAATTAATTGAATCTCAATATGAACCTTGCCCTCCCAATAATTTAAAGACAACGGCTGTATGCTCTTCTCTTTGCATTCCTTGAACTATTAATTTACTTTACACTTCAATATTATGTCGACGGATGTATACTGGGCTTGCTCTAATTTAATTGCAGAATTGCACCAAGTCTACTACATTTTTAAACATGTTAAATATTGGTTAACAAAATACTCTTGATCAAGAAAAACCTAAAGTCTAAATCAAATTGACTCTACAAGTCAAGATTGGTGGAAGATAGTCATAAAAGGCTTACATTAATTTAATTTAGTTTTAAAATAATTAGAAAAACAAATTATAGTAATACTCATAGTAAATACGCATTGTATAATAGATTCTGTATTGACATTTGATTTTTGTTCTTATTCAGTTCTAGGTTTACTGCAAAATAGTATTTTGTTCTCATATATTTTCCGATGACAAATGATGCCCTACTATAATTTAATTTCAAAGACAGTGTGTTCTAATTTATCGTAAATTTAGCGCGGACATTTATTCTCCTGCAAGCACGCAGTAAATTATTATCAAACTACAACTACCTCCTCCACCGATTAATGCCTACGATAGCTGCTGCCTACAATGATCTGTTCGTAATATTTCTATAAATAGGACCAACGAGTTGAACAGGACGTACTCGAAACTTCTTCGAAAGCTCTAATTGGAAATAAACTAGCTTGAAGATGAGACTAATTGAAGCCTTGAAGAGATTTACATATGTTATTGTTAATTTTCAAAGAGGTGTAGCAGCATAATAGCGGATTACAAGAATACTAAAAAACATACAAGTCACGAAATTCATTATGATAGCACTAAATGCAGTTATAAATATAAGAAAGAGAATACCTAGCAACCTAACAAGAAATTGTGATTATAGATATTAACGATACTAGTTTCGTTAAGTGCCATAAGCAAACTTGTATTGTTCAATATTTTATCTTCATCAATAAATTCTGGTTGAATGTATTCTTTGTGTTATATAAAGGAGTGCGGTAATATCTATTAACACACTGAGTGCGGTAATCAAGCTCTTAACGATTTTCAAATTAATTTGATGAATAGTCTAACAACACCGATGAAAATAATAGTAATTTACGATTCAAGTAACGTTATCAAGCTTTTTACATTACGAGTGAATAGTTTGAATCAACGAGCGACGTTAGGTGCGAGTTCTTTAAAATTCTCGAGTAATGTAGAAAGCAGATAACGTTACGTATACCGTAACACGGTTTATTTTATCCTAAAAAATAGAAAAAAAAGTTATTAATGACACTTACGACAGCGAGTGATGATATCACTAGTAATATAAAAACTCAATACTGTATTGTTGGTAGCACTGTCAGGTTATGTTAAATTTGAGATTTTCAGGTTAAGTTTTGCGTTAGTTTGTGTCAAATAAAAAACAAAACGTAACCTCCTAACATTGAATTGGACATAGACTGACAATACACTTCAGTGCTATCAAGATGTAATTAAATGAATCTTAAAGCAACTCGTTGCTAAGGAGTTATTGTCATCTTGTTTCAGCAACCAAACCGTAAGAGATAGAGAAAAAAGTTATTAAAGTTATATGTTTGGAATGGTCATGTCAGGTCAGTCTCTAACACTAATTATTATCTTAAATTATCCTAATCCTAACTTTTTAGGTTCGATTCTAGGCAAATTTTATCACGGCGAATGCGACTGGTAGTTTGCTACCAACAATGACGTCATATACGTACGTGTGGTGAATACGCGTTCTATTTGCAAAACGGTCTTTTTTGTTTTATTAAATGAGACATTTGTCTCACTGGACTGCTAGTAATAGGGATGGGCGCGTGACGTGAAAACAGTCGTGTCACGTCGTGTCACGGCGTGTCACGTCGTGAACGTGACTAATATTTGAAAATCGTGACGTGATCGTGAGTGAGCGTGAGCGAAAATTTTCAAAGCGTGATTCACGTTTCACGTTAATTTCACGTTAAATATTTAGTAACGAATAAAAAACTGCAGGGTGCAGCAACTTTTAAATTCATTAAATCACAAATTGTGCCAAACAAGTTACATTGTGTGGCTTTATTTTTGGACCCTAATTATAAATCCTTAAAGTTCATACCTTCACATAAAAGAGAAGTTTATAATGCAAATAAAACTATAGATGATAATGATGAAATACATAGCAAACGACTCAAAACTGGTACATCAGCATCAGATTTTTATCTTTCTACACTTAGAGATAGCTCTGACGATGACACATGTACACTTCTGTGCAATAAAATTAAGTACACACGGCTTTATTGCATTTATTATAAGCGTTTTTTTTTCGAAAGGCGTTAGTTTTGGTCTTTTAATAAAGGTGTTATTTTCAGTTATGGAGTTTTATCATTTATTGAAACTGCTGCTAGGCAATTCAAATTGACCTGAATGATACAAACTAGAATATTGTGAAAAATAGTCATAAGACGTGTGCTTAATTTTATTGCACAGAAGTGTAATTAGGATGATGTCGAAACAGAACTAAATTAGTATGTTAAATTAAAATTCGGAAATGTAAATGACATTTTAGGATTTTGGAAAAACAGTGTAAATACGCCACTTGAGAAATTTTAAACATACCGGCAAGTTCCGCTACAAGCGAAAGAGTATTTTCTACAGCTGGGCGCAATTTTAGAAGAGCACAGAATTCGACTTAACGCTGAAAATGTTAATTACATATTATTTCATCATTTTAATGTTTAGATGTGTAGATGAACTTATTCTTCCAATAAAAGTAATGTTTTTTTTTTGTATACTCGCCTTAACGCTGAAAATGTTGATCCCTTGTACGTAAAAGTACTTTCAAACCTACGAATTAAAAGTGTTGCCTAGCAACATATACCTTCTGTACTCATACCAATAAAGGAAACGGCAATTCCAATGACAGCTTTTGGTATTAAAAGTAATGTCTTTGAAGACAGCTGCAAGAAATATATTTGCGAGAAATCAGTTATTGTAGTAAATTTTCAATTTTTTTTTTCTTTTATGTCAACTATTCTGATTGCAACATATCACGTAAATTATGTCAGGTGCAAAACATATTTTTAGTTCTCTTAGGGTTTTTTCATTGGTTTTAAATTTGAACATTCTATTCTATCTGAATTTAAATAAAAGCTGCGTGTCACGTCGTGAGTGGCGTGTCACGCCGTGAACGTGAGTGAACGTGAGCGTGAACGTGCGTGAACGTGACTGTTTAAAGCCAGCGTGAAACGTGCGTGACGTGAGCGAAAAATCACTCACGCGCCCATCTCTAGCTAGTAATAACATAATAGGATAAAATAAATAATTTATAGAACTCTATCCTTATTTTTATAAAAATATTTTTGTTGTAAATATTTTTGCGAACAAGAAAACTTTGAGACATTAAGTTTTGCAAGATTGTCCAAACTTCAATATTTAAACTTTTCGTGAAGCTTAATATATCATATTCGCAGTCAAGTAATTCGGATACAAATAATTAATTAAAATCTTTTTTGGTGGCTCTTGTATTATTTACATAAAGTTCCTTGAGTTTTCTGTATCTCTTGCTCCTTTAATAAGATATTTATATAACTCTGCCTGTGGCATTCAAGGGGCCATCGTTGCTGGGCCCAAGCTCGGAGGAAGGAGGAGCATTGACGAAACGTGTAGCGGTCTGCCCATCCTAAAATTAATTAACGTGCACAGAACCAATAATCAGCCGGCCAGAACAAAGACAAAGAGATATAGTATCCAAACGGCAACTAGAAACGAAGATAGAAAAACAATGTGTTGGGCGACTAATCAACAATAAATAGCAACAAAATATAGAGGAAATATGTGACATTAAGAAAAGAGTTATAAAAGTAATAATCGACTTGGGCAAAGATAAATTCTACATATGCAGTGTATTTGCGCATGATGTTGGAAAACCAATAGAAGAACTTGCATTTTACGAACTATTACAGTTACGAATTAAGAAAATACCTAATAAGGACGAAGAAACCTAATAATGGGATACATTAATGACAGAATAGACAAGTATCAATCACGGGACTAAAACAACGATTCAACAAAAACCACGTAAACAGAAATGTACAATAAACAGCCAGAATAACTAATACATGTTTTAAGCACAAGCCACAACATAAAATCACCTAGTGCAACTAAACGCATCAGTCATCAACTATAGATTACACAATATAGAACAGAGAGATCCGCCCATTACAAGTTCTGGGTGTGAGATCTGTAACGTTTGAAAATGCAGGAACAAATTATCACCGTCTAGTTCTCTGCAAACTATGTTTAAATATACAACCAAAGAAAAACCAATCACCAGGATTCATAACCAAAATCAACATAGAATCGGTTATAGATAAAAGTGCAAGAGCCTTGTATACAAATAGCTTATCTCAAAAACTTAGTAACTACTATCAAATCGCCAACAACTAATAGCGGTTCATTTCTATTGTGTAATAACTTGAATTTTATAATATTTTTTGACATAGTATAAATTTCTGCTCTATTCAGGTTAAATATAGCCAAATTACTATTTTCAATTATTCGTCCCTTATCCATAGCAACAGAAGTCGAGGGTTCGCATAATTATTCGAGTGGACATAGAAACTAGAACTCCGTAAACAACATAAGCCTGGATCTGAATCTGGATAAATACACTAAAACTTCTTAAAATAAAGCTCGATTATACAAATGATGAAAATAAGACCAAACTCTCTGCTAGGTCAGGAACCACACGAACGCCTGTCAGGTTAGGCAACCAATCTAGCAGTCGGCAGTGCTTTGGGCGGCGCGGTGGTCACTTAAATTATATTATTGATTTTCTAGCAAGGCTGCGCCGCGTAGCGGCGACGGCTGGATGTAGAGCATTGATTTTGTAAACCCCAGGAGGGTTTCTCCCGTTATGAGAGTTTGCAAAGCCTGCTAAACCGACTTTTTTCTTGTAATATTTGGTCAACGTATGCAAGCATTACCCCACAACATTAAACCTTAGTAGAATTTGTCTGGGCTATGAGATTATTTATGTCTAGATGCAGGGCTACAGGTGCTGTGGGTGATAGAGAGGTTATAAAAACTCTTCTTTCAGGTGCCACAAATCCTTTCTGGGTTAAGCCTCTTTGGGATTGGGCCATAGAAGCGAATAATTACAGTCGATGCCGGCTTAGTAAACCTGAGAGAGCTACAAGTGACCTCACCACCGATACCTGGTCAAGGACAACTCTATGACATATCCAATTCTGAAATCCTGGCTTGATGAACTTGTAGGTGCTGCACGGGCATAACGCAGATGCTTAAATGTCGAAGTTCATAACCGATGCCGTCTTGGTGAACTTTAGGCGGCTAAAGAATTCGAATTCAAGCGACGAGCGGCCTCAGGTTAGCAGAACTCTGGTTTGCTCTGCAGCTGACTATAGGTGCTGCAAGCTTAGAGCCCCCTTGGGGCTTTTAGACTAAAGTGCTGCGCTCAATTTACTTTTCAGGGGCGAGGCAGATTGCTTTTATACTCCTTGATATCTTCTGGGGCGGCACGGGAAAAACTACAATGTTGTGATAAGAACACGGGCGTACGTGACCATCGGGATGTGTACTTCCATTGGAATTTTACCGTGACCTGAATGGTCAAGTTTTTTACAAGTTTTTGAAGAAGATTCTTTTACATTGTAGTATCTATTTATGATGTTAGTGATTGACTGGTATTTTGATCACATACAAATTGCCTACATGTTTAGTCCGATTGAAGAATCATGTACTTATTGTTTTATTTTGCCTAGTAGCAGCAACGCATTTTGCAAAATGACTGAAGTGCAGCCGTCACGTTGCAAAACATTCAATGTTTGTTCAAAATTCCGGCATTTGAAAAATTACTAGGCATTTTGCAAAAGACGGATTGTGCGAAACGTCTGCGACATATGTGGCTATATTTACAATAGGGAACACTTGGTAACAGTGCTTTTAAGATTAAATAAGTTAATTTTCGATAAGGTAAGAGTGATGCTAAGGAAATATTTATAGCAATTCATAAAACAATTACTGAATAATTTTAGAAACTAGCAGAGTCTCAACATTAAAAATTTGTATATAAGATAACAAATTTGGAACAAAGCAGCAATGTAAGGTGTATACTTAAATTGAGAATGCGTACAATAAACACTTCTAATAGAAAGTTTTGTATGCACGCTCGAATGACATGATATTACACTTTGTGCTACCATAAACAATAGGGGAAGAATAAACAATAGTGTAGTGCCAAGCATATGTGTCGAGCAGAAGAAAAATTGGTGGAGCATGAACAGAACACACAACACCTAGAGATCACGATGGCATCGTTACAAAGGGAACTCCTAGTCCGAACCAATTGATTGACAGCTTCGGGTTAATTTGTGTGGTAAAAAGATTAGCCAACACAAAGCCATGGTGATGGTGTGGATGTAACCCTGTAAACAGTTTTAAATCCATAAGAAGCAAGAAGATGAGGTGATTACTAATTGTACCTTGCACTGCTGAAGCTAGCTTAAATTTCCGATAACCATCGGAGGAATTTGCCTGAAAATTGGATTGCGGTTCCGTCGTTTGGTTACTCAGCTAAAATTCACATAAATTTTAAATTACATGGACAATTAGCGTAACAATTAATTAAGTTGTAAGTTTCGCGCCTTTTTCGTGTATAATTTCCGGTGTACATGTATTGATGTTTTCGGTCGAATCAGATTGAGCAATACGCAATTGTTTTATAACTGCCATGTAGGACAATGTAAAAAATTTACAGCGAATTACAGCCAGTTCAGAGAATCGAACAGCACAAACACTATGTCTGTTAAACTTCGTAAAACAATAGCGTAAAAACGTCGTTTTTACTTCAAAATTAATCGGGTAAAAACTTCATATCCATTAGCGTAAAAACTACGTTGGTTTAACCCTTGCAATTTACAAAATTCCGAAGTCGTTCGTGTAAAAATGTAAATATAATTAGAATTAAACCTTGCATACAGTAAAAAATTGGTGTCAATTATACCCGTTATCAAGCAATAATACTGTTAATGTCAAAAATTGGGGTGTGTGAAGGGTTTAAAATGAAAAACAGCGAAAGTTAGATACCTGGTATGTATTGTAAGCAAGTGTTTGGGATTCCTGGACACCGTGGAGCTTGGCACCACAACACAAATTTAACATCAGAGCCAACCACTTTGTATATAGATTTAGGCCAAATAACAAAGTCACCATCCTACAGCAGTGGTGTGCGCTTGGGCAGTGGCGTAGCACAAGGTATGCAAACATGTTTTCTTTGTATCATTCAAATTAGCATCGAACACTGTGAAGCGTTTGTTGGTAAAATTAGTTAATGACTCCTTTTAAGAAAAAAATTCTTAGTAATTCACTTAAAAAGTCAGTTCTTTGATGTTTTTTGTAAACCTCTATAAACCACAAAATAAATGCAAAGTTGCTGTTTGTAATTAGTAAATTCAGAATGTTTATTAACCCTGAAATAAATAATGTCATTTATTGAGTATCATGCTAGATCATCATAAACTTGTTGTAACGTAAATAAATTATGCTTGTGATATCTTGAGTAACAAAGCTTCGCCTAAAATTTCCTGCTTGAGCATTTGCAGTTAAATAAGGCAAGTATAACCCATATTTTATCTATAGCAGCAAGCTCTCCGGCATTTATATTTTTTATGCAGGCATGAGAGTTTCGTTAGTTATTGGGTGATTAGTAGTAGGTAAAAAGTAATGCGGAAATATTTTTATTTGCGAAGCGCAGTGAAGTGTTGTATATTTCGAAGACAAGCATTTCAGAGAATTGCACAGTAAGTCATAGCCGAAGCCAAGAATGGTACACATCCAATAGCCAGGAGGTTTTCTGTGTGGAAAATTCCCCTCCATTACAAACATTCAAACACCGCAGTGGTGCCATAAACAATAATGAAAGCATTTTCTCCTATACCGACTGATTTAACTTTCGCAAACCGACGGCTGTTTTTTCTAGTTTAAGACCATGTCCATCCTATTAGTTGGGTATTCCGTCTGCTGCAGGTAGTAAACGGATTTTAACTTCTAAAAATATATAGCGCGTTTACTGCACGTAAATCGATAAGCACCTCCTTGTAATTTCTCATCCAGACGGCGTGATTTTCGAGTACTGATCTTAGATGGTTATCTAACTTGCTTGAGCCGTTGATATCGGTGTTATCAACTTATATGCATGCAAATCGTTTAATAGGTTCGTAACAACTTCGTTTTTATGTTTTAAATAACACAAAATTTATCTAATTCTACTTTTTCAGGAAACAGGCAACCCACTACTAATTGGAAAACTTCAGACACTTTCAAACTTACCTTGTACATTTACAAGTAGATACAGATATACTTCTCTTTATACCAAATGGAAATTCTCCTGCTGGAGTAGCGGACTTCTTTTACCTATTGTATTTTTTTAAATAATTTGCTGAAGTGTATAAAATTAACAACAACTTGAATATGCAAATAGAGCAAATTTTGACATTATCAACCTCCTCTGTATTTTATCGGAAATGTTTAACGAGTGGAATGCAATCAAGTGTACAAATAAGTTGTTGAAATAAATCTAATTAAGGGTACTTTATTGTTTCCTATACGTAGAAAGGGTTATTATACAGATTGTCTGCAGGTACTAGGCACACACAGTAACTAGATACAGCGATACTTAAGCAATAAACCGTATCTGCATCTAGTTACCGTGTGTACCTAGTACCTGCAGACAAACTATATAGTTTTGCTATAAAGCTATTATTTTAGATGGGATAATTTTTTATTTTTATCAATAAATACTACAAATATATGACATATCTTAACATATACGGGTGATAATGAGGCCAGGGCTATGTCTTTATATCCTTTACTTTTCAACGGATTTAAATGAAAATGATTGCAATGATATTACACATACTAGTAATGTGGGTTTGACAGACAGATATAACCAAAATAGCTGACTTTCGGTTGCACCAGATAAATCATTAACAATCATTTTTTAAATGAATCACTGAGAGAGATATAAGCATGGCCCTAGCCCCATTGTCTTCTCGTATAAGCAAATGTTCATTAACTCTCAATTGCTTATAAAAATTTCTTTGAATCTCCTAATTTTTTCTTTGAACTAAAACCTTTATCAATCGAAATAATGCTCTTAATGCAATTAAAGCTATTACTAATATTCCTATTATCAAAGCAAACACATCCAACAGCAGATATTGATACCAGCTTAATTTAACAGCCGCAGTTTTTAAGTGATGAGCTCCATTGTGCTTTAGAACATATTCCAGCCAGTAAATGGCAGTTTCCCGGGGCCTCATAGGACGATCTCTATACCAGTGTGATCGTTCTTCAATATTTTCTCGATATCTAAAAGAAAAAGAAGCTTACTTGTTGTTTTAAATGGTATTTACAAATTTAGTCAGACTAATGTACTTAGAAGATGACTTCTTACTTTGGGTTATGTACAACCTCTCTGATAGCTTTAGAGAGGGATTCTTCATTCATATTATGAAAATATAGCTTTCTTCCATAACCTTTGCTCAAAGCTATCTCCGCATTTGCCTCTTGGTCTGCCAAAAATGGTATTGCAACTACTGGAACACCATGATATACAGTTTCAAGAATACTTAATAAACCCCCATGTGAAACGAACACCTTGACATTTGGGTGTGCTGAAAAAATAATAAAATCATACTTAAATATTTTTCATAAATAACCTGGATTATTTACAAAAAGCCACCTACGAACAAACTATAGAATTTAAGAGATTATTAATTACCCAGGACATCACTTTGATTAAACCATTTAAAAACCTTCACATTAGAGGATAGTTTGGGTAGGTTGTCAGATTCGAACTTCCATAGTACCTTAAAAGGCAGCTGGGAAAACGTTCTAGCTAACATTTCTATCTTCTCTCGTGCTATTTCCGCACTTTTAATAATTGATCCCAAACTAAAATACACTACGCCCTCAGTTGCTTCATCCAGAAACCTCTTCAAATCTCCATGCAAAGGTCGGGTTCCGGTATGTGAAAGCCTCCAATCGATACCATATTAGGAACGTAAGGTCTGGGAGGTTCGATAGTAAAATGAGAATTAACAGAACTAGCGACACCTTATTATACAAGTCCCCAACGTAAGGTGCGTTCGGAAAATGTTCTCGTAGCAAACGCTCTTGTCCGTACTTTTGATAAATTTCAGTAAACTCAAACCAGATTTTCACCACAGTGTTAAGTAGTCGCTGAAGAAACGTCATCTCATCAGAAACTGCCGGAAAGATGTTTGTGACGTAAGAACTTGGCGCAGAATTTAGTGTTAGCTTGTTTACTATGCTGGATGAGCCTATGCCACTGAACACCACAGAATGCGCATTGAAATGATCAGCTATTCCCAAAAACGCTTCGTTGAAGACCCAATCTATGATTACCATATCGTAGGTTCTATTGGAATTGAGTATACTTTTGAATGTGGGGTGGCTTAGAAACAGGGCTGTTAATTTACTGTAGTTGTCTTGGATATTCCTAACCTTTTCGAATACTGTTCCATTTATCACCGTCTTAACTCTTTCGATTAAAGCATCTGAAAAATAACAATCGTTCACTTATTAGTTCTACCACTCAGAACTTTAATACATTGACCAGACGATTTATACTAGAAATGATGAATCATTTCTGAAAATCTTTTCTTTCTAATGATTTCACGTACCTTTTGACAACTGCAGCCCATCAACTCGCACCATCTCGAAGTTACTTAAATTTGTGTTAAATCCATAAGGACCGATCAGAGTAACTTCGTGTCCCTTCTTGGCCAGTTCTTCCATAAGGGCGCTCCCCAATATGAAGTGACTCCTACTGGGATTGTGAAACACCCCCAGTATTTTGGCGCTCTTCACAATGCATGCACAGCTACACAGTAGAGGAAAATATAATAACGTAAAGCGCATTGTGGTCGTTAACATCAAAGGCTACTTGCGTTGTGGAGCAAGCACAAATTGGATGTTCCTCTTTAAGTGTATCTTATCACAATGTGACTTGCGTTTTTTAGTGATTCATTCCGTGGCACTACAGACACTGATTGTAGTCATTTAGCTCCAAGGTACAGGTTAAGCGCAAAGTGCTAGAAGCGCTACCTATACAGGGTGTTAGGGAAGTCGACGGAAAATTGTCTAGGGGTGAATCCTTGGCCCAAAATATGATGATTTAACTCAACTTACCTATATACAAAGTCGCTTAGTTTAGCCGCTAGAGGGCTTTAAAAATTATTAGCTTTTTTAAATGTTTTAACCTCTGTATAATCACTACCTGTTTCTTTTTCTGGATAGTTACTTTAATTTAGAAGCTATTTCCTCTCTAATAAAATTTTAGTTGGGTAAACGGTTTAGCCACAAAATATATTTTCTAAATCCCTATAAGCTTAGTGTTAAGTTACAATTACAGATTCAGACACTTATAAACAAATGGTGGCGACAGCTTAAGGGCAAATCTTTCTTAAGCCTTGCCGGTAGAGAAACGCTTTCTAAGATGACAGGAAGACAAGTCCCAAAATTATCGGAAAAGGAGAAGCCTTTCTTCGAAAAAAAACAGATTCTTTATCGTTGAAAGGACAAGCCACCAAGAGAGACTTGCGAAGATGTTAAGAAAAGGCATCATCATAACGGCAAAAAAGCAATTTGGGCCGTTAAAATATAAATAAAAATAAAAAATTTCACCTTTCTTGGTAATGCCAATTGAAAATTTGAGTGTCAAGTATTTCTTGTCAATTTTAAAAGTTTACAGTCTATTAATTCTCCATTTTGCTACCTTTTCGCATATTATATAATATGCATGTAATACCACAAAGGTGTTTCCAGTTTTTTAAATAATATTCTAAACATTAGAAAAAAACCGAAATTGTCACACATATCTAGCAGTCAAATATCTCGACGCAGAACTATTTAAATCGCCGATAACAAAATTTATAATATTGTTTTCCTTGACCTCAATTGTCAAGTGTAATTGTTCGAAATAACGAAATAATTTTGAAATAAAGGAATTTATCTGTCTGCAGTCATTATTTTTCGTCTTTGTTGAAATTTCAAATCCTTCACTTATTGTTTACGTAGCAATATTTGTTTAGCTCACTTTTATAATAATGTTTGTTTATGGTTTGGATCCGTGTGTAATGGATAACCAATTTAAATCTACAAAACTACTAACCTTTATTTTTACATGGAAAGTAAAATAATCAACATTAAAACAATCACAGAACTTTGTTTTTACAATAAAATACAATATACAATTTTCGACACTGCCATAATGATTCTATTGAAATAAAAGCTGGTTGTTGAAAACAGCCCTTTTTTAAATAACAAGATATGTAAAGCTATCATCATATTTACACCACGCCGGCAGTTTGAACCATTTGCTACGGCTGAAACAAATTTAGGACGCCAGAAGGAATGCTCCAGTCAGCTCGGTGGGGTAGGACTGTTTGAACATACATAAAAATAAATCCTCAAAACAACACCTCGTTTGTATTCTTCGTATTATTCAGATGGGCTACTAACAAATCCTTGTAAGAAAAAAAATATAAAAAATTGTAAAAAAAGTAATATGCTTTTAAAGTGGGTGAAATTTCGTAGATGGCATCTTTAGTAATATTTACGTTTATTATAGAGGTTATGGCGCATATTAATAACCTTTTCATTAACAAGCTACACGAAATTCTAGTAAAATCAATTTTTTGTTTATCTCACACTTATATAAGCCATCAGATAAACAGGTAAAGTCACCTTGAAGTTTATAAAAATTAGGCATATTGAGATAAACACAACCGCATATCTACTTTTTTCGCTAAATTTATCACATTAATACTGTTAGTATGTGTAATTGCCCCACGAATAACTTTTAAGTAAACTGTAATGGATATTCAGTCTGTTATAGAAGCTATTGCTAGGACCGAACGGGTTGATTTGCCTAAGGTGAAAAACCTTTTGCAATGGGAGAAAAGAAGGATGGGCTTGAAGTCGCCATAAATGTCATAATTTAAAAGTTGGCTGGCTGAAACTCTTGTTCCACACAATTTTCCCCAGGTTTCATGCTTTTGAACGAAATAGTGGCGTGACTAATCCATCAAGTGACCACCTTATCCCAAAGTGTTTCAAAGTGTCCAAGATTGCAAGGCAAGAAATGCTGATCTTTGGAGATCGAAAAGACAGCAATTTCCAGATGTGCGATCGTAAGTAGATATAGTACAGTGGTTGAAAATAATCAAGATCTACTTAAATATAAATTGGGAATGTGAGTAATTATTATGCAAGTAGAAAGTAAAAGAGAATTTGTAATTGAGTGGAGTATGGCTGTTTGAAAGGCAGATGGATTTAAAAATAATATATTTTAAAAATTAAGGTTTGAAGAGAATGACAAATACTTAATTGTAATAAATTATAAAAATAGTAGGTATAAATCAAATATTATGCGCTAGAGTGTAAAAAGTAGAAAAACGACATCATTAAGCGCTTTGTTTTGATTATTAGAAATAACAAATTTTGAAAAATGTATCTGATATAATTTGGTGTAATTCAAATATTCAAATAAACCCTAATTTATTTGAGAGATGTTTGGATGATAAAAAGAGTAATATACTAAATTAGCGTGATGAAGTTAAAAAGGAAATTTAAACCGAGAAGAATAATTAAAGACATAATACTAAAGAAGATTACAAGTATGGGGTCAAAACTAATGGCAAGCAGAATTAATCTACAACTGAATAACCGGAATAAAATACTAAGTCAAGTTTATTGGAGAATTACATTTAACATCATATATTAATCGAATTGGATTACGTCGGGCTGTTTGGTGCTAAGGAGAGTTTCAGAGGAGGACCATTAGTTAAGAAGGGACGTTCTAGAAAGTTGGCAGATGCAGTATTGGAAGTAGGTAGCTGCAGATTTGGTCTGTTTCGTTGCATACTGTGGGGAAGGTTTGAGTTGCTGATTCTGAACAGTTGGGACTTCTTGTCTGTCAGTGGGCCTTTCATTGCGAGAAGGTACTTGAAAGGTTGGATCAGAGACGAAGAGGAACGGGTTGGTTGACATCCAGAACATTGTTGAAACCAAGTGAAAGGTGAGTGATCTTGTGTAGTAATATAATTACTAAAAAGAAAATAAAGACTAAAAGGTTGAATTAGTTATTAAAGAATTACTTACTGTTTTTAATTGTTTTGATAAAATAAAAATATAATTCATAGACAGATTAATATCACTATACCTGAAGGTATTTAACATATTTAAGGCTCATTGTGGTCGTTATTGACAAACCAGTTCAATATGCAAAATGATCATGTAAAATTAATTCTTGAGAGCTATGATAGGCTTCATGGCCTATCCTTTTGGATTCAAGACCAAGAGCGTGAACTATTCGAAACGTTATCATAAATTTTTAGAGAAAAATGACTTTTTAAATATTTTCCATTAAATCCAAGTAGCTGTAAATATGTTTTATGCATTTACAAAAAGTTTCCGATATATGTACCGGGTGATTATAAGTGCTTTTTCATCAAGTTGAAATATTTGTTGTATGAATAATATATTGGTGGCACTGTAAGTCTATGTCAATTTCGAGGTTAGCACATTAGGTTTTGCGTCAGTCTGTGTCAAAACTGACGCAAAATCTAACCTGCTAACCTCGAATTTGACATAGACTTACAGTGCCACCAACATATTATTCATAGAGTTTTGACACAGACTGACGCAAAACCTAACCTGCCAACCTCGAATTTGACATAAACTTACAGTGCTACCAACATATTATTTATACAACAAAGGCAACTTGATTGAAAAGCAATTATAATCACTCTATATATTCTGATAAGTGATTGTTAAAGAACTTTTCACTTTCAAGAAAATACAACATTTTGTACAGCGACTGCTGAAGCAACAACATGATGTAATAAAATTTCAACGTTGAGAGTGGTAAGTAACCCGAAATTTTATCAGCCACGAGTTGCATATACTTACTATTTTTTCTACGAGTTTTAACAACTTAATGCACTTTAGAAAAAAATAAACAAAAAGTGACAAGAGAAATGCCACTTTATGTTTAATGTTTTTCTAAAGTGCATTAATTTGTTAAAATTTTTGAAAATTCGTAGTAAAAATAGGATATGCAACTCGTGGCTGATAAAATTTCAACCACTTGTCCCATAATATGCTATTGTTTGAGTACATTTACCTGTTCAAATTATTATCTTATACTTCAATGATAACTCAAATGTGCAAATAAATGCTTATAGACTACTTAAATTCAGAATTTTATGCTGTTAATGATAGCGGTAGATATACCTCCAGACTATAAATTAGCTTTAGTTTTCTCTGTAAATGTTTTAAGTATTTTCCAGGTACGATTTATTAGCAGCTAATTAAAGTGTAAATCTTATTTTCCTATTTTGGAGTGAAACTGCAACCTCCTAAGATAAAACAACAACGAAACCCTGTCTGTCTTTTCTGCGGGTGCCTCTGTTTCTACTTTCTCAGTTAGTAACACTAAGAAATTAACTATATGCACGGTCGATGCAAGTTAACTACAAGTCATTTAGCTGATATCTGCAATTTCTCATTTCTTTTATTATCTGCTTGGATAACTTGACGACGTGTTATTGTCAAGGGATGTTAATCAGGGGCTGGGTGATGGTCATATTTTTGTTTCTTTTTTTTTTAGATATAGCATTTCAATCTTAGAATAGTGACAATAATATCTTTAAAGATCTTCAGATGCAAATTTCCTGCGACAAATAGATTTTAAACATTTAATTTTACAAAAAGGACATGCACACCTTGCAATTCAGCTATCAGAAAACAGGACATTGCAAATATCTTTGTAACATAGTCTTCTAGTGAAAAACTACCTTATATTTATAACTGATGTTATTAATTGTGACAGTATTTATGTAAAAACCATATCTGGATATATTTATCTGGTTGATTAAGGCAGTAGATAACTATGTACAATAAGCGATCGTTGCAAGCGAGAGAAAATGGAAGAGCGAAAGCGAAATAGCAGACTCCCTGTTACAAGTGTTACCCAGTTAACAACCTGCAATAGGCTTAAAAGTTGTACGACTAGCTACTGGTAAAGTGCTAAAAGCGTAGGGCTCACTCGACATAGTCAAATTAGTAGATAGGTACAGTTGCGGAAACATAAACCGGGACAAGTTCTGTAGGGTCATTTTTTACTATTTGAAGGTTGTAATGTTGCCTTCCTGATTTTTTATGAAATGCCTTCTATCATGTGTCAATGAACAAAGACGAACAAGTTAATGCAGTACAAGAAGCTTAGGATAGCATCGAAAGTGAATTTATTCAGACAATTTAACTTCGGCAAAAATTTTGTGTCCCGCTTTTTATTTCCGCAGCTGTACCTACGGAGCACGGATATGATAGTGTTACGGGCCATAAGCATTTACCTATTTTATTGCCCTATCTATGATAAATCAAGATGTTACCTACAATATAATTAAACCATAAGTACAGTTTCAGATTTCTATGTACTAGTATTCCTAAAGGTTGTATGTTATGTTATGCTTTATTTCAGACATCGTGCTGCTTTGGTTGCCTATCCTAGATTTCTCAAGGTTTTCTAATTTTTCGGCTAGCCTCTTATATTTTTCGACCATTTTACCAATGTGTGGTGCTGCAGGAAGGCAGGCTATATGAACTACATTTGTGAAGTCAAATGTTCCATTTGATTTTGGGTTTTTCGCTAATATCCTACATTGAGGATTCTGATAATATTAATGGAGTCCTGGAAGAAATATTTTCGTAATATTCCCAAAATAACACATATTCTGGATTTTTTACCTGAGGATTCAATTTCTGCAAGAGCCAACGGTTGTAACTTCAAACAGGCATTTAACCCATCTGACTTCCGTGTGGCCTATCGTCATAGCTTTGGCCCTGGACAGCTTTCGATGTGTCTGCTTTCCACCTGACAACAACAGGTCTGTCTTAAACTATCATTTTCCCTTACAATAAGAAGAGAGGTGGGCCACGATATAGCTGCGACCTCGACATAACCTGTAATTATGAGATTCTTTTTATTGTGTTAGTGTTTCACTTTAGTTTCTAATGTATTCGGCAAATATCAGGTTCGCCTCATTGCCCGATTATTTAAACCACTGTTTACTTTCAAACTGTCAAAGATTAGATTTCCAATTTAGAGATGTGTCTCAAGTACCATCCAGTTTATTATTACTGTTAATTTTTGTTTTTATGAAACAATCCTGCATGTGTCTTGTAATTTGAAGTTTTTTTTGTTAGTGACCGAACAACGTGGTTAAATTAAACTTAATTACTTTTCTACTTGCAAGATATTACATTAATTAATTCTATTTAACCAAAACATTGAAATCGATAAGTATTTAAATAATTACTAAATTTTCATAGCTTTTGATTCTTGTATTTTTGACTTTTAAAGCTACCCTCTTCTCTATTGAAAGTTCACCTGTGATACTTATTGTGATATTTGACCTGTCATTGTTGTGCTTTATTGTCGTGCTTTGTGTATGTACTACCGAGTACTCTTTGTCGTTATTATTAAACTGGCCTGATAATTATGCCTACAAACTTTATTTGTGCTCTTGCCGTGTCTCTCTTTTTCAGGGATTGGCTAGTAGCGCCTTTCGATGTATACTGGGTTACTTGCTACTTGGCGCCTATACTTTTTTCAGCTTAGGATCAGAGTCGTTTGTTTAACCCACGATCAGCTCCGGCGAAGAAGTCGGCTGCCTTTGCTTCTCTCCTACTTACTGTCAGAGTGACTTAACAATGTTTTGTCTGCGGGTGATGTAACTTCTCTGTCAGCGTCGGAAGATGTGCATGCTCAACGCAAGGGGCCGACTTACCTTGCCTCCATTTTCTCTTAAAACACGCTGTCACTGCACTGAAAATGCGTATTGCATTTTGATTCACAGGAAAGTAAACAGTATGGCATCTAATATGGCTGTATTAAATACATCAAGATAAATGCAGCTTTCGGTGGGCACAGCTGCATATGCCGAGACTCGCAATAAATTACCTTAACATTTCTACCTGCCCTCGTGCGTCACGTCACACTGGATACAAACTACGAAAGTCGGTTTTTGATGTCTAATCACAAGTCAGCCACAGCTCGAAATTTAGATCCGTTAAGATGTCGCTTCTTAAGATAGTTCACACATGCAAATTAATCACTATTATATTCAAACTGGGCGTTAATACACACATGCATTAGTAAAAGAGCTGCGTAGATTAGTTAGCTCAAAGCAGTAATTTCAAAATAGGCGGCGATGTGATAAAAACTCGTGGCGTATTATTGCCGTCTCTTAAACAACAAACCACAATAATGGAAACATTTTAAGAACAGCTGAGAAATGACTTTGCAATCAAGTAAATGTTGATGTTTCAAGAGAGAACTGCGTAAGAACTGTGTTTCGTACGCCTTTATATTTAAATAATTATGTGCCCTATTTGTTCGTTGAGCTAGCTCAGTGTATACACGAAACCCTCTTAATACCTTAGTTGTGCTTGCAAAATGTCAATATCTGCTAAAACAGGAAGCAGCAATGTTCTCGGGCTAAAACTGGGTTCAAAAAATGCACAAACAAATACATTTCTTTACATAAATCAGTTGACTTCAATGCACATATAAAACATATATGAAAATAGAAAAAAACAGACAGAGCTATAATTAACTCCTAAAAGAATCTACGTGTGATAGAACTTGGTGCTACGCTCGGGTACGTTGTAAAATATACATGAAATAGCTTAAAATAACTGTTTGTTACATGCGAAAACGGTATAACGACACAGAGACAATTTGTTACAACGAAAATACCCCTCAATTTGTTGGCACCTAAAAACTACACAATCTGGAAAATTACGCTAACCCCCTTACGATGGGCTCTAACAAAATGTTCTGGCTTGAAACGCTCAGTGAGAAGGGCAGGTTCTTTACAACCTTATAATAGGGCTACAATCCGGTAAACGAGATACGGATGTTAAATAATGAACCGTGACCACTTTCTTACTAAATCGAGAAAACAACACAGGTAATCCCACACTGAAAGCTTGGCAATGCTGGAGGCGGCGACAGCTGGCTGAACTTACCTTTAATTGCATGTGCTTACAGTCGTCTGAATTCAACTACATCGGAACAAGATACACAATTTATGCATACAAACATCATCAATTCGTCAATGAAAAACACAAATAATTAACAAAGAACTCTATTGAGGTAGTAAAATATGTAAGTGACAACGAACATTTCCAAGAATTACTTACTACGGTTGCAAATATGCGAAAAAGGTTAGTGGGGGTTAAATACGCAATGTTTAAACTAAACGCAGGTGACAAAAATGGCAAGAAACGATATAACTCTTTCAACACGGTGACAACGTTAAATCTTCACAAAGGAACTACGTTACAACAATCAAAATTGACAACAATTACTCAATTAGTGCCTCAACGACAATGATTACTTGATTTCACAAAGCAAGACTACATACAGACGTTAAAACTTGATGGTAAGGCTAAAAATTAACTTCAAGGCGGTAAATTCTGTTCAACGTTCTAAAATTTAAATAAACAATGGCACGGCGGCCAAGACTACACTTCAAAATCACTTCACTGTAAATTTATATATGTTACAAACATTATTAACTAACAAATGCCCGGTAGAGGGAATTCAGATGCTCTATATTGATGTCCAGCTCAAACTGCAAAAATAACAATATAAAACGGCACAAGGGCGAAACTCAAGCAGGCGTGACGACATTATATCCCCAAGAAAAGGGTTAATTGAACGAGGCCCGTACAACAGGCAAATTCGGTACGACATTCGGGACTCCTTTCCATTGGCAAGTTTAGCACACAGGTGAGATTTTCACTTATAATACGCTTTATGCGTAAATTAGAGTTGCCTAACTCCTCGGTACAGAAAACTCGGCTAAAACATTCTCCCGTACGTCACATTACACCGGGGCTTGACGGGGCTTCATTAATTTCCACAATTTCGACAACTCGGCGAGGCGAAGGCGTTGCCGGGAACCAACGACCAACACTTGTCAAAAATCTTGGTGCCGGGCGATGATTGATCCTCCGTCCTACTCAGCTTCGCACCTTGTTCCACTCATCTGGACCGCGCCGAAAATTTCAACATGATGATGAAATCTTACTCAGCAAATAGGCGTGGAAGCTTTGAAGAAGTTTTGGGCCGTCAGGCAACGACAAGCTAAATTTAGAACATGCATGTTTGAACCCGAATTAATGCTATAAGGTGAGCTGCAAAACGCTAATATTTAAAACGGACGGATTAAATTTTTGGGTATACCACTAAACTGTTAATTTAGGCTTAAGTTACGCGGGAAAAATACTACAATCTGAATTTCGGATGCGGAAATATGCAGGAAAGCGCTAAATTTTAAATTTGTCCTCACGTGTTTTAAAATGCGATGTCTTAAAAAGCGTAACATTAGAACAGCCTCACGCCAGTGCCCATTTGAGTTCAACGCTATTAAAATCGAGCGCGATCTACGCACATATTATTCGCTGACGAAACACATTCTTTCGCGCTTGCAAAAGCTTCTCACAGTTTAGCGCAATTCTTCTACCGTTTTGACTCCAAATATTTTCCCTGAAAGTGGGTCCACATACTTGCTAGGTGCCTTTGAACGAAACATGCCTTCGATTGCGTCATCCAAGCCCGGCATGACGTGATGCTGACAATCCCTGATGCTCCCTAATAGGGTCTATTAAAGGATTGTTTTTGCATTCTGTTTTAATATAAAAAACGCCAAAACAGCCTGCTTTATTCTAGACAACGGATAGATTGTCACATTTGTGAAACGGCAAAAATTAAAGTTTCTAATTATGTTATGTAAACAGAGCTGGGCAAATTACTTTTAAAATGTAATTAATTACTAATTACCAATTACCGCCCAATGCAGTAATTTAATTACCAGAGATTCAATTACTCGCAGGAAATAGTAATTCAATTACCAATTACTTAGTAATTGTAATTGTACAATATCAATTATTTTTTCAATTACTTTCAATAGAAATTATTGTCATATAGTTGTATTTAGTAAAATTTTCTCGCAAGTTGCAACTATCATTAGTGTCGTGTCGATTCGTAATCGTAATCTAAATATGCTTAATTTTTATGTTTTGTTAACTATAGTAACCTACATACTTGATCACTCTTGAAGGTTTTGTGATAATTAAATCATGCACCGTTCACCAACACCAAAAGTTTTTAGGTTGTTTTGATGTAAGACGTAAGTAAATAGATAAACTCAACGATAACAATTACGCAGGGTGTCCCAAAAAAAATGGGACACCCATTTGGCATAGCTTCCTTAGGTTACAATAAACCGATTAAACCTAATATACCCCAGTACAAAGTTCCTTCATTAAGAAGGTATAGAGACTTGGAAGTTTAAATTTATATTTTTTTTATGTTAGTCTTCACATAGGTTAGTATCACTGAAGTTGAGCTTTTTATCACGATTGTGGATTTAGTTGCCGAAACCCGTAGGGCCAAAGCAAATAAACCACATGGGGAATAAAAAGGAACTTCCAGTGCCGAGGGGTACATTGTTTTTTTTTAAATCGAGAAATCGCGAAATTACAACATTTTAACCAACTATTGTAGGTTATGTCGTAAAACAACGGATTACTTCACTGCCGATTTCTGGTATTTTATTTGACGATTTCGACGTTCTTCACTGCCGATTTAAAAAAAAATCGAATATGAAGTAATGTCGAATTTCATTTTGGCTAAATTTTGTAATGGTATTAGAAAAAATAGCACGCTGAATATGTTATAAAAGTGATTCTTCTATGTTCGTGATAAATTAATCCACTCGCTTTGCATCGCTCGCTCGTAAACTAAACGTTGAAAAACTCACTTTTCTTAACTTGTAGAACAATCTACTATTAAATACGCCTAACATGAGGCTGAATGACGAAAATATGTAACCCACCTAAGTATACAGTATATATAGTATACATTGTATAGAAGTATACAAGTACACAGTATACAAGTATACATTGACTGCCGTTGCCATCAGAGACGGAAGGCAATGTGATTAATAATAAATCAACTAGCCTCCAAGTTTTCATATTTAAATATTTTTGAATGCAGCTGAATACAAGAGATAGACTCATCATAAAATGTAAAAATGTTGTATGTATAACTCTGGACTAAAACGCAATTTCCTCCCTTGCGTGATTACAATTGATTAGGTACTGTTTTCGCTAACGCTGAAGAATTAAACTACATCCGCAGGAGGGAATGATATATTTTCTTCCCTAGTAATACAAATAGCTATAAAAATGTGTTACGTAGCTTTTGAAATTTTAAAACAAAATATCAAATTGGTGTTGATCAGAGACTGTTGAAAGTTGACAGGTGACTGATAAAACTAATTGAAAACGGCTGATTGAAATAAGAATTTGTACATCAGATACAAAAACAAAAGGCATTTGCTCAAGCATGTAACAATGAAGTAATTTTTACATTCAAGAGACCTTTATACCATGTGTTGAAAAAGAAATTACATAAGGGTTGGCCATGGTAAATAAAACTAATGTCGACAGCAAGTTTTAGAGACAGCAATTTTTAGAATTTTCAATCACGATATCAACGTATAATATAAACTTATGACAGCAACAACAGTGATGACAGTTAATGAATTCTAAAGCTTGCTGTTGACATTACTTTTATATTCCATTGGCAATTCTTATGTAATTTGTTTTTGGACACCGTATAAGAAACGGGTAAAAATAGGTATTTCATAAAATTACTCGACAATTGCTCAGGTTGCTTTCATATTTTTACTTCAAATTTCAAAATCTTATCAACATCTTTAATAATATCTATTTATTTTAAGTTTAGGGCAATAAAATATCTGAAATTACGTAAATTGGGTCACCATGGACTGTTCTTTTAAAAACTTAATTAGAATTTTGTGTAAAATCATTAAGAAGCCAATATTTGAATGCCTCGTAATTAGCATGAGGGTTTTGTTATGTTTCGTCCGTCAACGCAGCACCCTGTATAACGTAAAAAAGTAATGTTGAATGAGGTGAGCGGAATTATAAGAATGTCACGATTTATATAAGACACTTTTACTATTCCAGATTTTTTACAATAATCGAAGCTAACATGCTGCAGCAGTACGTAAAAATTATGCACTA
>CALNHX010002228.1:0-187776 GCA_940337035.1 Agriotes lineatus | reverse complement strand
TGAATCGTAACTTTAGTGAAACAAAGTAAGAACATAATTTTTTAATATAGGTACCGTGCGTCCACGAGACTACGCACCATGGCGCTGGAGTGATGCTAGTTTTTAAAGATCTACTCTTCCAGTGGTAATTGGTAGTCAAACGGTTGCTAAGCATTGACCATTAAAATTGAATTACCAAGTAAAGTACGTTTTTTTCAGTAATAATGTATTAAGGGCAAATGCTTTTGCCGGTAAAAATGTTTTACGAAAGTATTTTGTTTTGGCAATGCCACAAGACAAACTAACTTGATCAAATTCCCGAGCCGAAGGCGAGGGAATTTGTCAAAGTTAGTTTGTCGAGGGGCATTGCCAAAAAAACAACAAATCGTGAGTAAAACATTTGCCGAGCAAAATCATGAGCCCGTAATACATTTTGTGGACTATTTCCCAAATATCGGTTCAGTTTGACATTTATACTGATGCGCAATGACAGTTGAAATGACGTTTCTTAAATACCACCTTGATTAAAGCAACATATTTGGTGGTTGCCGTGGATGCAAGTGGCAAAAGAAACTGACAAAATCCCAAGGGAAAATTTCGATTTTTTGCCACTACAAAAACACACGATTGGTTGAATTTTGAAAAAGCATGGCTTTTCATTGGATAATAAGAAATGTGGGAAATAGTCCTATAAAAATTTTGAAGGTGAAAGAATTTAGGGTTTAGGTTGGCATTACTTGGATTCCTTTAAAAAAATATTTTGGTAAAATTTGTTTTAGTAACTTTTTAGAACTAAAAATTGGTGGGAAATTTAAAATCTGGCATTAAAGGAGTTTTGTTTATAGGTAATATTTCGTAAACTTCTTCTTCTGCCATGTTAGGCTGTAAATACAACAGTTCCTGTGCACACCTCAGAATTGCTTTTTTTACATTTAATTTCAAAAGATTCTGTTTTTTACGCGTATTCATTTTCAAAAAAGAAAAGCTGACAATTTAATTTTAAATGTCAAAATGACACAAGTCATTTACAGAAAAAACTGACGAAAATAATTTTTCTAATAATTAAAAAAAAGCAGTTTTACCAATTTTATCTTGACCTTGAAAATTTTTATAGGAAAAAAACGTACTTTAACAAATAAAGTGCCTTCAGAAATGATCGAACGTTTTTGCAGCTGGTTTTTGAATGGTCATGGTTATACAGCGTACATAAATCAAACAAGTATAGACACTCACTGTCGGTTCCTTTGATGTCAAAATACCGATTTGGATGACCTTGAACGGATCCTGGGGGGTACTTTCCGATGGTACTAACAGATGGCGCCACTACTTTATCACATATGATTGGTAGCAGAGCTAGTAACTAGCTCTCTTGGTAGAATTTTGTGCTGCCATCTGATAGTCAAGTTTAGAAATACCCCCGAGTTACCGTCCCAGGCACTCTAGACAGGTTTCAACATTTGGAATGAGTGTCTCTACTTGTTTGATGTGTGTACGCTGATTATACAACGTATGAATAGTATGTTGGTGGCACTGTAAGTGGTTAGGTTTTGCGTCAGTCTGTGTCAAAATTGACGCAAAACCTAACTTTCTAACCTCGAATTTGACACTATACTTCAAGTTGAATGCCATTTAATCGTTTATTGCCATAGAAAAATAAATATAATAGAGTTTGTTGTTAAACTGTTTTTGTAAAAGCAAGAGCTGATTTTTGGAAGAAATTAACGTTGTTCTGATTCCATGGTGCGAAACCCTGTGGACACACTGTATAATTTTAGTAAATGATCTTATATTATATATGCAACCAAATTAATCAAAATGTACTTCAATAATTCAAATGTCAAAGAGAAAGTTAAAAACGCAAAAACTTGAAATTTAAATTGAAAATGGCGCCAACATAAATTGCAAAAATTACTAACACCCCACTAGCGATTTTTATATTAACCCACTGATAGTGACTCTTACGTCACTGAAGTTTCCTGAATAACTTGAATGGATTATAGTATTATACAATTATACTCCATAAAAATCTGGTGTGATACACGCACACAACTACCTTTTACAGTGATCTTATAATCAGCCAAAAATTTTATTTTAGATTTTTAAGCATTTGTCAAAAATTTTAAAAAATTACAAATTCTACAAAAACGGTGCAAAATACAGCGTTAGGTGAAGAGACAAATTTTCTCTAGAATTTTAAGCTGAATTAAAAAATATAATAACACCGGGTGTTCTATTTAAAATAGGAGTTAATTAAAAAAAGCTAGAAAAAAACAAAAGAAACCCATTTTAGAAGTATTCAACTGGAAAATCACTTATCTCACATCAATACACATTAAAAATGTAATAAAAATGAGAGGTTTGAAAAAAATCGTTAAAGCCGTTTTTGAAAAAAACTCAATTTCGAATTTATGGGGTGAATCCAATAACTTACTTCCTTTATTGTAAAAGGAAGTAAAAAGCGGTAAACCTGCCGAAAATATTAATTTCTCAGCATATACAGAGTAGTCGTGAAAGTTGGCGACAAATTTTACCAGCATTAACTATCATTATCAGACGCCCTAGGGGCAAGAAGGGATGGGCAAAAGTAAAGTAAGGTACAGTGCCTTCATAAATGATCGAACGTTTTTGAATGGTTATCATTTTGGCGCCATTTATTTATGTTGGTGGCAGTGTAAGTCTATATCGAATTCGAGGTTAGCAGGTTAGGTTTTGCGTCAGTCTGTGTCAAAACTGACGGAAAACCTAACCTGATGTTTATGTTTTTGTTATGATGTTTAGTTTTTTAATAAAAAAATTCAAGTCCACCATTTTGGATTCAATGACTATTAATTATCACTTTTTTTATTAGATTAAACTTGCAGTAAATACAGTGATTGCCAAACAGTTGGCATCACACAGTTTTAATGACTATTCAACTCGCCCCCTTCATGTTAACTATTAACCAATCATAATTTAGTATTTTTGTTATTTGCAACAATTAGCGTGAACTATGTATATTGACAGTTTACAGTAGTGAAAATAATCGACAATTTCCACTAGTGGTATAGTCAATATTTTAAACAAATGTGATTTTTATTAGAAAAAGGCAATATTAGTGTTCTGTTACTATAGAAATTGCGTAGTTTGTTACTAGATCATAGGCGGATCCAGAGACTTCCTTGGGGGGGGGGGGGGTTAACTGATTTTTGTAGGTTGAACAGTAAGGTTAAATTAATAGTTTAGGTAGGTATTGCCTACTATGGGATGGTACTAGGTAGATATTTAGAATAAAAGAGGTAAAAATTAAACACATTTTTCAGTACAATATACGAGTACAATATTTATTTTTCTTTTCGATTTCAACAAATAAAAAAGCAGTATACTTTACACTATTACAAAGACAATAAACCGCTCTGGCTATGCTAAAGTGAAAAGTAAAATAAACATAGGGCCCGGAAAAGGAGTGGGGGGTATTTCTAAAACTATGATAATTATATAAATATTTTGTATATAAAAGTTGTAGGTGCGAAGGGGTTGCACATTACTAAAACAGTTTTGATTGTACAGGGTGGCTCGAAAGGTGTGGCGAATCAAACTTACCTACTTCCCTACCCCCTTGGATCCGCCAGTGTGCTAGATTTACTGAAAGCTAATTTGAAAAAGTAGTTTGCTTCATTGAATAGTCCCTCGAATACCATTCTTAGTCAAAGCTAAGTAGCATATTTTTGCGGTGGTATGACTACTCATGTCTATTGCGCTTAGGATTAGAACTCGCGCACTCGTCCTAATCGAACCTAAGCGCAAGAGGCATTCGTGATACCACATACCACAGCAAAAATATTCGACATAACTTTGACTACTCATGGTATAACTGATTATTTTTAAACAGTTCTATCAGCCAATAGTTTGAAATCGAATAATATCATCAAAATTATATTGACTATTTGCTAGTAGCATCAAAATTGCACTGACTATTTGCTAGTAGCTGATTACAGCGACTATTTTTTCATAAACCATTCAAATCGTTCTGCTGCTGTAACACAACTAGCTAAAAGTGGAGTAGATGGGCAGCAGTTGTTAAAAATAACAGGACACTCATCTGGAAGCTCCATCAAACCCTATCTACAACTTGGACTGTTTAAAAAATAATCACGCCGAATTACATTCGTGGTAATATTTTTTTATATAATTTTAACTAGATTAACACCCATCTTTGTGTAAATTTTTGGTTACCGCTGTATTTAGATGCAAATTGGAAAAGAAAAGAAGAAAATACAATTCATAACGTCTTGTATCCTCCTTCTATTCTTAGAAAAAAAATTCAGCTAAAATTTTTAAATACGATGCTAATCGTTTAAATTGGATTAGTTGAGTCAAAAGGCAATTTTTTTTTTATTTAACAAATAACCTAAATATTGTTTATCTCAAAGTATTGCAACGAACGCACGACCATTAACCAGAAAAGAAGAAAAATAATATAAAAATTAGAAGAAAGTAGTACAAAACACAGACGAAACTAAATCATGTTTATATAAAAAAAACATTAATCGAGATAAATTATTTCTGCCAAACATAACCATTAAAACAACAGAATCTTTTTCCCACGTAAGTTACACAATAATGTTTAATGTGGTTTCATAAAATCTAATTTTCATAATAATTTTAGCACAAATGGTGAAGTTCAAGTAAAGCTTATTTTTAATATACATCACTAATTTATCAACTACTTACCAAGGAATAGGAATAATTCATAAAATGGTAACAAACAAAAGAAAGTTTATTCTTTCACAAACCTAATTAAATTTCTGTTATTTTTATAGATCAATACCAACAAGTGCCATAATATTTTAAATGTAATATGTCAACAACTTTTAACATGTTTTTATTCTGAAGAAGCTAAATACATTAGCGAAACGTTAATATTTAAAAAATTGCCTTTTGACTCAACTAATCCAATTTAAACGATAGCATCGTATTTAAAAATTTTAGCTGAATTTTTCTTCTAAGAATAGAAGGAGGATACAAGACGTTATGAATTGTATTTTCTTCTTTTCTTTTCCAATTTGCACCCATCTTTGTTGCTATTAAGAAATCTCACCAGTGGACGATTCGTGAATCTAGTTAAAATTATCACAAAATTATCATTACTTATGTAATTACTGTTGAGAGTTTTTTGGTTCAAAATCCTGGCAATCGGACGTGGTTGAAAAACATTACAATTGGGCCAAACAAAATTTGTTAGGTTACTTCCGTTATCTGTAAAATTTTACATTTTTTTAAAATAATGGCCTATATGCATTTACTAGCCAAGATAGAGAAAAAAATTACAAAAAAGATGTTTAAAACGTGATTTTCTATCTAGATACAAAATTCTGGCTCAAAATTTTGAAGAAAAAATAATAAATGTTTAGAACATGTAAACTGGATAAAGAAAAATCTCCTCGATGAGACAACTGTAAAAGAACATTTACACAGTAATTTATTAACAAGGACAGATTAGAGTTTTTAGAAGCCATTTAAGTAGATATTAATTATCACTGAAAAATATTTCTCCTAGAAAGCGCCTTGCATCAAAAACGTAAAACTTATGCGTACATATTACTTCGAGGTAAATAATAAAAATCTAAAGGAATTATAAATATGTTCTCTTATTTGTCAAATTATAAATCTTTAAAGTCTTCACCTAACAAAAATGAATCTTAAAATTACGTCTTGGTATGTGAAATCTTGAAAAATATTTAGAAAACTGAAAAATTATTTTTTTGTGAAAGTTAAAGAAAAAGTTGTTTTATGACCTTGAGATTGTTCAGTTAGCTAAAACTAACACACGCAAAAATAATCTCATTGAAATCTTACTTAATTTCAGAAAAATTTAAAAATAGCACTTTTCTTATTTTGACATTTTCGAAAAACGCCATTTTCTAACTAACTAAAAATCACTCGGTATATCCGATAGGGGATAAATAGATTTTCAAAGAAGCGCAAATGATTTCCGTGAAAAGTTTTAAAAAGAATCAAAAATAAAAATCTTTCCCATTTGATGCGGACTTTTTGGCGGTCACTGTATATGAGCGATATAGAACATGGAAATAGATATTCTGGTTTTTAAAACATACTTATTTTAGTTGTATTTTAAAACAATACGTTATCCCCAAATAGCCCCCTCCCTCATTCCAGTCGCGGGTCCCAGCATAATTAACAAAATGAGACCACTCCTAATATAATACTCAAATCACAAAAAAGCACACGGGTTATAAAAAATTGTTAGAACATCCACTATTAGATTATAGGTGTGTTGTTTATGCTGGCAGCAATTGCTAGCTAAATTTATTATTGATGTAGGTAATTTAAAAATAATTACAATCATAGGTACTTAACAACTTCAAAACAATTCTAGCGATTTGTTTGGCCGTAAATGAATATTCCGCATCCTTAATTTTTACCATATCCACCAACAGGATTCGGTGATATTGGCTTTTTCGCCGTTTTGTCCACGATAATTAATTGGCCTTTTGGGCATTTTCGGCGATATGTCCACCGACAGCATTCGACGTTTTCGGCATTTTCGGCGTTTTGTCCACCGACAAAAATTGGCGTTTTGAACAAAATCGAGCAACGCCAACTTTCCGATCCATGTGGCGTCATTTTACACGGTTCTGGGATTTGTCCATTTCCGGCGATATTTCCAGCGAGAGAATTCGGCGTTTTGACCACGATAACTATTTCGGCGATTGGTTCATTTTAGGCGATCTGTCCACCGACAGCATTCAGCGTTTTGGGCATTTTCGGCGGTTTGTCCACGCCAACGAATTCGGCGTTTTGGGCACTAAAATAACATTCGACGTTTTGTCCAGGTCCCGATGCCAATGTATATAGGAGAGTACCGTCATTCTTTGATCCGTGAAAATGCCGCCATCGCCGCCATTTTTGTTCCCATCAGCAATAACTGATTGAGTTATGTCTAAAATTTTACTTGAAATTGGCAAGACCCAAAGTCTATGTCAGATTCGAGGTTAGCAGGTTATGAATTGCGTCAGTTTGTGTCAAAACTGACGCAAAACCTAACCTGCTAACCTCAAATTTGACATAGACTTACAGTCTTGCACATTTTAAATAAAGTTTTGGATTGCCAATAAACGTCACGTTGACGGAATTGTGTTACAAACCTCAAAGTAACGCATATGTCAGAGGAATAAACATGGCGGACGTGGCGGTACTCTCCTATATCTACTGGCTCTGGTCCCGATTAGTCAGGGTTTTGACTTTCGTGGTACAGTGTCCCAGATCGAGTGGGATTGCATGGGTAACTTTCTTTTCATTGAATATGGAGATTTGGTTAAATGGGCAATCTTTTGCAGTTTCATATGCTGATTTAAAATCTGTTTGAGAAAGTTCAAAATGTCGAACCAGTCGGAAGTTATTAAAAAAAAACTAAAAACTGCCATTTTCTTGTATGTCAAATATCTCGATACGTATAAGAGATACGAAAAAAAGATTCATATGAAAGTCACTGTTTTCGATGAGACCAATTTAGAATTGGTGTCGAACGAAAATTCAAGATGGCTGCTTTTGAGGTACTCGTATCAACTTCCTGAAGTTATATGGACGCCATATTTGATTTTTAGGTTACTGAAAATAATTTGTTATTCTCTTTTTAACGATGTAAGATAACTTATGATTGAATAAAAAATACTAGTAAAATTAATTGTTTTTACATTTTAATCAAGTAGGTACTTAGGCTTACATGGATCCAAACAAAATTAGGTAAAATTTATTTTAGAAAACCTTTGTAGCCTAGTTGAAGCACAAAAACATCGTGATATTACTTTTTAAATGTATAATTAAGTAGGTAAGTAGCTATGATGAAAAACAATAACAAAGTTTGCGTAAAGTAACCCGTCGTGTCGTCAAATGGTGTCAACTATGTTTAGGTAACAATGGCCAGCATTTTGATCATTTTTCATGTGATTATCAGGATTACGTTTTGTTTTTTAAATAATTTTATTGTTTGTTTTTGTTTGGATCCATGTAAACCTGCTCGATTAAAATGTAAAAACAATAAATTTTACTGGTATTTTTATAACTTCTGACTGGTTCGACATTTTGAACTTTTTCAAACAGATTTTAAATCAGCATATGAAACTGCAAAACTTTGCCCATTTAACCAAATCTCCATCTTCAATGATAAGAAAGTTACCCATGCAATCCCACTCGATCTGGGACACACTGTATATAGAGTGAGTCAACAGTACTGGAAAGCTTGATTGCACTTAAGCCGTTAAAGATATAGAAATGAGCCAAGTTCCACTATATATAAGAAGTTATGGTGCAGTTTGTAAAATTATTTTTTATTATACAGGGTGTTCCATTTTTTCGGGGCAGTATTCAACTTAGTTTTTTAAATAGAACACCCTGTACATTTTTAAATATATGAATTTATCTTTTTCTAAGACTTATAAAAAAGTTTATTTTTTGAAATTTGTTTCAGTCGTTTATTTTATTACGCACTCAGCCACAGCCGTTATGCCAATTATAATAGGCGTCACTGTACATTTTATGGGGACTTCCAACCCCACTAACGACTGCCATAATGTTATAATGACAACCGGAACCAACTTTTTTCCGTGATAGCCGTACCACGAGGCGCCGAGAGATGCAGCCGTGGAACTCCCATCCAAGTTCTGACCAGAGACAGCGTTGCTTAACTCTGCTGATCGAACGTGGACGCTTGTTCAAGCTACACCACCTTAAAGTTTTGAAGTTATTCGATTTTTTCTGTAAAAATGTGCGCTTACGGGCACTTATTATTCAAAAAATCACAGGGCACTTGATCGTAGAGATATCTAATTGAGATTTTTCTCATGCCTAAACAACTTTTTGGAGTATTATTTGGCAATAAGAACGCTTACTTGCGTTGTGGGATTACTTAGTTGTGACACGTTGACTTTTCGAAACTTTGAAGGGACATAACTTTATTTTTTCAATTGGCACCCACTGTATTTTAATGCTGAGGCGTATTCAGCATCTCATTTTACAATTTTTATGCCCGACATGTCCTATGCCATAGCCCTCTCTAAAGAAGGCCGTGGCCGCACAATATGGCAACAGCGCATAGCCTAAAAGCCGACGGCCGATGAATCCGCGAACGTGAGCAAAAGAATTTATTGAATGTGATAGAAAAATTCGAGATATTGTTTTCAGAATGGGTGACAGCACTACAAAACAAGTAAAACATAACCACAAATAGTTTTATTAAACAGTTAGTATACAAAACACGTTTAAATTAATAAAGATAAAATAATTCCTACGACAAAATATCCAGTTTTCCTTTATTTAATTTAGAGGTTGACCCTTTTTTGTGACAATTTGTACGATCTTACTTTTAAGTAATTATTTAAAAGAATGTTTGCTATGGTAGACATCATATGTTGAACTAATACCCATTTGAAATTACCACAGATACAAGACTCTTGCACAATAGTGTTTGCGTCCTTATTAGCAGAAATTGCAGCAAAACTTAAGCTACACAAATTTTTCTGAAACTAAAGCTTGTGTTATAGGTACTTATAACAATGGTGCGTACAGCTAAGACAAAATTTGATGGTACACATAAACTTCCTCTGTCTAATTGTCGAAAATAGTCATCATCACAACAATTTTTACTATTGTTAATTAAATTTAACAATCAATGCAACTAATTTGTTTTGACACCTTAAAAATAGAAAAACCGCAATCATAAATCATAGCCAATTGATCGACTTTAATGTCACTTTTTACTTCCTTTTACTATAAAGGAAGTATTGGATTCACCCCAAAAATTCGAAATTGAGTTTTCAACGGATCTTCACGTTTTAGAGTCCCCTGATCCAAAAAAACATATTTTTTTTCATTGGTCTGTGTGTCTGTGTGTCTGTCTGTCTGTCTGTGAACAGAATATCTCAAAAACGAAAAGAGGTATGGCGTTGAAACTTCATATATAAGTTTTGTGTACTATGTAGATGAGACAGCAAGCTTTTGAAGAAAATCGCATAACCGGAAGTAGGTGTTTACTCTTGTGATTTTTCAGTTTTTTTCGATTTTTTCAAAAACGGCTCTAACGATTTTTTTTAAACTTTACATTTTTCTTACATTTTTAATGTGTATTGATGTGAGATAGGTGATTTTCCAGTTGAATACTTCTAAAGTGGGTTTCTTTTGTTTTTTTTTCTATTTTTTTTATTAACTCCTATTTTAAATAAAACACCCGGTATATTATTACATTTTTGAATTCAGCTTAAAATTCTAGAGAAAATTTGTCTCTTCAACTAACACTCGATTTTGTACCGTTTTTGTAGAATTTGTAATTTTTGAAAATTTTTAACAAATGGTTAAAAATTAAAAATGAAATTTTTGACTAATTATAAGATCACTGTAAAAGGAAGTTGTGTGAGTGTATCACACCAGATTTTATTATTTAAAGTTTCTGAAAATGCGTCTTCAATTATTTTGTCATTATGATATTCTTGATTAAGCTCAGTAACACCGGAAGGCGAAGATTTTTTTCTATTTGATTTATACGTAGAGATACATTTCCATATTAGTTCGTAACTGTTTTTCTGCATCTAGAACTTCTTTTACTGTAATTAATCCCCGTCATTTGTATGTACATTCCAATATCTCTTAGGTCCGATGAGATATCGTCTTGGCGTTTACTTGCAAAGATTTTGCCCTAATCAACCCCTAAAGGTGTGAATCTGAATTAGGGGTGCATTATAGAACCCTTTATATCTTCTGTGTTTGTTGAGTTAAAACATTATGTTTTGGAATGTACCTAGATCATCATTTAGTTTGTACAAACATTTTAAAATGTTATTCTCATTGTTATACTTCAACCACAGTTTTATCAAGTCTATACAAGGGTACGACAATTACATACACATTTCCAAGGGGTATATGAAGCCTAAAAGAATGCTGGTTTAGCGTATTATGTGAGCGGCGAGAGGGAGCTCTAAATTCATTTAAGATTTAGGAAAAACAAACGTTTGCAGTCCGTACGAAGAACGGGCATCTTCCTAGTATCAAATAAACCAAGCAATAATCTTTGTATTAATGAATACAACACACAGAAAGTAAATCCACAACGTAGAATTGCTCACCGCACACGAATCAGCTGTTTAGTCGTCGGCCGTCTGCGCGCTGTTGCCATATTTCAAAGAACACGGCCTTCTTTAGAGAGGGCTATGCCTATGCCAAAAATTGATAGTTTAGGAGATAATTCGGATTTTTTGAAAAATGCACAAATATCTCATTTATACCTACCCAGTGTGACATGGAAACAAGTGTTCACGAGTTATTGTTTGACACATATCAAAATTGCACTTTTTTTATCTCACGTTTTTATTTGTCGGGAAAATGAAATTAACGAAAGATTTAATGGTGAATATGGTTTATGTATTAGGTAAACATGAGCGAAACATATTACTAGCGTTTAGAATTCATGCGCAAAAATATCCCGGTAGGAGGCATCTAAGAGCAAGAGACTTCGGAAATGTCCAAGCAAGATTTGAAGAAACGGGCAGTGTTCAGTATGAGAAACACCGTCAGCGAAACCCAGCGACCGAGGGGGAAAATGAAGATCTGGTAGTGCAAAGTGTGGTAGAAAACTCGCACACAAGTTCCCCAGCCGTAAGTCAACAACTGCGAATTTTTGCAAACCAGTGCCTCTAGGATTATCCGCAAAAACAAATTACATCCGTACCATGTCCAGTTAGTACAGCGCCTAAGTAAAGACGACTATGTCGCTAGGCAAATTTTTGTTTATACGGACCCGAAATATGGAACAGCAGGAAAACATTTTTTTCAATAACGTGCTAGTTACGGATAAGGCGACATTTAAAAAAGATGGAAAAGTGAATATTCGCAACTTTTATTACTACGACACTCCAATCTCCCATTTCCTTCGAACACTCGACCACCAACATCGATGGTTATAATGTTTGGGGTGGTACCTATAGTGGGTAATAGGGTTCTTGGCCCGTATTTCTTCGACGGCCCACTGAATGGAGAATCGTATTTGCACTTTCTCCAAAACGATTTTCAATTGTATCTGGATGATTTGCCTTTGGATGCGGTTTCAACATGACGGTGTCCCATCACATAATAGTCGTATTGTAAGGGAGTATTTGGACGGCAAATTTGAGGGACGCTGGATTGGAGGAGAGGTCCAGTGCCATGCCCTCCCAGGTCGCCTGACCTAACGAAACCAGATTTTTTCTTTGGGGTTTCGTCCACGATGAAACCGAAGTCACTACTAAGGAAATTGTGCACCAAAGAATTACAGAAGCTTTTCATAGCTTTGACGCTGTCACACTTGAAGCCGTCGTTTTTAAGAAGAATTGACGAATGTATAACCCAGAGTGGTCGTCATTTTGAACATGTTATGTAATTCTAAGTGCTATTTGCCATAAATAAATAACTCTAAGTTTATTATTATTATTATAAATTTTTGGGTACTTGTGTATACTTCTGGATATCATAAAAACATGTTTTGCACTTTTCAGAGATCTAACTTTGTGTCTTTTATGGGGGTATCTATTACTTTCTCTAAATACATTTTTTGTTAATTTTATTTTCTCGAGAAATTAAAAATGTGACGCAATTATGACGTCTGTCAAACTATAATTCATTTGTTTTCCATGGCACACTCGGTAGGTATAGATGAGAAATCTGTGCATTTTTAAAGAAATCCTAATATCTCCTAAACTATCAATTTTTGGCATAGGACATATCGGATAAAAAAGATGTAAAATAAGAGGTTGAAGACCACTAAGCAATAAAATATAGGGGGTGACCTTTGAAAAAATAAAGTTATGCCCTTCAAAGTTTCGAAAAGGTAACGTGTCACAACTAAGTAATGCCACAACGCAGATAAACGTTCTTATTGCCAAATGATACTCCAAAAAGTTGTTTAGTCATGAGCAAAATCTCAATTAGATATCTCTACGATCAAGATCCCTGTGATTTTTTGAATAAGTGTCCGTAAACGCACGTTTTTACAGAAAAAATTGAATAATTTCCAAACGGTTGAAGCAAATACCAAAAAGGAAATTTTTTTATAAGTCCTAGAAAAAGATAAACCCATATTTCTAAAAATATAAACTGCGTTCTATTTAAAAAAATTAAGTTGAATACTGCCCTGAAAAAACGGAACACTCTGTAAAATTAAAAATATTTTTACAAACTTTACCATAACTTCTTGTATATAGTGGCACTTGGCTCATTTTGATATCTTTAATGGCTTAAGTGCAATCGAGCCTCCCGTACTATTGACTCACCCTGTATAGATATAGATTAATACATACAACCATATTTTTTTTAAATTGCTTAGAAAATTACTTGAGTTTTGTTCGTTCATCCCCCGAATATCAGTCGAACTATTGATTTAGTTAATTAAATCTACAAAGTTAGCCCTCTAACATGTTGCTTCAGAAAATATCCTACTTATTTTCCTATGCAACATCTTTTCAAGTAACCTTTGAATGTAATCGAGTAAATTAATAGTTCTTATAATATTATACCAAGTGTAGTATGATGATGGTACAACACCATTTTTCTTTATTTTCGAGTACATCATATATACTTAATAAGCTTCTGAACTCTTTGATATACGAATAATTTTTTTCACTTCCAGTTTCAGCTGAAGTGATGCCCACTTTTGATTTTCCAATAAAACACCCTGTATATTATCGCGCTTTTGGATTTTAGATAACTTTCTGAATCCAATCATCACCAAATGACATTTAAAATATCAAATATTTTTTCTTTAAATTTAATTTGTATTTTGTAATTGAAGTTAATTTTAAAAAATTAGAGGTATTCAACTGGAAAATCACCTATCTCACACCAATATACATTAAAAATGTGATAAACATGAATCGTTTGAAACAAATTGTTAGAGCCGTTTTTGAAAAATCAGAAGAGTAAACAACGTACTTCGGTTATGAGATTTTCTTCAAAACCCTGCTGTCGCATCTAGATAGTACACAAAACTTATATGTGAAGTTTCAACGTCACATCTCTTTTCGTTTTTGAGATATTCTGTTCACACACACGCACACACACACACACACACACACAGGCAGACAGACCAATGAACACAAACATGTTTTTTATTATACCTGCATCAGAATCGCCGTTTAAAGCACGCCTGAGCGTGCGAAAACAGGCGATTAAAGCACGCCGAGCTTTAAAGGTTGTCAAGGAAACAAGGTATATAGGTAACATTATAACTTCATCGCTATCTTTATTTTGCTGACACCACTGAATGCAACAACGGACGTGGACGCGACAAAAACGTAAACAATTCTCGTAACTATAGTAGCAATATTATTATGCCCTCTCGATTTATCACGACAAAAATTATTTCTAAGTTTTTAGTGCGTAATTTATTTCCAGTATTGTAGGTATAATAGAAAATAGCGTAAAGTATTCGTGGATAACTGGTCTTTAAAACACTTGCTCTATTTCGAGCACTCCGGCTACGCCGTCGTGCTCGAAAACTCGCGCGTGTTTTAAAGACCTTGTTATCCACTCATACTTTAATATTCTATTTTGGGTTCAGGGGACTCTAAAACGTGAAGATCTGTTATTATAAAAGGAAGTAATATTAAGAAATTGGTTTTAGGGTTTTTTTAAAATTTTACCCGCAAAGGGGTAGGAGGTTAATTTTGTTTTCGTTATGGGTCCAGTTCGGAATAAAATTAGTTACAAAAATCAAAATTCCACCCCTAAGAGGCTGAAAAGGGGTAAACTGTGTTTTCACGAATTCTTTAATACTCGTATCTCTTAGACCAGATAAGATATCGACTTGGTGTTTGCTTGCATAGGTATCCAATACAAATGACATGTTTTTCGGATTTTTTCCACTGTCTAGGGTGTAAATCACACAACGTTTCGGGAGTTTTGATCTACTCCCATCTTCAGGTGTTCCTCTGCCAAAAAATGACATTCAGGACCAAATCCAATACAAATGTCTAAAACCACATTTCAGGATTTTTCCCTAATCAACCCTTAAAGGTGCGAATCTGCATTCGGGGTGAATTATAAAATCCGTTGTATCTTCCGTGTTTGTTGAGTTAGAGCATTCTTTCTTGGCATATAGATGTATTTTTAAGGTTTTTTTTATATTTCACCCCTTAAAGGGCAAAAAGAGTAAAATGAAAAGGGGTAGGGGGTTACAATTATTAATTCTTTTCGCTGTGGGTTCACTTGAGGGTAAAATAAGGTGGAGAAAAAAGAATTTCTCGAAATTCTACCCCTAAGGGGGTGAAAAGGGATAAACTCTGTTTTCACCAATTCCTCAATATCTCTTAAACCCGATAAGACATCGACTTGGTATTTGCTTGCAAAGGTTTTCCTTACAAATGTCTGAAATCGTATTTCAGGATTTTGCCCTAATCAACCCCTAAAGGTGCGAATTTTTATTTGAGGTGAATTATAGAACCCATTGTATCTCTTTGTTGAGTTAGAACATTATTTTTTGGCATTTAGACATCGTTTTAAAATGAAAAGGGGGTAGGGGGTTAAAATTATTTATTTTTTTCTTACGGGTCCATTTTAGAATAAAATGAGGTAGAAAACGTGTTTAGAACTTCCACCCACAAGAGGTTGAAACGGGTATTCTGCTATAATCTATTGTAATGATATAACCATATGTGTGTGTTAGAAGCAAACTTAGAAAATATTAAAGGATTACAATGGTTCAAATAATTTGGATTTATTCAGGTATAAGGGGGAAGGTAAATGGTTATGATGTTATTACAAAGTGAAAGAGAATTTATAATTGAATAGGAAATAGCTATTTGAAAAACACATGGATTCGATAATAAGATAACATTATAAAAATTGCAGTTTGAAACGAATGACAAATATTCAATTGAAATAAAATAGAAATTTAGTAGATTTATATCAAAGATTTAATTATTAAAAATAACAAACTTGAAAAATGTAGAAAATGATTTTGGTGTAATTAAAAATTTTGAAAATAACCCTGTTTTTATTATAAAAATCTTTTGATTAATAAAAAAGAGAATAAGTAAAATCTACGAGGTGAAATAATATGGAAATTTAATATAAACAAGAATAGGCAAAGGCATAAACTAATAAAGCTTGCAAATATGTGATAATAACTAATGGATAGCAGAAGTGCTCTATAAAAGTTAAGCATTGGAGAATAATAATGGGTCAAGTTTATTGGAAAAGTTAATTTGACAGAATACATCAATTAACTTGGATTACGTCAAACTGTTGGAGCTAAAAGACAGTCCAGAGGAGGATCACCAGGGTAAAAGAGGCATATTCCTGGAGGTTGGTGAATGCAGTGGTGCAGGTAGCTGTCTGCAAGTTTGGTCTGTTGGCTGCGTGCTGTAGAAAAGGGTTGAGTAGCTGATGTGTGACGGTTAGGACGTCTTGTCTGTCCGTGGACCATTCATTGCAGGAAGGTGCTGGAGAGAATCGATTAGTCATCAGAGAGGAGCGGTTTGTTTGGCATCTGGAGAGTTTGTGCTGACCAAATGAAAGGAGGGTCATTTCTTATTAAGGTCATAACTATAAAAGGAGATAAAGACAACAAAAAAGGTGAACTATTTATGAATGAATTACTTACTGATTAAATATTGTTGTGTACCATTGTAAGAGTTTGGTATTTGTCAGTTGAATTTCAAATCTGTTTTGACATTTGGTTGATATAACTAATTGTGACTTATGCGAATGATATTGAGAAAATAAGAACATCAATTTTTCATAAATCAGTTAACTAGATAAAGAAATCCACCCCTGATTTTCAGGAGCTAATATCTAATAAGAATTATTGACATTTTAATTATAGTAGGGCAAATTTTAATTTAAAAACAGTTTAAGATAACTTGAATTGAATGTTCATAGTATATTAAAAGTATCGCAGCGAGAATCTTATCAAATTTATGACTGCCCAATGTGTTAAAAATTAATAATACAATTTAAAAACTTATTAAAAGTAAACATAGACAACACGTTGTGGATGCAGTTTACTATATATATATATATAAAAGATGAAGCACCGACTCCCCTAAAGGGAAGAAAAGGGGTAAAATGTCTTCTCACGAATTCGTCAATATTTCTAAGGCCCGATAATATATCGATTTGGTTTTTACTTAGAAAGGTTACCTATATATACCTTGCATACGTTTAATTTTTGGCATAAAAAAATATAACCGCGTTTCACATAAATTAAAAGACATACAGTGGCTTAACATGGAAAACAGGAGACTGCTGAGTGCTGCCTGCCTGTATCACAGAATTATTACAGAAAAACAGCCCATATACTTGTATAATAAAATAACCTTTCGTACAGATGTACATAAATTGAATTTACGTTTTAAAGGTGGAATAACACCCCCAATTCACCGAACTACAATGTACAAAGGTTGTTTTTCGTATAATATCTTTAAGATCTATACTGCTGTGCCACATTCTCTTAAAACACTTCCTCTTGGATTGTTTAAAAATAGATTTCGCCAGGTTTTGCTTGATAGTCAGTTTACTGATTTGCTTCATTCTTGATACTATTTATTTTCTTTTGTGCATCATTGATAATTAGCCGGTTCCTACAACAGCTCATTTTTTTTAGTTTTTTTAATTTTTGTAAGTGTAGATATGATTAATGTTATTGTGCTACTGTGTTGTTCCTGCGTCTTTATAGTAAGAAAATGGCTATCAGGGGTTTGGTGGAAGACCAGAAACTGCTTTGTAGTAACTGAACTGGATCCCTGTGGTTTCCACTTATTATTACAATAACTTTTGATTTCTTTAAATAATTAAATTATGTTAGTGGTGTAGTAATTTATTAAGTGGAAATAAATTATTATTATTATTATTATTATACAAGTTCCTAAAAGCAAAATTCAGGATTGTGCACGGATCAACTCCTAAAGGTGCGAATTTAGGTTCAGGGGTGAATTGTAGAACTTTTCATCTCTCCTGTGCTTATTGAATTAGACCGTGTTTTTTTACATATATGTGTTTTTTTTATAGCATAGAATTTTGGGCAGTAAAAAGGCCAATGCAAAACTGACAAATTAGCGAAAACAAAACGCTCCATGGAAAGAGCTATTCTAGGGATAACACTGCGACATCGAAAACCAAATGATCACATAAGGAATATCACCAAGGTCGAGGACATCACAGAAAAGCTAACCCGACAAAAATGGAGATGGGCAGGCCACAACGAAAGATACACAGACAAAAGATGGAACAACATTATTCATAAATGGAGACCATGGACAAAAAAAAAGAAGCCAGGGCCGCCCACAGATGCGGCGTTCGTTGAATGAGCGCTAGTCCAACAAGGCCGCGGCCGGGCTTGAGAATTTTGAAATTCATTTAGCTAGCTTGACGAGCGTTCTCGTTTGCTCGGCCTGGGGTGGTTGTTAACTACCCCAAAATCATCCCGGATGGTGTCCTATCAGCCCTAAAATCTAGAGAAACCCGGAACAGACGAGCTGAAGTGAGATTATTTAATTTCGGGTCTGTTTATAGTCGTTAGAGCTGCAGGGGAGAGTGGACCACCGTGACTGCACCGCAGAGACCACCGCTCTTCACTCTCTGGACTGACCGCACCGCAAAGGCACCCAGGACGAGATTTACTTTGATTTATTTTATTTTAATATTTAAAAGCCATATTTGTTTTTGTAACTTAGTTAAATAAAATAAACACATGTGTAATTGACTCGACTATTTTACTCCAGCTGTTGACAACTTTGGATCAGAGTTACCTGCGAGAAGTAACAAATAACGTAATCAGAATATAATCTTAAATATAAAACAAAATTTGCTAAAATTACGTAACGTTACAAGATCATGGCTTAGTAACACTGGGCCGATTTTAGTGAAGGCTGTTTTAGCTTTTCCAATGCGGGTCCTAATTTCAACAGCATGATCGCATTTTGCATTTACTGTGGTGCAGAAATGGGTATTACTTATCAACCTTTTCTACTGGTACATCTTTCATCATCAAATTGTTATCATTGTTACATTTGCTGATCACTATACATTTTGTTTTCTTTGGATTCAGCTAAAGACCATACTCTTCACTTACGGTGGTGATTTTGTTTAAGAGTAATTGCAATTCTTCTATAGTCTGCCAATAACGGTGTCGTCTGTGTATTGCATATTGTTCAGCTTTTCACCGTTAATTGAAATTCCTTGCTCCAGATCCACCAATGCCTTCTTGAATAAATATTGAGAAGCAGAGGTGACAGCACGCACCCCTGTCTGACCACGCATTGCATGGTAACTTGTTCTGAAGTTTCCCCTTGGACTTTTATGTTAGCTTTTTGCTTCCAGTACAGATTAGTAATCATTCTTATGTCACGTTTTGTATGATGTACTGTGACAAACCCTTGTCGATAGTCTATAAAGCTAGCGAAAATGTTGCAATTGACATCTCTGCAACATTGAAAAAGTACCTTTAATGCTGAATAAGACTTCTCGAGCATCCAAAGAATTTCTAAAGCCAAACTGAGTATATGACAACTGCTGTTGGCACTTGCGGTATACAGTGTGTCCCAGATCGAGTGAAATTGCATGGGTAACTTTTTTATCATTGAAGGTGGAGATTTGGTTAAATGGGCAATGCTTTGCAGTTTCATATGCTGATTTAAAATCTGTTTGAAAAAGTTAAAAATGTCGAACCAATCAGAAGTTATTAAATAAAAATTAAAAACTGTTATTTTCTTGTATGTCAAATATCTTCGTAAGTAAGTATAAGAGATATGAAAAAAAGTTACCTACATATGAAAGTCACTGTTTTCGATGAGACCAATTTAAAATTGATGTCGACCAAAAATTCAAGATGGCTGCTTTTGAGGTACTCGTATCAACTTCCTTATGTTAAATGGGCCCTATATTGGACTCCCGCGCATTCTGAAGCTATTTATACTGTCTGACCCGGAGGGCGTGCTCTAAGCTGCAGAGTGGGGAATGGGTTCCCCATCTATGTTCAAAAGTTTATTATCTTAAAAATGGTCAATCTTTTAAAAGAATTTAGCTGATTCGTTGAAGTTAACGCCTTCACAATTTTTAAGTCAGTTTCCGTAATACTATGACCCGTTTCGTAAATGTATTGGGCAATACTAGATTTTTCGAATCTGTTGAATCTAAAATGAGCGATGTGCTCTCTAAGCGTAGTACCAAAATTACGTGTTTGCCCAATATATTTAGAATCACAATGGGAACATTTAATTTCATAAATTCCAGATTTCTGTAAATTTCGAATATTGTTGTTTGAACTATAAACAAGTTTATAGGCTGAATCTTTGCAAATTTTCTCTAGGCTCTTTGTAGCCGGATGAAATAGAATTTTTATGTACTTTTCGTTGAATCCTTGACTTTTAAGACTGACCAGTGTTATGGAATTTTGAACGTGCAATTTTGTTTTTTGTTTCCTAATTAAATTGTCAATAATTTTAAAAGGGAAATCATTGTACACAGCTATGTGTTTTATAATCTGAAGTTAGCACTAAGAGATTTAGAGTAATCGTTTTGTGTTGAAAACAATAACTTAAATCCGTTAAAATGAATCTGTTTATATTGGTTTCTTTTGTATAAACATCGACTTCCAACTTATTTTATCTCTTATTACCAAGGTATCCAGAAATGGTAGTTGTCCTTCGTTTTCCACTTCGTATGTAAATTTTATGCTAGGGAATTTAGAATTTAACTGATACAAGAAATTATTAATACATTTAGATAAATCAAAATATCGTCCACATACCAGAACCAAATCTTTGGGAAATACTCTGTATTATTTTTAAATTTAGTTTCGAATTTTGACATAAAAAGGTTGGCAATGAAAGGAGAAAGGCTGTTCCTTCGTGCTGTTCATAGAATTTTCCATATATTTGAAAGCGATTCTGGGACGTGCAAGGGATAGTTAACCTAACAAACTTGTTAATTTTGTTTGAATTATTATCCGTAAGTAATTCCTACAGAAACCTATGTCATGGTTGTGGGACTGGTACGCTTGGAAACAAAGAACACACGTAAGATGAAACTAGAATCTCACTTTCACCAAGTTCCAAATCTTTAATTTTATTTATAAACTCCAACGAGTTTTTGACTGTAAAATTGTGTTGTGTTTTAGCCAAATTTTCCGATTCAAAATGCCTAATATGATTTCTTTTTTTTTCCTTTTATGTTGGTATCGCATGTGGCTTTGCATTTGAAGGGACGAATGGTTTTTTTGGCTACAAGTAGACCATAATGGGTCCTATCTTTGGGAAAAACTTGATTCAAATTGGTTAAAAACTAAAAAAGATATGAGGGTGTTACGCTCTTAGGTGTGACACACTTTAGAATGCATTCACGCTTGATTTGGATCAGGCTTGGCCATGATTTGTTTTTCTTAGGTTGCAATCCTAACGTAATAATTTTGTAGTCCTGTGCCAATTTTGCCACATTCAATAGTTATGTCTTGTTAATATCATATCAGTTAGATGAGGCCTTGTTGCCAAACTGACATAAACATGGTATATCAGGTTATTATAAACATGTTAAAGAAATAATAATTTTTTTTGTTAATTTTTAATAGTTCGTTAAAAACAATGGATGTGTATATTGCATCTAAATATGAGTTCTTGATATCCAAAAATGTTCACTTACGATGAATAAAAATTGGGTCTCGTGCTCATCCTTGCATCTGGTTATATGAACACTAGCCAGGAAAATATGAGCACACACGTAACTATTTATATTTATTTAACTTCAATACAAGTTTACACAGGTCACAAAGGTATATTTTTGTTTTTGTTGTAACTCCTGCGTCATTCAATGTGTGCCCATCCTTGACATGCCATACATTTGATCCAGTTACCTCCTGTATTTGAAAATGATTCTCCATAAAAAGGGCAGTTAGCATATTAATCGTTTTGATTTTCACTTTTTTGTTTTCTTCTTAGATACCTTTTTACTCAAATTTCTTTTTGGAACAGGAATCTTCTTCTCTTTTTTTGCATTTTCCATTAATTTCTTTTTGTGGGGACTCTCTGTTAATACGGTTGAATGGGCCACTTTGCGTTTCTTGACACAACTAGGTGCTACTTTCTTGATAAGGACTGGAATAAGATCTCCAAAGGAAGAATTCAAATGCTTAGATGTAGTAGCTAATTCTGGACTTCCATCGACTATACTTGTATTTGTAGAAGCAGAATTAAAATGGTTAGATGCAGTAGCTGTTTTCAGACATTCACCGACTAAAGTTCTGTTATAATCCTGTGATTTTTCAATAGTTTTGGGCATATTCCGATATTCAGCAATTGTGGGTGTTTGAGGTGGTGTGACTTCTGAGTTTTCAACATTAGTTTCGGTGTTGTGAAGAACTCTGTCAGTTACTTCAGATGCAAGTCTTCTTCAGTAAATATACGTGGATTAAATGAATGTATTCCGTTTTTCATAGTTGCTCCATTACCATACGCCATATTAAACAATTCCTGAATTGCTTGATCATAAAAAGTGTTTATGCTCTTAAAAACAACCACATCAAGTGGCTCTAACTTGTGCAATGGGAAGGAAGAGACAGAATTATGACGTTGTTCTGTCTCACTTTTAAAATTACAGACAGGTTCTTCGTATGGGATGTATGGCCAGCCAGCATTAGAAGCACTGGTTGCTGACGAATATCTGGCCTTATAATTTTTATAAAATGGTCAAACCATGTTTCAAATAATTCCTCAGTAATCCACTCAGATGAGTAAGCAACTCCAATTACACCTGGTAGGCCTTTGCCAAGGTCGGGCCCCATTCTCACCCTTGGAAATACAAACAAAAACTGTCCAACAGCGCTGACACAGCACACGACTGTAATATCTTTACCTTTTTCAGCATCTTTCAGCATCTGTAATAGCACCCACGCATTTCTTACCCTTTTTGGCAAAAATTTTTCCAGGTTTGTGGACCGTTGTGTACCCAGATTCATTGACATTAAAGATATTTTCAGGTGGAATTTTAATTATTTTACCATTTTCGCTAAGAATTTTTAAGTTGTCGAAAAATAATTGGACTGCAGTTTTGTTAAACCCAAGGGCCCTGTGCATAGATGTCGCCTCGGGTTTTCTGACTGAAATTTCTGGCTTTCTTTTAAGGAAATCCTTGAACCAGTAACAGCCTTCTCTCCATATCAAGGAGTACTTGGACTAATTCCTTCTCTTGTTTTAATGTTAACACTCTTTCGTCTTTCCTTCAAAGAAAATTCCAAATACCGTCGTAATGTTTGTCGTGGAATTCCACATTAACTTGCAATCTTTTCTCAGGCACTTCATCTAAAACAAGCTTAAGGGCGCTTTTCATGTTGTCATGGAACCAACTAGATCTTATACCCTTCTTCATGCGAGTTGTAGGCATTCTTCTATTGTAGATTGATACCTTTAAAATAAATTTTTAGTAATCAAATTTATTGTTTTAGACCCTAACGGTAATATGAGCACCCAAGGTTAGCCTATGCTCACATTACCCAAAACCATTATGTTTGGTTAGAAATTACTTTCACGAAAAATGACTGATAACAGTTTCTTACCTTCAACAATCGATGCAACAATGTTATCTATACTGACAAATCAAATTAACTCACAGCCACAATCAGAGGCGTAGCTAAAGATCAGCGGGCCCTGTATCATAAACTGCCAAGTAGCCCCCCCCCCCCCCCAAACCCACCAGGGTATTATCAAATAAACGTATAAAAATACGAACTCAATTTTTATTTTTTGACGAAACGAAATATAAAAATTAATTAAAAAGTAAAATTTAATTACATATTTTTACTAACGGACATATTACGTAAAAATAAGTGTAAATCATAGTTTACAGTTTAGATATATCTACATAAGTAAGGAACAAATAAATGTTAAATAACAAGAAACAATGATTTCGGAGGCTTCACGGCCATTGTCATTTAGTAAAAAACGACTTCCGGGATTCGATCGTGTCATTATTGAGGTCGAAGAACTCAACGTTTCGCCCACTTTACAGATTTCCTCTCCGAACTTTTGTTTTCGGCGAAAATGTTTATAAGACGTTCCATATTTAGAGATAATTTTAATTTTTTAAGCTATTCCATTTCAGTAGATAATATGGCTAAATCCAATAACCGTCCTTGTGTCATCCTACTTTCTAAGTAGTTTTTGATGAGTTTTAATTTTGAAATGCTTCTTTCTGCTATTGCTACCGTAACAGGAATTCTCAAAAACAGCATATAAGCAGTTATTACCTCGGGAAAGTTTGAAGCCATACTATTAAATTTTATTAATATTAATTCTGTTAATTGTTTAATTGTATGAATCTGTTCAAGAGACCGCGCATTCTATTCGTCATTGGAGGGGCGAGCGGGAGCCAAACACCTTCCACCTACCTATACCATAAAATTGGTGGTCTCTTTCTTTCTTTGTATGTATGTATGTATCTTTGTTTGCTATCTCCTCCGAAGATACTGGATCGATTAAATTGTATCATAGCTTAAAATTTTTCTAATTTTTAGACTTAGATCGTAGGCCGGTTTTATTTTCAAAAAAAGTACGAAAAAGTAAAGGTAAATTAAATTATATTTAATTTAATTAAATCGTGTAATTAGCGAAGCGAAGCGTAGCTCGGGTGATTCACTAGTATAAACCTAAATTCTTATATGCGCCCTACACAAAAGTTTCCAAATTAAATTTATATGATATTTTTTTTTTTTGAGAGCCTGGGTGCTGATGGGCCCCCTGGCTCGAGGGCTCTGTATCATTGATACGCCAGATATGACAGTAGCTACGCCCCTGGCCACAATAACAACTTTTATCGCATTTCATGTCCCATGGTTCGTATCGAACCTCACAATGCATACCGACCTTAATATACCGTTTGTGATAGAACTACTAATTAAAGAAAACGCAAGGAAACATCACGACACATTGGAAAGACATCCTAATGCCACAGTCATCCCTCTAACTGAACAACCGGAAACTAAAAGACTAAGAAGAAGGTGGCCCATAGATTTAACAATATAAAATAGGGGTAATACACCAATGGGTGTCTTCCTATTCTTGTTGTCAATAATAATTACATACCATTAGCTCATAGAATATTGTTGTAAAAATTATTCTGATTGCTAATAAAGCTTAGAGAAAAAAATTCATTTGGCGGTGTACTACATTTCTACATCAAAAATCGTTTAGAAATGTGGTACTTTTCTGCATCAGCAACACTTTTCTGCATAGCAACGGCGACTCGTTTTACGTTTGGCACTACTGAAGTGTATTATTGGCAGCACTACTGTAAGTCTATGTCAAATTCGAGGTTAGTCTATTAGGTTTTGACACAGACTGACGCAAAAGGTAATCTGTTAACCTCGAATTTGATAGAGACTTACAGTGCACCAATAATACACTTCAGTAGGTACTGCCAAATGCATAACATCAACTGGAACTGCTTATTGTGCTTTAGTACATAGAAACGAGTTCTGCTCAGCTTGGTTATGTTTTGACATATAGGGCCGGTTGCAGAAAGCAATGTTAAGTCTGGTGTTAGCTAACGTCGCGTCAAAGTAAACAAAATCGCATCACATTTTGTTTACTAATGTATTAGTTACCATCATATATGTAATACACATATATTGCTGGTAGGGCCTGGAAACTTCAGAAAACATTACGGCGCCGACATAGTCTCACTTGGAGTATAACGCGTCTCGTGCGCATGCGTGAGAATTCGAACTCCGCCTTTAGAAGCGAATTTTAAACTTGACCACTTCCCCACTGGGCGGACGACGCCGCCGCGCTTGCGCACAGCTCACCGTATACATGAAGGAGTTGGTTGTGTGTCTCACTTCATCGGTGAGATTTCCCACTCATAGCCGTTAGCAATATAGTAAGTATTAGATATATGGTTACCATAAGCATTTGAGATTTGATTCGTTTTTGTTCACTTTGACGTCGCGTTAGCTAACACCAGACTTAACGTTGCTTTCTGCAACCGGCCCTTTAGTGTCACTTGGGTCTAGGAAAATTCACCGCCAACAATTCACCGTCACCAATTCACCGCCAGCAGTTCACCGGAATGCAATTCACCGCCACCACAATTCACCGCAACAAAAATTAACCGCCGCAATAATTCACCGCCATTATTCACCGCAACAAAAACGAATTTTTTTTTTCTATAGCACATGTTAAAGTGTGCTTTTATCAATTCAAAACAAAAGGTCAAGTTTTACTTTAACAGCAAGTGTAGATAAAGTAGCACTTTAACATCAAGGATAGATAAAGTAATTTAATTTTCTAACTTTTGTTTAAATTAAATATGACAGCTTCGTATTATTGTAGCAACCCAATCTAGCTACTGACATTTTGAAATGTGATTGAGTGTCCTTATTTTCTTATTAAATTGTTAAAGTTCTTGCTAAAGAAAAAAATATTGTATTATACACGACGATAAAGTTATTTCTATCCACTCTGGAATTATTAACGTCTCGACTTCGTCTCGACGTTAAACGATTCACTCGTGAATAAAATTTAACTTTATCGTCTTGTATAATAAATTACTATTAATTAAACTTGCTGGTTTTTATTAAAGTTTTTTAATAAAATGTTTTAATTTTATATAACTAAATGAAACAAGTTCAACTAAATTTTTGGTATGTTTCTAAATTTTTAAATTCTTCACAAATAAATTAAGTTTTTGTCGCGGTGAATTATTCTAGTTTACTCCATATATTTCTATATAAATTTGATAATGTTCCTATATCAACATGTTCTAAATTGTATTATTTGCTGGTTTTTATTAAAGTTTTTTAATAAAATGTTTTAATTTTTATTTTATATAACTAAATGAAACAAGTTCAACTAAATTTTTGGTATGTTTCTAAATTTTTAAATTCTTCACAAATAAATTAAGTTTTTGTCGCTGTGAATTATACTAGCGGTGAACTGCTGCCGCGATGAATTGTAGTGGCGGTGAATTGTGTTTCGGTGAACTGTTGGCGGTGAATTGTTGACGGTGAATTGTTGGCGGTGAATTTTCCGGCACCGGTGTCACTTTTATGTAAAAATGTATTATTTTACATTTCTTATGAAATGCAATAAAATAGTATACGCTAACGTTCGTACTAAAACCAGCCATATTTGTTCAGTTATACATCACTTTTCTAAACTTGTTGCGTAATATACTATTAATAAACGAATTTTACTGTTTTCAATAGACTAATCCATAAAGAATTTAATCTCCAAAACTAAGTCAAAGTAAAATATGGTGAAAATAACAACTGGCAGCACAAAAATGGGCATTCAAAAAGCATTTGGCCATTTTAAAGTTAAACTGGCAGCATAGCGTAAGGCATGATTCATAACCTCAAATATAAAGTTACTTAACCTCAAATAAAATGTTAAGTTTACCCAGTAACGGATTCAGTCTGCATGCACAAAAACTGTCAAATTTCCACAGCCAAGCGTGGTGCAAATCGATAGTGATTGACAGACTGATTACCTTTTATGCTTCTTTAGTGAAATAACACTGTTTATCTTAAGTACAAATAATAGCAACATTTCTTCTTTTTAGCACTTGTTTTAACTATATTGAATCTTCACGAGATGCTACAATGTAGAATATTTATCTACAAGGGATAGGGTTACCAACATTGAGTCGATGCTGACCCGAAGATAATAATTTTTAGGGGAGAGAAAAAGTGGGATAAAATTTATAAAAAGTTCAAGGCGAAATAGTTTTTTACATTATAAAGATATAATTCCTAAAAAGTATTTTATATTTTTAAGTAGCATATGAAATGCGGCATTTTTTACCCCTCCGTGGATACATTAAATTTGAACAAGCCGTCTTGTACGCCCTTTTTATACCTTATCTAGATCTTAGTAAATATGACTCTCTAATATCTCCGTTAGTCGCTTATTCAAGATCACCGTCTGCCAAATCAGAAATCTGGTTCCCCCTTATAGTGTTGGTCGGACTAAAACTTTACTTTAAACAATGAGCAAAAAATCCAAATTGTTTACGTCATCTATTGACTTCAAAACACATATAAAAACATAAAAAACAAAAACACGCATAAAAATACAAAAGAAATAAAAGAAAATAGAATTAAGTTCTCAAACAATCTACTTGCGATATATATTGAGGCTACTCGCAGGCGTGTTGCAAACATACACAACGTAAAACATCACCAAAAATAACGTTAAAATAATTATTTTTTAAAAGAACGCAAATGTCAAAATTTCTTTCACAAAACTGGAATGTTAAAATTGCCTGCAACCGGTACCTATTTGAGTCGCTGATAAAATACGTTCCTGTGCGTTTGCAGATGCTTGCAGTTAAACGCAACCTTATCTGCAAAACATTTTGCCTGGAACTGGCTGCTGTATACTTCTGGAAAGGACACGCCTCGATTGTATCACCCGTTCCTGGCGGACATTATGCTAGGAACCACTGTTCGCGTGCAGGCCTCGTAAGGACAGTTTAATTGGCGCCTCTCAAAATTGACGCTTCAAATAAAGCTTTAAGTATAGGACAATGAGTGTACTTACATGTACGTTCGGAAAATGCGTTTTCGAAATTTGCAAGTGCTTCCTCGCTGCACTTTAACACTGTTTGCAGCAAACGTTAGCTGCCAGGTTCTTTTAGGCCGCTTCAAATTAACCTATATATTCTTGAGTTAATTCACGTACTATACTTTCCAATCTAACAAACCCATGCAGCTCTCATAAGAGCCTGCGTGCGACTGCTGCCGTCTTTGTTAAATTTACATGAGTTAAAAATCCCCGCATCCCGCGTACAGTGTGTTTCTTGATGCACTCGCGACAACCAAATTTCACGATATACGTTCAGCGAGCATTTGCTTACAAAAAATACGATATTAAATCTAATAATAGAACGTATGAAATACAACTTTGCTTCTACATTTAAGCATGAAAATAAATATTATCGTTAAGGGATCCGGCTAGCCGGTTACACATAGCATAATTCCCGACCTTTGATGGTAAAAGTTAAAGAACGAAGCTATTTACATGTTACATTCCATAAAAAATATTCCAAATCCATCTTAAAAGTTAAGTAATCTAGTAGGTATTGTGAAACTACATTTTTCTGACAAAAATTTAATATATTATCTAAAATTATGTATTTTTTCTCTTTGGCCACTTCCTACCAATAACTTCTGCTGTGGAGCTTTTAAATAAGAGTACAATTTTTTGCAATCCATGTATGTGTGAACCGTAGTTAACCAGAAGAATTTTATTGAAAACCCGAAGCCCGAAGAATGATTGTCAAACTCGGAGTCTTCGGGTCAAAATGACAATGTTGGCAACCCTAACAAAGGATGATGTACTTTCTGTAGTATTCTAATAGTTTTTTACCATGCAAAAGGTCTAATAAAAATTGCTAGTTTTCCAACATATTGAGTTGCCACACGCACCGCCATCATGAAAAAATGGCGCTCAAAACCTGGTTTTCTGCATTATCTTCTTGCCAGTGAATTTTAGGATAAAAATAGTTATTATCAATATTTTAGAAGACATAATTTCCCACAACTTTTGTTTGAAACATTTTTTTGTAAGTGAAATCTGCAGCTGTAAAGTGGAACGGATTAATGAAAATTTCAACAATGCTCCGTTTTGAGGTGATTCCTCATGATTATTGCTTATCTTATATATATTTCTAAAAGTCCTGACTGACTGACTCATCAACGCCCAGCCCAAACCCTTGGACCTAGAAAGCTGAAATTTTGCACAGTGGTTCCCTTAATGATGTATACAAGGAATAAGGAAGGATATTTCGAAATTCAACCCCTAAAGGGGTAAAATGGGGGTTCCAATTTTGTATGGAAAAATAATATTAAATAGACATTTCGACTTGAAACTTCCTAGGAGTACTCCTAAAAACAAATAAGCAAACACGTATTTCTTGATTTTCCGAAAATCAACCCCTTAGGGGGTGAAATGGGGTAAGTAAGCCTAAAAATCGATATGGGTGTCGTTATTGAGGTTTATTGGGACGTTGATTGCGAAAATGGCATTTATTTTTAAGTCCAAGACGGTGAACATGACATAAGGGAAGAAACGGGACGGGACGGGACTAGACTGGACGGAACGGGACGGGACTGAGCGGGACGGGACTGAACGGGAAGGGAAGGGACGGAACGGGACGGGACGGGACGGGGCAAAGCGGGACGGGGCGGGGCGGGACGGGTCGGGGCGGGGCGGGACGGACGGGACGGAAATGGGAAGGAAAAGGATGGGATGGAAGGGGAGGGGATGGGATGGAAGAGGAGGGGCGGGACGGGACGGGAAGGGACGGGACTGGACGGGAGGGAAAAGGGCGGGACGGGACGGGACGGGAAGGGTCAAGACGGGGCGGGGCGGGCCGGAACGGGATGATACGGAAAGGAAAGGGAAGGAATGGGATGGAAGGGGAGAGGACGGGACAGGACGAGACGGGACGGGACGGGACGGAATGGGACGGTACGGAGACGGGGACGGAGAAAGGGACGGGGACGGGGATAGGATGGGATGACAGAAAATAATTAGTCATTAGTTAATACACAAATAACGAACCTCGCGCGAACGAAGTCGCGGGTAAAAGCTAGTTAATTATATATTGACTATTTCCACATCTAGTAACTATTTAGTAGGTGCTGTTGATTCGTTTCCACAATACTGTGAGGTAGAGTTGACGGCGTGTTCTTGTTTGTGGTATCCAAGTGTTTTTTATTTAATTTTTTGTCACTTTGATGGTCTCGGTTGGTTCGTATCTATTTCCTCATAAAAAATGTTGCTGTCATTGGTTTGAGATTACAAACTGCCAACAAATAGATAAAGTATTTTCTTCATCGTCATCGATCATAACTTTTGGCACATTTTCGCATGATTGTCCGTTGTAAAAGATGTCACAGATAGTGGAGTGCACTTCAATCTAGCTTTTCTGCAGTCACCCGTTGCGCCGCAGCTTTTTTTGCATTTGCATGATCAAGATATAAAATTGAGCAGCCTCGGAAACTGGAACTTTCGTAGTGGACACTATAGCAAGCCCGTTATTGCTACTTTTTCAGTCCCACTGTGAAGTTAATGTCATACCATGCTTGGACTTGGTGGTACGTCCTGAACACTTGATATCGTGCAGAATCTCTTATTGGTGGAAGAGTAGCAAGATTGAACTTGCTTCTCGTGCTTCACTTTGAAAAGTGTTCTATGCAATCGCCATACAAAGCGACAAGAAATTGTTTTCCAGCCTCTGCAATTTTTCTGGATCTGTGTCCTCTTCTTTGGATACTTTAGCAAGTTGGTATATGTGCAAGTACAGTTGCGGCCAAAAAAAATGGGACAGTTGCGTCTGTTGTCGCGATTATTTTACCTTTCGTCACTGCATTTATATGCGGCATAATTACTTTGTCATATTATTTCTAATTTGGAATTGTTTGGCAAATGTCAACTATTCAATGTTGCAATATCACATATTAATAAAACAAATTCAAGCAGATAGAATTAGACAAAAATCTGTTGTAAGAGTTGTCCTACTTTTTATTGGCCGCAATTGTACTTCTGGACGATGTTAATAAATTTGTTTTTCCTTAGTTGAAAAAAGCAGAAGTTGTTTTTGCAGCCACTAATTACGTGTATTATTGAATGGTGCTAATCAGCTCATTAGATGAGGATTAATGTTTTTGTCAATGATGATGATGGCATCAACTGCTGTAGAGGTGAAAATGATGTAGACCAGTGGTTCCCAAACTTATTTGACCTACCGCCCCCTTTTCAGAAAAAAAAATACTCAAAGCCCCCTGGAAATCTATATTCTTTAAGCGAACAAACAGAAATATATTGTAGTGGTAGCTTCTTGAGACTGATAATTATCTATAAGAGTATTTCTAGGTAAGAAATTATTTTGAAAGAATAAATTAATTAGCAATTAAAAAGTACAATATAAATATTTGAGAATTGTTTAATGAATGATACATTAGATACAATTACTGTTAAATTGTGAATAGTTTATTAAAAAGGTGCGAGCATATAAGTTGATTTAGTTGGGATAGTTGTTTGGTAACATCGAAACTTAGATTTTAATTTGCATTAGCTGACAATCAAAATAACTAAAGTGAAAGCCAAACTTAAATGATTATCTAAAAAAGTCAATTATGAAATGTTATAATAAAATATATCATATAGAAATTTGGTATAAATTATTATTGCTAGCGAAAATGATATTTTTAAAATAGCCGATTTTTTTTCGAATTTCTAACCTGTGTTTTGAGTAAAAGCAAATTTGAATACGTAATAAAAACCCTTTATCTTACAGTAGCAGCTATTACCATACATTATACAACTGTTTTCAGTGACTAAAATGAAGTTTTATTCACTAGTGAGTATAAAAGATTTTTATACTCACTAGTGAGTAAAATTAATTTTAGTCACTGAACTCTTAAACATATCAAAAAATTGAAACTATTCAACATTTTACAGGGCAAGTCCGCTTTTTTGAACCCTGCTACTGCGCTATATCTATTAGTTTTAGTTATTTGAAATTATGTTAATCTAAAATTAATGATGTGTCTTTGTGGCTACATTTGAAGATTTATGACAAAATTCAATTTTACTTTAAGTTCTTAATACAATATAACAATATTAAAATATTCATTATTTATATGCAGCAGAACCATTCTCGCTTTATGGGCGGCGAAAAGCAGAACTAATATTAGAATCCAGTAATTTCTAAGCTTCATATATATATTTTTTATTTAACTCCCGTTTCGTGAATCTGTCGTGATAATGGACAATTAACAAAAAGTATGTCAATAATTAATCTGATAGCAGTGTGAGCTGCTGCCTTCACAGATAGTCAGGTGGAGCAGGATTCGATCGATTATTGGAAACGTGTTGGAAGCTCTGAGGGTTTAAACCGTTTTAATCTTCTTGGTTCATCATTATCGGTCATTAAGGTTTACACAAATTCTTTCAGGTGAGCACTCGTCTGTCTTTATAATTTTTGCTATAATTTTGCAATTCTTGTTTCACTGTAGGCACACTTAGATCACTTAATATTGTTTTATTGGTCACGTATCGTTAAGAGTTAAGAGTTACCGGTGGACAATTTCTTCTTTTCATTGTGAATGTGGCATGTTGTGATTTGGTTTTATTTACTTGTATTATCCATGTTTTAGGCCACTTCTGTATTTTGTTAAGGTGGACTTTTAGATATCTAGTTGCTGATTCAGGTTTCAGGATTCAGGAACATGGGAGGCTAGCACGGCTATATCGTCCGCCAATGTAGCTGTTGTGGTTAGTCTTGACGTTGGTAGGTCGGCTGTGTACAATAGATATAGCAAAGAAGCCAGAGCGCTACCCTGGGGAACAGAGTGAATTGGATGTAGTTTTGTAAATTTATCTTTATATTTGATGAAAAATTATCAGTTTGATAAGTAGGATTTCATTTTTTTTTATTTAAATTGAAGTCCCTGGTGATGAGTCTAAAAACAGCCGAACAGTATCTGCTACCTTCTAGATCTAGATCCTTATCAAGCTTGTTGATCAGTCGATGCACTTGTTTGACTGTTCCGTGTTTGTTGTTCCTCCAAAATTGGTTTTATTCTCAACAAAATCATTTTTTCGAATACTTTCAACAAGACTGGCAGGAGGTTTATAGGTCTGTATGATGTATTTCACCTTGAAGCTTTCCTGGCTTTAGAACCATAATTATATGGGAGACTTTCCATATGTTAGAAAAATGTCCTGTTCTTACAATTGCATTGTATCAGGTGTTCCAAAAACAACTCATTCGCAGCTTTCCATGATCAAATTGAAGTTTGCCGTAACTTGAGATATACCCATTGATGCAAATGAACTACCAAGTCAGAGAGGACTAAATTACACTTGACCTTGAATTATTTTCATAAAAATATATAAAATACTTAACAAAAACAATTTTTATTGACCGTTATTTATTTAGTATTTATTTCGCATGATGTTGTTATGAGAGCCGGGACCAACTATTTCCGTGACAGCCGTATCACGAGGCGCCGAGAGATGCAACCATCCAAGTTCTGACTAGAAAGAGTGTTGCTTAACTCTACTGATCGAACGTGGACGCTTGTTCAAGCTACACCACCCGGGACCCTTTTTTACACTCGTTGTGTACGTGCCATCTTATTTTCCTTTTTGCCTGATACCACTTAATGCAGTGTAAACTTTTAACTGTCACAGTGACAGATGTGTTCATAAACAAATTGCAATCTGACATTCACATACAGACTTAAGTTACGACACGACTAGATTTTCTTTCTTTCCAAGGCCTACTCTAAATGAGTTTTTTTTGGAATACACGATATATTTGTGTTAGATGCTGGATTGCTTTATCCGGTAGTTTCTTAACTATTTCCCTGGTAATTAGATCATACCCAGGAGCTTTTTCGGCACGGATCTTCTTATTTATTACTTCCTTTACTTCGTTTATTGTTAGTGGCTTGAACGGTAGATTCATTTGGTATGGAGATGTTAGGAAACTAAGAATTCCTTCTTTCTCTTCTGGACACTTGGAAGGATAAGAATTAAATACGTTGGTTAGATGTTTCGCATAAGCAGTTGCTTTGTCTTTATTGCTTCGGGCTCAACTACCATCTTCGTTTTTTGATAGGTGGTATATGTACGGCTGGTCTTTTTATTTTTCGCACCGCTTTCCATAGTGAATAGTCTGTTTGTTCTGTAGGTGTAAGGTTTTCTAAGTAAACTTGTATGCTTTTGTTACTATGTTGAAACAAGATTTTCTTTAGTTGTTTCGAGGCTCTATTCAATTCACGCTTATCTGCATCCAATCTGATAATTTGCCAACGCGCTCGAAGTTGCCGTTTTTCTGCAATCTTTTCTTTTAGAATAATAGGGCAGTAACTGTTATAGCTTCTTTTTCCATGTCGTAGTAGGTTTTTAGAGGCACTTGCAGGTTTACTAGGTATTCCAGTCTGTTTTGGAAGAACTCCCAATCTGTGTTTTTATTGCAGAGAGTGGGTGGGTTTGTTGTTTTTACTATAGTTAAGTTGCCAAAGTTGATTAAATCTGGGATATTCCTGCGATCTGTGGGCCAGCATGCAGGTTTGCAAGTAGATATAATTTAGATTATTTTCTTGTATAGCAGCTAGTAATTGCCTTCCACCGATTCTTGTAACACGTGAACCCCATTGAAAATGCTTGGCACTGAAGTCCCCTACTATAAGCAATTTGTTGCCCAGGCTTTTATAGTTATTAAGGTACCAAGGGCATTATGAGTAAAATAAGAGCCCAAGATTGTTAGTGTACTAACCGAGGGCCTTTGGCCCGAGGTGTGTATACAACAATCGCGGGCTCTTATCTCATAATGCCCGTGGTGCCTTCAAGGTTTTATGTCCTACCAATTTTCTTACCTAATTCATATTCATAATTCAATTCATATAATTACTATGATATAGTATTTAAGGTTGATCTAGTTAGCTGATCTAAGTTATATTTGTGACATTAGCTGAGCTGTCATTAATTTTCATTGAGACAGTGGTGCATAATATAGTTGTATCCATGGAAACAAATACTGTTAATTTTTCATAATAACCCTAGTGTTCTTATGAAGAAAATAATTGCCCTGGAGCGTTATTTTGTATCTAAGATACCTTAAAATAGAGTCATTAATTTCAATTAATGTACTGGTAGGACATAAAAGAAGTAAGTGTAGTCTTGTTTAGAATTATATATTTAGGCGGGCAGTAAATTGCAGAGATTTTAAATGAAATGATCTTATTCTTTATCTAATAGACTTGTCTGTCTGGGACGCTGGTCCGTCCGGGATGCTGTTTCAGCAGCCAAACCGTAAGAGATAGAGAAAAAAGTTATTAAAGTTATATGTTTGGAATGGTCATGTCAGGTCAGGAACCAAATTTCAATCACGTGATTTTAAAAAATATTATTGTTTTTATTTAATATGCGTTCTATTTGAAAAACGGTCTTTTTTGTTTTATTAAATGAGACATTTGTCTCACTGGTTGCTAGTCTTCTATTAATACGGTCATTGCTTGGAGGTGATTTTCCTGGAATTTTTCAAGTTCATGGTGTTTTATGTTGCTTTTTATTATTATTGCAGTTCCGCCATGCGCTGTGCCATCCGAGTGGTTTGTATTGTATTTTGGGAACTTAATATAGCTTTTGTTTGTGAAATACGTTTCAGAGATAAGCAGTACGTCTATATCATTGTTATCGAGAAATATTTTGACTTCATGTGTGTGTTGGCTCAATTCATTGGCGTTCCAAGCAGTTATTTTGATCAATTGAGCCATTAAGACATTTTGCTGATTAGCGTGGTAAGGAGATTCATTACTGTATCCATATTATGTGTTATCAGATTTTTCATCATGGTTTTTATCTCTTCTCTTCCATGTCGCTCGTTTGTTGATTATTATGTACAATTTGATTTTGTAAGCAGGCGTTTTTTTGCCATGCTGTTAACTATTTGGTATGGTTGGGGGTTTAGCTTACTGGCGTATGATATTCCAGGTGTTACTTTAGATTGGGTGTGACGTTTTTTAAAGGGTGTTCCAATGTCTTTCCTCAGTTGCGGGTACAGTTTTTCTTGCAGTTGTTTGTGTATAATGCAGCCTCTGTAATTCGCAGGTTGGTTACCGTTACAGTTTATGCATTGTATTTTGTTGTCTTTCTTTTTACGTGGGCATTCTATTGTATTGTAGAATTGTGTGCATTTTACACATCTTGGGTTGTGTTGGCAGTAGTTCTTCATATGCCCAAGGCGTTGGCATTTCGTGCATTGAGGTATTGTTCTTTTTGCATGTGGGGCTTCCACTACCACGCTCGTGTGTAATAATGTTAGTTTTATAAATTTCTTTATCTACTCTAGTGGGATAAGTAACTCATTAAATCACTCATTTGACACTATTTCAATTAGGTAATGAAGCTTATTACACCACTCAGTTATGTAATCTTTACACACACGTATATTAATAATGCTCTTATCCCACTTCTATGGTAAATAACTATTATTGTTCTCTTTCTATTTTAACTCTACTAACAACATTGGAAGAGGGTTTTTAGTAATTCCATGCAACCTCATGTCCCATCTTTTCAAGGTTTTGCTTGATTTCGTTGGTGTGGGTTGAGTAATGCAGGTTTTTAATTACAATTTTAAAGTTTTTTTCCTGTTTTGGCTTGTAGGTGTGGAATTTCGTGTTTCTTTGAGAGTTCTTTAATGATGGTAGAGTATGTTATACTTGTTTTGCTTTGTATTTTAACTTGCTCATTTCCAAGAGCTTTAAGGGTAAAGTTGTCCTTGGTTATCTCATTTAACAGTGTCGTTAATGGATTTATATCTTCGACCCCCGCAACAAAAATAGGCGGTGGTTGCAGTTCCTTGGGAGTGGATTTGCTTTGGTCTTCATTGGTTCCTTCGCCATCCATAGCTGCAGTTAGCTGATCGTATCTATTACTTGTTGAAGCTCCTAGCCAGTATTGAGTTATCTTTGCGTGGCCTTGATTTCCATCAGGACTTCTATTGCGTTTATTGGTAGCTGTTTGCCATGCATAATTTTGTATACTAAGATTTATTTGCTCTACATAATAAGGAGATTTTTTAACTGGTTGTAGATTATTTATGGGCAGAGCTGGGCAAAATACTTTTAAAAAGTATTTAACTACTAAATACTAAATACTTTTTGAAAATTGAATGTATTTAAATATTAAATACTTTTTTTAGCAAAAGGTAGTTAAATAATAAATACTGATAGTATTTAAATACTTTTAATAGCTAAATACCTTTATAAACGTATTTAAATACTTTAAAATATTTAAATACTTTAAAAGTATTTAAATATTTCTTAAGTATTTAAGTATTTTAAAAATATTTAAAATACTTCTTAAGTATTTAGATATCCCTAAAATGGAAAAAGACTTGTGAATTATTTAAATAGTAATACAACATGTGTATACAAGTTAAACAATTTTTCAAAATTAAATTTAAAATTCCAAATTTCCTTTTATTTGAATATTAAGCCAAAGAATAAAGATGGCATAGCTTAAGCTATTGTACATACATGAATTATTAAAAACTCCAAAGGAAACAATATATTGGTTTGCGGTGTTTTATGGATATTTCGGCAAAAAAAATCTTAAAATCCATAATAGCTATTTATGCAACAAGTGCTAAAAGTCGACGTTTATGCACGAGACGTGAAAATTATGAAACAAAGCCGAAGGCTGAGTTTCGTAACATGTCTCGTGCATAAACGACTTTTAGCACACGTTGCATACAATATTTTATCTACGACCTTAATTTTACTGTTAATAATCCATAAATATCGATTTAACAAAGGTTTGCATCTACGACACTTCTAATTTACGTCATAATAAACAGTAGGCCATGCCGCGCTGGCGAATGTTTACGAAGCCAGTACTGTGAAGGTCAGTTACGAAAGGTAATTATTCACATCTGACTGTATTCATTACATAACGCTTTAATTATTTCAAAAACACTTTACCTGTAACGCAAGAAGCAACTAGAATAACTTTACAACTTCACTTCCAGTTCGAAATTGTAGTTTTATAACCTCACTTCACTTTTATTTTTTTTTTTTTTTTTTTTTTTTTTTTTTTTATATAAGTATAGCCAGCTCAGCGTTATTTCGCTATACATGGCTGTTATAACTACGTATATTAGGGTGTCAGTTAGTTAGTTAACGGCTATAGCCTCTCTACGATGTTTAGTTTTGTAATATAACCTCGCTAGATTGTTTCACTGATTTCTCACGGTCACACTGTTTTAGCTAATCACTATTGTCAGAACTACTTTGAGATGAGAGAAGTGTATCCTGAGGAAGTCTTCTTTTGAGTCTAGTATGTATACCTCTTCTTCCAGTGTTATACGTTCTCGCGCCAGTGCACTTGTTTATGTTATTGAAGTACTTTTTAGCAACGTCTTTAATGAATTCTTGTATTGTCGGCAGACTGGCTTCACGATGTAGCTGAGTATTTCGTATGTACCACGGTGCATCAAAGATAATCCTTAGTACTTTATTCTGAAATGTTTGCAGCTTTTTTAACTGTGTATTGGATGCTGCTGCCCAGACTTGGCAGGCGTACGTGATTATCGGTCTTAAAATGGATTCATAAATCAGAATACCACACTCCTGTTTCAGCGTCGATTTTCTGTTGAGAATTGGGTACAACATTCCGAGTCTTACGTATCCTTGATTTAATTTCTTATTAATGTGAGTAGACCATGTAAGTTTTTTGTCTAAATAAACTCCCAGATACTTGACGGTGCTATCTGCTGGGTTCCATTCGATTTGTTGCCCAAGAAGAATGATGTTGGGTGGTATAATTGGTCTTCGCAAAGTAAAAATTTTTGTTTCACATTTAGTGGGGTTTATGTTAATACACCATCTTTTGAGCCAGTTGCTGAGTTGATCGGCGCTATTTTGAAGTTGCTGAGTTGCTGAGCGTATATCGTGGTGTTGTGTTAATAGAACTGTATCGTCAGCATACATAGCAACAGTTGAGTTAGGAGGCTCCGGTAAATCGTGTACGAATATATTAAATAATATAGGACCCAGTATAGATCCTTGTGGAACCCCGGCACTAATCTTCCTGCTCGCTGACAAGGTAGAGCCAATTCTTGCAACAAAAGTGCGATCTGTGAGAAATGACTTGATGATGCACAGTATATAATCGGGAACATTAGCCTTAACCATTTTATATAGGAGTCCGTCAATCCAAACGCGGTCAAACGCCTGAGCGATGTCGAGAAATACTGCTGCTGTGTGTAGCTTGTTTTCAAATCCGATTTCAATTAGTTCTGATATGCGGGACAATTGTTGCACAGTTGAATGCTCTTTTCGGAATCCGTATTGAAATGTCGGCAGTATTTGGTTTTCTGTTAGAAATTGAGTGAGTCGAAAGAGGATGGTCTTTTCTAATAATTTTGAGATTGTAGGAAGAAGACTAATAGGTCGGTAATTCTTCGGATCTTTATGGTTTTTTCCAGGTTTAGGAAAGAGGAGCACGTGTGCGTGTTTCCAGGTATTTGGGAAGTATCCAATTCTCAAACAGGCATTGAACAAGATGGTGATGTAGGTTATCGCTTTTATGGGAAAATTTTTTAGGACTACATTTGGAATAAGGTCATGTCCAGGAGATTTTTTTAATGGAAGTTTGTTAATGTACGATGTGATTTCCGTCGGTGTAGTGGGAACTATTAACCCTGGATTGTTTGGGAAAGTAGTGTTTATTTCGGATATAACTTCCTCAACAAATTCTTTGTTGTCACCGGAAATTCGTGTAACGAATGTATTTTCAAGCTGGTTTCCAAAGAGGTCGGCTTTTTCTTGATCTGAGGCATATGTCTGATTATTAACTTTAATAATAGGAATTTGGGGGTGCTGTTTCAGTATTCTTCTTGTCGCTTGCCACATTGTAGGATCCCTAGGTTGTAAGTCACTGATGTAATGTCTGTACGTGTTTATTCTGTATGTATCTAAGGCAAATTTGGCTTCACGAGTTGCCCTGTTTAATTGAGTTTTTATTAGAGGGTCTCTTGTTCTGCTCCAAATTCGTCTCAATTTGTTTTTATTATTTATGAGAGTCAGGATGTGATCTGGGGGATTTAGGTAATTCCTTTTACGTTTTTTCTGAATTGCAGTGGCCTGATTTATTGCTACAGTTATTGCATTGTTAAGTTTGGTTATAGCATCATCAATGTCTTCATTTGATTCAATCGATGTTGGGCAGGTTATAGTTTGCGTCAGCACTTCGTTAAAAATATTCCAATTTACGTGACCATTTATCAGTCTAGGTAAAGTTTGATTACTCATTGGAGAGTCGTTAAAAGTTATTAAGACCGGTAGGTGATCAGATTCTAGTTCCGTTAATACTACTTGTGATATTGGAGAGCAGAAGTTTTTAAGAAGGCAGATGTCCAATATATCTGGGCGGTGTTCTCTCCGGAAGGGATAGTGTGTTGGTTCAGTCGGTGTGGAAATCTGAATTGCGTGATCCGATATAAATGTGTGTAGCCTGTTACCATTTGGGTTGTTGCTATTACATCCCCAGAGAATGTTCTTCGAGTTAAAGTCACCGATAGCCAGCGTTGGAGTGTTGCTTTGGAAAAGCGTTGTAATGTCCGATTCTTGAAGTCGCTGTTTAGGTTGTTTATAAACTGCAATAATGTTAATTCTATTTTTGTTCTTTAGGTCTAGCTGGATTGCGACTGCTTCGAGATTGATTAATGTTGGTAGCTCGTATGGATGAGCACTTAAAGAGCGTTTTATTATAATTGCGACACCTCCAGAAGCAAAATGGGTCGTGCGATCTTGGCGATACACAATGTACTGAGGTATTTTGAACAACTCCCGTTCTGCTAAATGCGTTTCAGTTACAACCAGGATATCTATTTTATGCCTGGCTAGGAAGGCAATAATTAGGGATCTTTGTTTATGTAGTCCATTGGCATTGTAGTTTGCAATGATGAGATTGGATAAAACATGGGGTGATTTATTATTTGCCATTAAGAAGGGAAGGAATGATTGAGAAAATGAACGATTTGATTTGTTCGTGATAAGGGGTTAGTAAATCCCAAACTGATTGGATTAGATTGGCGATGGATGGGGAACTTGAGGGATTAGGAGTAGGATGTTGAGAATCGTTGGTAAGCGTGGGTTTTCCTGCTGCATGTGCGTATGTGGTAGTTGGTGTTACGTATTTATAAAAGTTGGTTGTTGTTGCGGTAGCACGTTGGGTGGGTGTTATCTTTCTGTTTGAAGTAACGTAGTATGGACAGCCTCTGTAATTAGAAGGGTGTTCTCCGCCGCAATTCACACATCTTGGTTTTTCTGATGGGGTTTTAGAACATTGTTTGTAATGGTGCATTCCAGTACACTTAACACATCGAGCCGGAAGATGGCAATAATTTTTGGTATGTCCCAGCCGCTGACAATTAGTGCACTGGGGCGTATCTCTGCTGCTGCGACGAGGCTCAACACTGATTATGCAGTAACACACATTGGTTAGTTTAAAAATTTCTTTAGCTTTATCGGTTTTTGTTAGTTCAACTGCGCATATGGGGATTGGTTTTTTATCTTTTTGTAATCTCGTAACTTTAAGCACTGGGAATTCTTTTGAAGAAAGATCGTCTTGTATTTCTTTGGTTGTTAAGGAGATAGGAACGTTTCTGAGTATAACTGATAAATTTGAATTTTCGGGATTTCGAAAAGTATAATATGTAATTTTGTCCTTGTTTTTATCATAGAACTCAGTTAGCAAACGGTAGTCAGCAATGTCTGTTAAGTTAATACGCAGTTGAGTTCCATGATTAGTTATTGTGAACTCTTTCTTTATTGTGGATTTAATATCTGTAATTACAGCTTGATAATTGTTAGCACCTTGAAGAAATATCGGAGGTATTTTTCGGGATTTAGCGGGTGATTTTTCTGAGTCTGTACTAGTGGTATCTTTAGCAGGGTCAATGTGGGCAGGGAGATAATATTTATTATTGGCAAGAAGTTCAGTGCTATCGAAAGAGTATTTCTTATTCTGATTATCTGTGGATGGGGAGCTTATTGTTCGTTTATTTCCGTTTGTGTTAGTATTAGTAACAGCTGTTAATTGTACACCTTCCATAGGAATACTTGTGTTAAAAATTAGCGTTGGTTCTTTGATAAACGCGTTATTCATTTTACTGTGGATAGGTCCAACAAAACAAATTTTTTACAAAAGATTATGTGTGCGGCCTGGCGTAGCCAGTGGCTAGCCGCGTTGGCGAATCAATTCCTCAGTAACGGTATAGCAATTATTGCAACAATAGGTAAATAATAAATAAAACCTGGTTTGAAATGATGGTGATAACACACAATTTAAACTATTTCACATGGAGCGCACAGATTATGTCCACACGCGAACGTGGCTCGACGGGAACTCACTTCACTTTTAGCACATGGGCTAAAAGTAAACAGCTGATTTCTTTAAACACGCTAAACTATAAAACGTCACTTTTAGTGAAACAAGCTAGCGCTAAAAGGCCTACCTTTAGTGGTGGTCGTAGATAAAATATTGTATTGATAAAATTGCGTATATTGAATATTAACAAAAAAGGAAATCCATAGTTTAATTACTATAAATTTAAAGCAATATAAACTATTTCTTTACTTTTTCGTTGTCATATAACAGTTCCTTTATATCTTTGCTATAACGCAAAAAACAGCATCTAAACTAAGAGTCAAACAAAAAAATATAGTTTTAAATGGGTATTTATTTGGCAACAAAATATACAAAACAAAAGAAATATCCCGAATAGGTCTTAAAGAAAAATAAATTAAGATTCAAACCTGCAAAACAAATAAATAACATAATATTTAAAATAAAAATATGTGTAGTAGTTTTTCAAATATTTAAAATGTAGTCATTTAACAATATAAGTCTTTAAAAGTGCTGTGCATTTGCTTTCAACAGAACAAGATTTTCGAAATTGGTATTTGATAGGGCATGACGTCGTGGCGTATTAATGAAGGTGGCATACGAGAACATCTTTCCTACTGGTGCTGATGATGGTAATTTTGTGTCGAATTTCAGAAATAATTTCTCAATACTGGGATATTTTTTTAACATATTGAGGTCTGCTTGAGGGTCTCGAAAAATTCGTTCAATGAACTTGTCTTTAGATTATTCTCAGTTTCAAAATTTTCATTACTAACAGCCACTGCATTGGTAGCATTTATAAACATTCTCTTTAGTTTTTCTGTTATTTGCTTTATATCTTAACTTAAAAGCTGGATGAGAGATTGCAGCAAGTATTGCGTCTTCGTTATTGAATGTAAGGTAATTCTCAAATCGGTTGAAAACAAGTTGGATAAGTTCATCAACTGCAGAAGAAAAATATTTGAAATTTTCTGCTTTTAGTTTTTCCAGTTTAATTTTCATACTGGCGATTGTTGGTATTACGAATCCATAATATACAGGGTGTTTCATTAATAATTGGAAATATTTTAACTGTAGAATCCTGGGTTCAAAATATTAATATTTAACCCAAATCACTTAGATAAAATGTGGCTCCTTACTCAGATATAGGGTGTTTTATTTAAAAATTTAAAAATGATTTTTCCCCATTACTTTAAAACTATTTGACGTATTCTTATCATATTTGGCAGGAAGTGTAGACACTGTAAACCATGCTAATTTATGTTAAATAAACGTTTCTGGCTAGTACCAGAGGCGTACGACAGGGGCAAGTGGGTGGTTGACCCTTCCCAAATTCTACGCCACTGGCGGAATTGCCATTTTAGTACAATTTTTTGATTCTCCAATACTTTCTATGTAAATAACATACTCTTCCTTCGTCACGATAACGTCATAATTTTTCGAGATATTTAAAGGTAAACATAAAGCTGAACAGTTATTTTGATTTTAATGTGTATTAATTATCTCGGTATTTTTTGTCGTAAGATTGCATTTATTACAAAAATGAAACTAATCCGTATTAACAAAAAAACAAATGTTATTTATTGAAATTTATTGAAAAAAAATACATAGATACATACATTGTTTTTATGTTGAATGCATCTATGTATTAGTTTCAAGAAATTTCAATAAATAACATTATGCTTTTTGTTAATACGGATTAAAGTTTCATTTGCGTAATAAATGCAATCTTATGACAAAAAATACCGACATAATTAATACACATTAAAATCAAAATAACTGTTCAGCTTTATGTTTAACTTTAAATATCTCGAAAAATAATGACGTTATCGTGACGAAGGAAGAGTATGTTATTTACATAAAAAGTATTGGAGAATCGAAAAATTGTGCTAAAATGGCAATTCCGCCAGTAGCGTAGAATTTGGGAAGGGTCAACCACTCACTTGCCCCTGTCGTACGCCTCTGGTACTAGCCAGAAACGTTTATTTAATATAATTTAGCATGGTTTACAGTGTCTACACTTCCTGCCAAATATGATAAGGATACGTCAAATAGTTTTAAAGTAATGGGGAAAAATCATTTTTAAATTTTTAAATAAAACACCCTATATCTGAGTAAGGAGCCACATTTTATCTAAGTGATTTGGCAGGGGCGGACTGGGATTAATAGGCCCGGGATGCTGGGTGCCTGAGGTGGGCCCGCACGAGGTTGTGCAAAGCCCTAGCTGCCGGAGGCAATATCGCCGAAGCCGAATTTTTTTTTGGCTGGTGCGATTCATATTATGGCTTAAAACCCTATTTTAGGACTCGATTAATAGGCGCCAACTAGTAACAACCACCTACTAGTAACACTACTCGAGCGCGCAATTCAAATCTTGCGAAAATTATATTCGAAGAAGGCCTACGACCAAATTGGCACTCGCAACCAGCGAGCTTGTGAGTGGATTTGGCAAGGGGCAAGGTGCCGGTCAGCGGCGAGTCTCAATGTACTGAACTGTAATATAACTTCTTCTCGCGGTGTTATTTCAATAATATCAATTATTAATATCAAACCCCAAATTGTAAGTCAAAATGTAATAGCTCTCTCTTTGGAGCACTATTTCATATCAAATTAAATATACCCTTTTCCTAATTATCACAGAGAAGCAGTATCAGGTATAGCTAACTTATGTACTTACCTTACTTCTTAATCTAATAAATAGTAATTGACGTATCTCATAAATCAATTTGACATTTAAAATTATGTCATCTGATTATTGTTTTTTAAAGCCTGGACTAGTCAGTTTTACAAGCAATGGAACTCATACATTCCAGCTGAATGGGTTAATCTTCAACTCACAACTTTTTCTTGTAGTTAAAGACTGAATTACTTTTAAAATATAATAACTATTTGATTTTATGAATCAAATATAAATTTCAGGCACTTCACAAAATTAAATTCGTATTTTCAGTTTGTTAGTAGCACATTGAAGTTTGATCTGACATTACACAATAAAATACAAATTGTCAAAAACAATTTAATCGAATATTAAATATGTCCAAACTTGATTTAAATGAAAATTCTAAAATAACCTAATTCCAAAATGTAAATTTCAAAATATAATGGTCGAAAAACACCGAGTACTCGAATCACTATTAAATTTAGAAAAATAATTCTTCTAAATTAATTTCTAAATATAATTACAATTATCTTAATGATTTGCCGTACCAAACTTGCTGTATAACTTCTTAATATTTCGTAAGCAAAGGGCACTAACCTTCCGATTGTCTATCTTGTACCTGAATACTCTATCTCAGCTTCTAACTGGATAAATTTTAGTCAGCAAACACCTTGGGGTGTTCCCGATCAAATCAAAGTTTGTTGTATCTCTTTGAAACCTCTATTATTTGGATCGACAGTTCAACAGCATACCACAACACTCACTTTCACTGGTTTTACTGGCTTCGTAGTAATATACCACGTTAAATGGAATCAAACAATCTTGAATTTTATATTTGAATAATATCTGTGACTTACAGTCAAATTTGATCGCAGGGAATACTATATTGCTACTACGTATCAAATCATCAATTATTATTCTTCACAATTAATATGAATTTAACCCTTAACGTGACTATTTCTCGTAGATTATCAACTCAAGTTATTTTGTTACTACTAAATATCTGGTTGCCGTTACAACCCCACCAGTTAAAACATACAACTGTTAAATCACATGATATACATTAGAGATCTGGATATTATTTAAATTAAATGTATCATTCATACGGTATGCTGCATTACAGAACATGTTGATTGAATCATGCATTGCAGAACTTTTTAATAACCATCTTATTGAATAGGTACATATATTGATGTATAAATTATATTTTGTTGCAGTCTTTCGTGATCCATTGGTATTAATGTTTTTAAATTTATGGTGATCACCACACAACAAACTACTTTTTACTTTTTCTTATCTTCTACGTTTCGAAAGACTAGGCTTTCATTCTCAAGAAGATTAGGGCATAAAAACAGAAATAGAATCATCAAAAATACTTCATAAACAAACAATATATAAATATATATGAATGAAACTATATATATCCTCATTGTGTAAGTAACATCATTTTGTTTATTAAAATAAAAACTGAGATTCACTGCCAACGCAAGGGCTTGTTCCCTGCTTTCTGAAGTACTAATCGAGTGGGGTTTGGATTTTTTAGCTATACATAAAGAAGTATTTACACCAATAGGATATTTGCGGTGCTGTGGAATTTTGGGGCCCATAAACAGCTATTTTTAATTACATTTACATAATACATGGATTACAAATTAATTGCGGGGTGGGGGCCCCGGGGCCAAAATGTGCCTGTGTGAACGGGCTAGTGGCGTTGCATTTTAGTTTAAAGCGTGCGGGCCCGGACGGCCCAAGGGCCCGGGATGCGATCGCATCCCAGCATCCCTAGCCAGTCCGCCCCTGTGATTTGGGTTAAATATTAATATTTTGAGCCCAGGATTCTACAGTTAAAATATTTCCAATTATTAATGAAACACCCTGTATATTAGTTTCTCCTTGCAAAATATCTAATGCTAAAGCCAGTGGCTTAAGCAGTTTTACGTATTCTGTAAAAACTCCACTCCGTTTTCTTTCAAACAATATTGTTTAATCGAAAGCTTTTCATACAAAATAGGTAATTTTTCTTTTATCGCTAAAATTTGTATTACAGAATCATAATGTGAATTCCAACGTGTAATGCCAGGATAGCTCAAATGATGACCTATAACGTCTTTTATCTACGACCACTACTAAAAGTAGGCCTTTTAGCGCTAGCGTGTTTCACTAAAAGTGACGATTTATAGTTTAGCACATGGGCTAAAAGTGAAGTGAGGTTACAAAACCACAATTTCGAACTGAAGTTGTAAAGCTATTCTAGTTGCTTCTTGCGTTACAGGTAAAGCGTTTTTGAAATAATTAAAGCGTTATGTAATGAATACAGTCATATGTGGAGTATCAATAATTACATTTCGTAACTCACCTTGACAGCACGGGCGTGGCCAAACAATTGCCCGCGCGGCGTAGGCTACTGTTCATTATGACATAAATTAAAAGTGTCGCAGATGCGAACCTTTCTTAAATCAATATTTATGGATTAATAACGGTAAAATTAAGGTCGTAGATAAAATATTGTATGCAACGCGTGTTAAAAGTCGTTTATGCGCGAGACATGTTATGAAACTCAGCCTTCGGCTTCGTTTCATAATTTTCATGTCTCGTGCATAAACGTCGACTTTTAGCACTTGTTGCATAAATAGCTATTATGGTTTCGGCTGAGTTTGGCCTCCTAGCCTTAATCCATAACTGGGAACATTTACTAAGGATATTTGTATGTCAGGTTCGCGTTGTATGCGACTTATTTATGTATTTCATAAAATCTGTTGTGGTTAATAAATTAATTGTATGCGAAATGCAGCGATGATGGTTAGACAGTTGAACATTTATGTATTCTTGATCAGAATTGTCGGTGGATGGTACGAAAATGATGTCTGCCAAATCTTTATCACTATTTTCTTCTGCGTAGAGGATATCTATTTCTTCAGATTCAGCTTCGCACGGCTTAATAGAATTCACAAGCAATGAGCTAGAAATCTGAATGCCAAATTCCTTAAATGCCTTAATGAAGTTGGATGCATTATCTGTTACAGTGGCAGATATTTTTTCCGGTTTAAGCTCAAATTTTGTGTGAATGTCATCGATAAGTTCTGCAAGTCTATCAAAACTGTGAGTTCCACTAAATCTTCGACAAGCCAGGGCCGCAGATTTTCTTTCGTGTGTATGAACATTGATCCAATGACAAGTCATACCTAAAAAACTTCTTTTCTTAGACAACCAAATATCGGCAGTTGTGCAGATGTGTTCTACGGGTTCTAACATGATTTTAATATTCTCCAGTGTGTTATTAGATATATCAGAAAATCTTCTCACAGCAGTTGTTCTAGACATAACTTTAATATTCAATCCATTAAATAACTGAATAAAACTTTTATTTTCAATAACTGACAAGGCTGATATTAAACTAATAGTAAATTGTATTATTCTTTTGTCAAATTCTTCTTGTGACATCTTTTGTCCCAAGTTAAAACTAGATTTAAGATTCAGTTGTATTGTGGCTTGTTTGGCATCAACGACGTTATTGGATATTGGTGATTTCATCTTTTTCTGACTAGCAAGAGTGGTGTTTTTGGTTTTCTTGTGGTCTAAATATTTTTGGTATTCTTCAAAATGCTTAGTCTTATAGTCTTAATGTGTTTCAGAAAATTAGAGGTAGCATTGGCTCTACCTTCAATATATTTAACTTTGGGAATACATATTTGACACTGAGCAGTGACAGAAAGTTTGGGACCTTTCTCGATTATAATATAAAATGTACCATCTAATAATGCAAAACCTTGGTCAGTCTCAGATGTTTCAGAATGGGAGTCCAATGTATCTTTTGCTAATGAAGTGGAAGGCTGGGAACAACTTGGCTTTGTTTCAAGTGTAAACCAAAATAATCTAGATTTTTTTGTCGTTTTGGATTTTCATTACCATAGTCTGGATCTTTTTCACTGTCATCACTCACAGAAAAAGGATCTTTCTCTAAATAGCTTGTGTCCATTAATTCATGTGTGTTGATGTTATAAGCTTTGGCCATTTTGTAACCTGCGACAAAACGAGGAATAGCTGAGTAAATTTAATTATTATAAACATAAGCTGTCGTATACAGTGTGAAAAATGATCTCAAAATGGTTAGCTATATTTTCGAAAAACAGTTAATTAAAATAAACACCATAGGTCCGAACGTGTTAGTAATAACTAAGTTTTATTCAAAATATGTAACTGTTTACTGTTTCCAGTAACTTTGTCCACAATATAGCAAGTTTCCTAAGTATTCGAACAAAATTAAGGACCTATTTTTGGCGTACTTGAAAGCGAAACAGAGTGGTAGATTTGAAAAAAGTAAAATGTATGGAACCTAAACTTAAATATATTATATTTCATTTAAATGTTATGCTTCTGTTCTTAAATTTCTCAGGTGCTTCGTATAAGTAGCATATTGCATACTAAACTTGTTTAGTATTTTTAGTATTCAATTTAAATTTGCAACACTTCCTTTCTTTCTAACTATTGCAAAATTAAATGAAATTAATATTTGTAAATAGCTTTACATTTCTTTGGAGATCACTGATCAGTGAGGTTACTCTATTAACGTCTATAAAAAATCATGTTTTAATAAAGTTTAGTTTGCTTAGTGACACCAATAATTGTTTTCCAGTACCAGTTAAACATTTTGAGAGCTACGTGTACATAAGAGCTATAAAATTACGTTTTTCAAACAAAACGGTACATCGCTATTCTAAGCTAGTTACGTCTTAAAAACAAATTCCTTTTGAAACACAATAAAGCAAGTACTAGCTTTCTTAACAATTAACACGATGATACTTACATAAATTAATTTTTGTAATTTAATCTTAAAACGCTAAGTGCACAAAAATCAAGTGTAAAATTTTAAAAATAGTAACTTAAAAAACACAAAAATTAAAGGTTAAGTGCAAGAATAATCTCTACTTCAGGCACGGGGATTAACTTCAAATTTTTCGATTAGCAATTATGTTTTTATAGTGCATATCTTTTTTTCTTTGGTATTGATCTATTGGTACACGAAATAAAGAGTACTAAAATTTAAAAGTAACAGGCGATTACACATAGCACACTTCTGGTGCATTTAAACAATACACTCGATACTAGAAAATTTGTCTTAATGCAATAAGTTATTGTTCTTAATATAAGCAATTTACAAATTTTAATTTTTGACAATTACAATAATTCACAATTTGCTTACCTACCAGTTATTGCCAAAAGTAACTACTAATAGTACTATTAAATATATACTCACTGTAATAGTAATTTATTTTACCACAAATCACGATACAGGTACAGAGGAAACACCACTATTTGTTCCACACTGCCAAAACATGGAATATCGAAATAATCGAATGGCAGAGTGCACCGTCTCCGTCCCCCCATCAAACCGGCTTTTTATGCATCTTGCTCAGGCCCACAATTGCTTGGTGGATTCTGTCTCGCTCTAGCACGGGTGGTTCTTTACCTGAAGCACTACACGTGTTCGCGTTTCGAGTAAAAACTTGGGATTTTGATAAACGTTGAAACTATGCAAAAATTATTTACTAGTTAGAAATACATTTGAAGAAATAAAATACTCTCAATGTATTTAGATATCCCAAAAATATTTAAATACTGCCAAAATTGTATTTAAATACTAAATACTTTGCAAAGTATTTGCAGCTACAAATACCGTTCATTAAAAAGTATTAACAAATACAAATACTGCCCAGCTCTGTTTATGGGTTGTGAATACGAAAAAGCGGGCAGCTGTGTTGATTAATTAGGCGTTCGAAGCATTTGTTAGGACGTGTTTAACATAGGTTGGTAAGTTAATTGTTGTTGACTTACTTGACCCAGCAGGCAGTAATTAGGTTGGCTTCATATTGGTAACAATTTTTGACATCTATTAAATTGACTTGTTAACCTGATTTAAATAAAAAGATAGGTTATATCAGTGGCATACTAAAAGATTGGTAATTTAAGTAATTATGCTAAATAATAGTTTTTCCACAATAAAGTAACAAACATGGTTATAGTAAGTGTTTTATGTGCGATGCTATGCTTAAAACTAAATTCTTCTGATAGTTCAAAACCTACCCTACCACATTGCAGACAAATTTTACTAATTCCTGCAATCGCCGCTACTGATTTCTTGACAGTTATAACATAACCAAACTTTAGAAATCTTTTCACTTTATGTATTACTAAATTAGTGGATCTAATTATGTATAGCCCCTATATTTACATATAGTAGCGACAACGATTGATGTTGCCGCTGGGGCAAAATCACGTTGGTATCCCTTAAGTCCCTAGCATATTTAAAAATCGCCTAGGAAGTTGCATAATTAAATTAAAATGTGACATTGACAGTTGTCGTGTTTTTATTCATTTTTCTCTTCGGGGGCTAATTTGAAGTCGAGGACGTGGAAATGCCAGGGTGTTGTGTCGATAAGTGTAAAAATAGTGGCAGAAAAGGATTTCAGGTATTCAGATTTGTTATTTTTTCACTGTTTACACTGAAATTTGCCGTTTAGTAACTTTTTGTATTTTCATGTTTGCATCAGGTTTGCCCCATGATGTCGCTACTATTTGTAATAGAGGGGCTATACAATTATGATTACGTCGTCTTCCACGGTCTACCTCAACCGCAACGCTACAATGGTTCTGCCGTACCTCAAGCAAATGGAAGGGTTTATTCTCATACAGATTCATCATATAAGTTTTATTTATACAAAAAACGTTTGTACATACATCAATTGCTACAATTATGCAATTGTACCAACAATTAGTCAAGACTATACGAAATGATCAACGAGAAAGTGCATTATTGCAATACTAGCTACACATATGGCAACAAGTGAAATACTGCAGATCTAACATAATCACAACAATCTGCATCAAGCACTTGCTTTTATAGCGAAGTAACAAAATAAACTTTACAAGATGTCATAATTATCTAATTACAATCACACCTCTTGACTTTTTTAACACTCGGCAATCCTGAGTAGAATTTTGGACTGAAGCATCTAGTCTCATGTTACAGCTACTATAGAGCATTTGTTTTACATAACGATACATATACATGACTATATTTTGTGCAATTTTAAAAAGGTTGGAATTGTAAAAATATTTAAGCTAGTGTTTGTACTTTAAAATGAAAAAGGCTTGAACGTGTGGTCCCTTCTACGCACCTCTTTCATTACACGCAATTTCTTTTACAGTCTAGCTTTGTAACTCTCAAAAAACCATGTCTTGCTCTCTCTTTTTGAGATAGTTACAAAACTAGCCTACAAAACACACACAATATGACACCCTGTTCAATAAGTATTTTAAATATTAACAAGAACAATGTACACAATTTCCAACTACATATTGCTACTTGGAAATACGAAAGCGAAATAGCTTAACATACAATTTGAGCTAATTAGTTAAGTACATTTTTACTACAGCGATAGCTATCAATAATATTAGAAAGGTGTGAGAATTAGTAAATTCTGTACTACAGTATTTGTTGAATTTGTGTAGTTATTTTATTATATTAAACACAGAACCTTTTTAAAAGTGTCACAAAAGACGACTAGAGATCATTAAGTAAAAATCTATCTCTAAAGTCACAATACACCAAAAGGTTTAAATTTAATCTTTGGCAACTATAACATTACATACAATGTAAAAGGAACATCTTCAAAATTTTATCGCATTTTACATTAACAGTCTACTGCACTACATAATTTAATCGCAAATTAAATGCCAGTCGAGCTTTAGTCTTCCTTGTTGGTTGAGATTTTCTGATTAGCCTCGGCAAAGGTAACAATAGATGGCTTAGGTTTAACGGGGCTGCATTCACGCGAAAACTCCCCGTCATTTGTAAAGTGCTTATGCCAAACGACACAGCCGAACACACATCCTACTGATATTGCAAGCTGCACCAACAGCCACACCGCTATATTGATAGCCTGAGTGCGCTCGAACAACTGCTGTCCGTGCTTAATACACAGCAGTGCCTCCGAGACCATGATGCAGCCATAGACCCAGCACTGGGTGCCCACACGCTTGCACTGAGTATCGATCACGTAGGTATAATATTGCTTGACGGACGGGGCAACGATGACACCGATTAAAATTAAGCGTCCAGTGACGAAAGGGTGGGAAGGAGGCATCTCAAAGACGTGCTTGAGAAAAAATGTGTTCAGTTCTGACACCTGCCAGAAGAGGACTAGTTGGCCAAATGCAATAATTCGCATATAGGAGCATTTCGGGTCGAGCCATCGCACAGAGGTCCAGCTCTCTGGCGTGAATTGCAGGACGGCCCTTTTAATTTTCCCCGTGGTTGAATGAATGTCACGTATGTTCACCCACTTGTACTCCCTCATTTCAAGCATCCTACAGATCCGCAGGCCACACCAAATGCCAAAGCCGTTGCACACAACGACGTCGAGGATCCAAGCGTCCCACCAGCACTCAATGAAGTTGGGAAGGAGATGAGCGAACATCATTTCTGTTATCTCCCACATGCAGCTGATTGCCCACAAGATCCCACTGTGGCGAATAAGGATGGCCTTGAACATCCACCCCAAATAATGGCCCAGAGCGAAGACGTCCAAGTGGTTCCATATCTTCTCCACGGTTATGTCTGAGCAATTCACTCCGTATTCCTTTTCCATATCTATGTGGAAATTGGCTAGGTTGGGGTCGAGCCATATGAATATGTTCCTTACTGTCTTATAACTTTGGAATAGTAAAAATAAAATGGCCAACAGGTACAGCACACTGAGGCCAAAAACTATTCGCCATACAACCGGATGAGGCCTTATGAACGGGCCATTCGGGAAGGCCAGCACGGAAATGATGAGGAAGAAGAAAATGCAGCACAATATTCCATCCCAAATGTTCTTTTCTATGTTGTTGTTGTCTCTGGAATTAAGAAAAAAATTATTAATATTAATATCACAATAGAATATTTGGCACAGAATTATTAATAAACTAAACACTTCATTTAAACTATGGTACATTGTGGCTTTCCATTACCCAAGCCTCTCTTGGGTATTTTGCTATATTAAAAAGTTAACTGGGACAAACTGGAAGTGGAGTAGAGGTTAACAGAGTGATCGACATAAATAAAAACGGAAAAATGGTAAACATTTTAGAGATGGGAGACTGGCACAAAAAGTAATGATGAACAAAAATAAACTGAAAGGCTCAAGGATTTAGATCGAAAACGATTTGACATTAAAAGAAAGAGAGATACAGGCGGAAATCAGGAAAGTTGCCAAAGAAGAGACAAGCAAAGGACACAAAACGAAGATAGGTTACAAGAAGATGACAATCGACGATGTAGAATATCTCTGGGACAAAGGAGCAAAGGGGTTAAAGAAAAGGAAAAGGCAAAAAACTAAAAACAAGGAAGAGACGGTGTAGCACTATGACGAATACAGAAATGGACACAGACACACAGACAATGAGAATAATTATACGAGGGATGGGAAGGAAAAGCGATATACAGAGGAAATAAAGCAAATAGGCAAAGCAAACAATATAAAAATAGGCACATGGAATATAAAAGTATTAACAGGGAAGGAAGTAGAATTAGTGGAGGAAATGGAAAAACAACATGTGGATTATTTGGGTATAATGAAAACAAAAAACAAGGGACAAGGCGTAACCAGAATAACAAAAGCGTACTGGTTATACTGGTCAGAAGTCGAACAAAAGAAATGGGGAAGTGAAGCGGTAGGATTAGTAATCAGTCCAAAAAATATAGAAAATTATAATACTAGGAGATTTAAACGGAAGAGTTGGTAACAACAATAAAGGCATTGAGAGGTACCTAGGGACACACGGAGAAGCAAGGAGAAATGATAATGGAAACAGAATGCTTGAACTATGCAGAGAAAATGAGTTAGTGGTTACAAATTCCAAATTCCAACATAAGGAAATACACAAATATACACGTGAAGTAAAATCAAGGCAAGAGAAATCTATTATCGATTACTTCCTGGTACGGCAAGAGGATATGAGGCAAATAGAAGATGTGATCGTGAGAAGAGTACCTAAGATAGGAAGCGACCACTACTTGCTAAAAATGATTATGAAGATAGAAAAAGAGAAACCAAAAGAGAAAAGAAGAAAGGTAATAAAGAAAAGTATTAGAGCGTACAGACTCAAAGAGGAAGAAGTCTCAGGAAATTATAGAAAGGAAACTAAGTCAAGGATTAGAAGAAAAAGACATGGAGAAAAATTGGAATTATCTAAAACAAAGCATATTAAAAGCAGCAGAAGAAAGCTGTGGGATAACAAAAGTGAGCAATCAGGATACTAAGAAAACGGCATGGTGGACAGCGGAAATAAAAGAAAAAGTGAAGCAGAAGAAATAAAACTGAAGGAAATATTTACAAACAAAGCAGAAAGAAGATCATGATAAATACAAGAAAAAAAGAAAGGAAGTTAAAGATGAGGTAAAGAAAGCAAAACAGGAAGAATGGGTAAAATTTTGAGAAAAAATGAAGGACAACTATAAAGAAAACTAAAAACTGTTCTATGGCACTTTAAAGCAATTGAGGCAAAAAAGAACCAAGCCTTTGAAAAACATTAGAAATGAACAAGGGGAAATAGTAACAAAGGAAGAAAACATAATGGAACGATGGAAGAGACACTTTGAAGAGGTATTGGAAGACAGTGACGAAGAAAAAGAAGAGTGATAACGAAATCGAACAAAATGGAATGAAGGCAAATGAAGGTATAAATACAGAGTTGATATCAGAGGTGGAACTGGAAGAGGCAATAAAAAAGATAAAATTAGGGAAAGCAGCTGGAAAAGATAAGATCTCACCGGAAATGATAAAGTATATAGAAGAAGTAGGAAAAGAAAAAATCATAACTTTAATGAATGATATAGTCAAATCGAAAAAAGCACCAAAAGAATGGCAAACGGGGGTAATAGTACCTCTGCACAAAAAAGGTGATAGCAGGGAATGCAACAATTATAGAGGTATTACGTTATTAAGCATAGTAAGCAAAGTATGGGCCAGAATCTGGGAAACACAAATCAAAAATAAGTTAGAAGATACGATAGACGATAGTCAGTGTGAATTTAGAAAAGGAAGAGGGGTGCAAGACAACATATTTATACTCAGAAAAATTGCAGAGAAAGCAATAAGTAAGGGAAGGGAGGTCCATATGTGTTTTATAGACTTATGTAAGGCCTTCGACAGGATTAGAAGAAAGGACATAAGAGGTAAGAACCAGAAATGAGGAATCAACGAAATTTGTAACAAAAAGAGGTTTAAGACAAGGATGTGTGCCGAGTCCGTTACTATTCACACTAATTATGGACGATGTAGTCAAGGAATGTAAAAAGGTAACGAGGAAATATAAAATAGGAAGACGAAAAATGGAAATGGTACAAATATCAGAGTTACTCAACGCGGATGACTTGGTAATTTTAGCAGGATCAGGAAAAGAGCTACAATATAATGTGGACACATACATCAGGGAAATGCAGAAAGTAAACATGAGAATTAATGTAGAGAAGACAAAGACAATGATCGTGGGACTAACTGAAAGGAAATATGAGATAACAATAGGAGGAAAGACAGTAGACCAAGTTACTAACTTTAAATATTTAGGGTCATCCATTAGCAGTAACGGAAAAATTGATGAGAAAATAAACGAACGTACAGCCACAGGCGGCAAAATCTTTAATGCAATTAAAACTAGCTTCCTGGGTAAAGCAGAAATACCAAAAGATACATAAGTGGAAGTGGTGAAGAAGTATACCCTGCATTGGTGTACGGTAGCGAATCTCAGACACACAAAAGAAGAGAATTACAAGCACAGAAATGAAATTTTGGAGAAAAATAGAAGGAAAAACCAAACTGGATAGAATTAGGAATACAACTTATAGGGAACAACTGAAGGTGAAAGTGGTAGATGAAGTGGTAGCAGAAAGACAGTTAGGTTGGTTGGGGCATACGTATAGAATGGGGGAGAATAAAATGGTAAAACAAATACTAAAAGCAAGACCGGAAGGAAAAAACCGAGTAGGAAGACCAAGGAAGACATGGATTGGAGGTGTAAGAATAGCAGCGGAAGAAAGAGGAATAAACTGGAACACAGCTAGACAAACGGCACAAAATAGGAAGAGTGGAAGAGGTGCCGGAAAAACGAAAATGGGGAAGGATGACAACCGACCGACACCAAGCTTTACACCGTTAAGGTAGAAAGGCTAAGGATTATGTATATGTATGTAAAAAGTTAAGATACTGTTGAGACTGAACATCCAAATGAAAACAGCATGAATAAGAATGACAAAATAGATTGTAATGGACCATCTGAATATAGCATTTCATATCTTTTTTCATATATGATATACACTGCTAGTAATAAGCTTAACTGTATTTCTTACATGTCGCATTATGTGTTAAGCGGTCACGCATTATAAATTATAAGTACCTGTATGTGATTGTGACATCGCAAGTGCGAACGTGAGTGTAATGTGCGAACGCAGCAGATTCAAAGAGCGGAGTTATAAATAGCATGAAGCAGAGAAACCACTACGTTGCACTGATGGATAATTGCAACGATGCCGAGATAGCCCGCGGGAATCCATTCGCACTTAAACCAGTAAGAGGAGCGAGTCAGCGCGAAGCCCAAGTGATGCCAGTCACTAATAAAAGCACCAAAGTGTTCTGTGCAGTTGTGTGTTGGCCTGAATTAATCACCACCGACATCAAGAGTTTCCCGAGTGGAATCACAGCTTACGCAAGCATCTATATACTTGGGGAGCGTCACCAAGGTGCCGCTGCTTCCTCATAGCAATAAGCTATTATTTCAAAGCTATAGAAGTGCTTCGTGCTTGAGATCACAAGGTTTCTCCGCACCCAGAACAACGCTAGTACGTCATTTGTTGATACAGCATGCGTGCTTGAATTGAAGTGCCAAAGCCGCACTTTCAGCAACCAGCGTATTTTAAGAATAGACAACTTCGCCGAGTTCATTTGTGTGTGGAATTTAAATACATTTTGCGCTCTCGGGGTTTGACTTTACATTGACAGTTGAACATTAGCGCCCTATTTAAGGTGCTTTTATGCATGTAACACACAGCATTTTTAGTGTAGAGAATCAAACTATTGTTAACAGCTTCACTGTATATTTGAACGTCGTTCATTTCTGATATTTTATGTGCATGTAATTTCTTGTATTTATGTTATTTTACAGATTATATATCTTTTTATGTAAACTGTTGGGTTTTAATTTTTGGCAGTGTTTGCATTTACCATTTCAGCATTCCAGGTGACAACAAGCAACTCCAACACAATATTAGCTTTCCCTTAGCCGCACTAACAATGTTAATAGAGTCTTATACCTCTCCGACAGTTTGAGCTAGCGAACCCAGGACAATATAAATTAATAGTACAGTAGAGTATAGGGTTAAGTAAAAAAGCCGCATTACAGTTATGACACTCACCATAAGGGCTGTTTAAAAGCCGCTTTACAAGGTGCTAACACTAGCAAAATCAGAGGTAAAAACCTCTGTACATTCAAGGTCTATTTTTTTAAACAATTGCTGTCTACTCGATGAACAACATTAACAGTTCACATCTCTTACTGCTCGAACAGCCAGGGGTAGCCCTTTAGTAATTTTCTCCAGGGATTCACAAGAGAATTTTGGGTTTTGTATACATCATCCAGGTAGCAGCCTTTCAGAAAATTTGTTTTCTTGATTTTTGAGGTTGCTGGTTGATCATCGGCGCAAAAGAAATTATTACAAGATTTTGCTTCCCCCAAAAATTCATTCAGGGCAGATGTGATTTTATCGACATTTGTTTTTTTTTCCCCGTTATTGACTTTGGCTTTTATCATTTTGAATCGACAAGCACTGAAGTTTTCAGGGTACATATAAAAGTTGTTTGAAATTTGTTCCTTTAATCTAAATAATCTAGACAAAGTCAATGAAACATGGAGTAATAATAATCTACCAATAGAATCCTATAATTTCAAAGATTCAGAAAGCTCTTCGGTCACAAAACAAATGACGAACAAGTAAAGGTTCGAGTAAAAGCTGGTTACTTCATAACCAAATAATAATGGTGAGGCACTAACACCCCATGAAGGAGCTTGGCCTGCAAGCCTCACTGAAAAACCAGTACCTAATTATATGCAAAAATAAAAATATAGAGCACGCTAATGAGGCCAATAGTGACCCATACTAGTCCAAGAGCCAGTAACGGGTTTGCTTACAGTATTTTTAACAAGCGTGTAACTGTTATGGAAGGTTCCTTTGAATATACTGAGAAGGGAACCCGTAGTCTGGCAAGCCTGCGGTAGTGGTTTTAGCCCCCTTGCGTCCTTGAAGGATGGAAAAAAATAATAAGAAAAAAGTATAATAACAAGTCTGGCATTTTGCTATGTTAAAGGTAATCATATCTTATGTAAGTAAAAAAATTGACAGATGCTTTCGCGAGCGGTAAGTTTACCCCAGATTCACATAAAGTTGCATAATAAAACTTAACCATTTACTGTAAAATATCGAGAGATCCAAAAAAACTGATCCTCAGCGGGCTGTGGAAATTCAAATGTGTGAATAATAAGTTGGTGGCACTGTAAGTCTGTCAAATTCGAGGTTACCAGGTTAGGTTTTCCGTCAGTTTTGACACAGACCGACGCAAAATCTAACCTGCTAACCTCAAATCTGACATAGTCTTAGAGTGTTACCAACATATTATTCACAGGTTTTGTGTCAGTTTCAACACATTATTTTTTCCGCCCTTCAAGGACGCAAGGAGGCTAAAACCACCACCGCAGGCTTGCCAGACTACGGGTTCCCTTCTCAGTATATTCAAAGGGACCTTCCATAACAGCTACATCTATTTTCATGAGAAAAATTGAGTTAGGAAATTAAGTTCAGTTCTGCACTAGTGAGAAAAGTGAATACTTTTCGCACTAGAAGGAAAATACATTTTCTTACAGCTTCTTTTTATTTCTTCTTCGACAACAGAACTCGGTTGCCTCGTTCTGCAATGAACATGCTTAAAGAAGTGTTGTGTTTTTCCCACTTGTAACATAAATACCTATTATAATATTGTTTTGCTGAATTACTCGCCATTTTATTTTACTACAGGATCAATAACGGAGAAGCGTTTGCAAAATCTATTTTTTAGGCCTCCGACCAGAAACACTGATTTTGCATTCGTCTAAATCGGCTAGAAACACCCTCTTTGCATGTCTAGGCATGAAAATGACTGCTAGTGTAATTTAAATTTTGAAATTTGAAAATCGGTTGGTAGCACTGAATCCTGAATCTGCTGTCATAATGATGTCAGTCTCACCAGTTATACGACTTTTCAGGAATAGTATTTTCAGCTGCTTGTTTAATATGATCTGGTATATTATCATCCATTTTCTTGTACATATTGTGCACCGATTACCTATTAGGGATGTCGGCGGGTACCCGGGTACCCGGGTCGACCTGGGTGTAGTTTCAGGACCCGGGTACCCGACTAGTAAATTATGTAATTTCCAAGAAGTCAGCCTTTTTCGGAGATGATAAAAATAATAGCAGTAAGCGCTAGAAAAACATAACCATGCAGTAATAACAAGAATGGGATGGGGTGATCCCATACCACATAATGTTTTTTGTTTCATATGTATAAGGAAGGCAATAAAACCGCTTCACGGAAATATTCAACCCGTCAATAGTACCATTAAATTGCGTCGGTGTGGGATGAAGTAACATAAACATCCTGTGTGTGATGTTGATTGATGCTGCTACCAATTTCGGACAAAAAGTCACTTGGAAGTGTGAAAATACTTACGAATAACAGACGACTTGCAGTTTGAATTGGCGAGTAGGTACTATTTCAATTTAGTTCAATTTAATACTCGTGGCGTAAAAGAAAGCAATTTGTAGTTACTTCAGATGTTCCTATGTACACTAACATTTTTGTTATATATTTCGGGTACCCGGGTTTGATTTTAGACCGGGTACGACATCCCTATTACCTATGGTATCAAAATTCATAAATATAAATGTCAAAAAACAATATCTACTAGATACTTGGTTTTCAATTTTAAATTCGAATCCTTACATTGTTAGATAAGTATGTATTGCCAACAGAAGAAAAATAAAGTATCTAGTCCCGATATTTGGACAACAAATTACCGATTTTTTTTAATTTATATGTTTTTGTCGGCCTAAAAAATTTTGTTTCACATGTCCAGAAACTGTATTGCGAGTGCTCGTACTTGAGGGCCTCGGCCTTCGGCCTCTGCCCTCAAACCATACTCGCACTCGCAAAAATTCAGTTCCTGGCCTTGTGAAACAAATTACTATTGTTCTATAGATTGTTTGGTGTTGAGTTGTTGATATTTTTGGTTTGAAATCACAGTAGCAAATATGGCTTCAAGGTTGCGATTGAGGCAATGCCACAAAAAAACCCATAAGAGGAAATTAAAGCTATCGAGAATGATGGAAAAAATTAAGAGAATAATGGTAATCAACAACCTCAGGAAGAACAATAGTTAGCTATTTCTAGTGTTGTGCCTTGGTCAATTGACCGGTCAATTTGACCACGGTCAAAAACTGTGTGGTCAAATTTACTGTCAAATGCTCTTTTAGCCTTAAAATTGCTTATATTAAATTACACTATCAATCAACGGTTATTCTCTTCTTTGCTGTACTTATGCAGTAATGATTTGTTTTTATTGAAGCGTAAATATATGGCCAATAAATGGTGTATTATTTTAGTTACCGAGAGTATAAAATGAAATAATTGTTAAAACTGTTAATTATATGCACTTATAAATACTAAACAAAAGGGTTGGTGGTAATATGATACTAGTTAACCTTGTGACTTGCTTAAACTTACAGAACTGTCAATACAATTGATTAAAAAAAGGTTAATTAAAAAAATTAAAATGGTCAAATGAGCGGTCAATTGGCTGGTCAATTGACCAAAAAGTTGTTGACCGGTCAAAGGCACAACACTAGCTATTTCCCATCCTTTTGCAACATTTTTTTGTTTTTATAGCTTTACTTTAAGATTGTCTATCTCACTTAAAAGTTTGTTTTTTCCTCCACTCTACTTTTTGTTACCAATCAGCTCCTCTTTGATTGCTCGTATTTCTTCATCATACGTTTGCAGTTGAAGCATATTTATAAAAAAACTAGAATTTATTGTACCATGAGACTATCACTATTTTTTTGGTTAAAATGTATTTCAAGTTCTACCACTGTAGGTATATTTATTTACCTTTGGCATTCTTTCATTAATCTGCTGCAACCCATGTTGAAACTTGAAACTGTCCGCTTGATGTTTGCTACCCTTAAAGACAGTATCTATTGATATAAACCTTATATGTCCTACCTCAAAGAGCATCTTTAGTTTGCATAGGAGAAAGTGCATAAATTGAGTTATGCACGTTCAAAAAATTATATCCACGTCATAAACTCTGATATCAACATGCTATATGTCAATTTAAGGTCAAGATGAGGAAGCAATGTATTGACATGCAATAATCTTTATTAATGAATTGACTGAGTGTAAACACTGTTTTTATCACCTATTTGTAAAATGTAGAAAACACGAGTTGATTTATAGTACATGTTTTTGTTGATGACAGTGATCTTGATTAAAAGATACACAAAAATTGATTGTAAACACGGAATTTTATTTCCTTATTAAGCAAAATATTCCTAGAACAATTTTATTTGTTCAGTTAGTATTTTTGGAAAATTAAAACAAATATTTTTAACAATAAAGACTGTAACTAGTTCGAAGTTTTGGGACACTTAATATTCGACTTCATCCATTCGCCATTCCATGAAATGTGTAAATAATAATGAATCGCATTAGAACACAAATAGGCCACAGGTATTTTCAATTACCACTTATACATGCTATTATTAGAATGACAAATTAGAATAAATTTGCTTTCGCAAAAGCGTATCAACATCAAGTACAACTTACCTTACAAACGCTGTATATATTACAATTCCTATAGTAATAGCTAGCAGAGTGATAGTGTGGGGTTTGTAGAAAAACTCCAGAGATATGTCGTCCACTTGCTTTTCATTAATGCTACTAAAACTGTCTAATCGAGTCCGCCTGCTGATGGTGTTGGGGACAGCAGGAACTTTTTTCTTGACAGTCTTCATCTTGCCGCAGTCAGGCACGTACACAACCACATTTGAAACCGACCTTTAATCTGATAGCCTGATATTATTAGTAGTCAAAACTATGTCAGTAATTTTGAATATTTGAATAATGCGTTTGGCACATGTGTTTGATGTATGGGAATAAACTTGTTACCGCTCGAGAAGTGCCAATTCCAAACCGCCACGCAAAGTTGATTCTACAATGCAATGTTTTGTATTACTTGTTGGATTTTATCGAACGACTTACTGCTCTTAATTGAGCATTTAAATCTAATCTAGTAGAATTTTGAGGTTAAATTACGCAAATTATAGTGACATTCTAGGGATTTTGCGCGTTGGATTTAATAATTTTTCGTTGGCCCTCCAGGAATCGATAACAGATGTTTTCTTGATAAAATTTCTGGAGTAATTGCAAGTAGTAAAATACTGTAAATAATGGCAACTAGCAAAACTCAAAACAGACGATTAAAGTGGAGTTTAGACTGCACAAGGTAACATAGCAATATAATTAATGTAATGCTGCATAAAACGTAACTTGTGGTTTTCAGGAATAACCGCGTGAGCATCATTAATGATTCAGTATTAGCTGCACCACCAGCTTATAGCACATCCGGCACCCTCGGGAGCGGCGAAGTAGCAAAGAAAACAGACACTGGCCATTTAATTATAAAGAAATCATGGGAACTGGCTCTGGCCCCTATAAAACAAGTACCAATGAACCTCTTCATCATGTACATGGCCGGCAATTCAATTTCCATATTTCCCATCATGATGGTAGGAATGCTGTTCATGCGACCAATTCAAGCCCTGTTTTCACTTAACAGCACCTTCAAGATGGTCGAGAATTCCAGCGCTATTGGGCAGAAACTTGTATATATCTTAGGAAATTTTATAAATATAGGTTTAGCACTTTATAAATGTCAGAGCATGGGCTTGTTGCCTACGCATTCTAGTGATTGGCTCGCCTTCGTCGAGCCGCAGGTTAGACAAGAGTATTTAGGTGGTGGTGTAACGTTACTTTAATTATTCCAATGTTATTTATTTAAGGGCTTAAACTACAATAATAAAAATATGCACATTTATGGTTTTTTATGTTTATCAGCAAAATCCTTCAGTTTTTCTACCAAAGCTGCAGGATCGTCCACTCTTGGTATCTGAAATTAGCCTCGTTATTTGCATCATTTGGAAGCCGTGAAATGCCTTACCTCATAGTTTTGACTAATGTAGATGCCTATATAGACACCAATAGCAAAAGTAAACTGTAATTAAATTGCTAGTTACGATAGACTTCAATATGTTGTAAAAATGTACTTACGAATCCTCTCACCATGGTTAGGATTAAAACTTAAATTACGTAGAGTGTTAAAAGTTAATTAAAAACGACGTACAATATTTACATTAGTTATCAATTCATATTAAGCTCTAGGGCTTAATCTTTGGTGAACCTAAAATTATCTCTATTTCAAAAAACTTCCCAAAATGAATGTCATTATTATAACCTACTGTCCAGTGGCGTAACAAAACTTCATATTTTAGGGTAATATTTTGGATTGTAAATTTTGAGCAGTAATTTAGTTGATGTTAGGTACTTAACAAGTGGGGCCCCGGTAGTGGTTAGGATGAAAACAAAATAAGTAACAAATGCTTTTGCAGTGATTTACTATAATATCAATGATTAATACACAACCAGCGTATATTAGAGCTAGTGTATAATAGGTATAGGAGAGTACCGCCATCCTTTGATCCGTGAAAATGCTACCATCGCCGCCATGTTTACTTCCTTATTACATGATGATCAGCAATAACTGATTGAGTTGGCAATTCAAAATTTTACTGGAAATTGGCAAGAATATAAGTCTATGTCAAATTCGAGGTTAGTAGGTTATGTTTTGCTTCAGTCTTTCCAAAACTGACGCAAAACCTAACCTGCTAACCTCGAATTTGACATATACTTACAGTCTTGCCAATTTCAAGTAAAAGTTTGGATTGCCAACTCATCAGTCTCTGCTAATCACCCGTATTTTGTTATCCATTGCGATTGTTTGAAATGCTGTGTTCTTGTGCAGCAAATTGCAGCGAATACTCCGAACATTGTGTAAGATTATTTTTACTAACGCAAGGAATAAAAATTAAGGAGAGAAAGAAGCCATGCATATATAATATTGCTAGAGAAGATTTCCCTGATTGAGACTACGTTTGTTAGGTTAATTTTTAATCACTTTTATGCTGTTGATTTGATTTTTCAGAAAGTAAAGCTTACTTTAAATATCATTATTGAAAGTACTAAACAGTAAACACTGCGACTAGAAACATACTGCACTTGCCCGCAATCGGTGGCAGTCACTGTTGAACTTTTCTAAGCTTCTAAGTTTTAGTGATTTTGATTGTAGTGAGTTTTTTGTAATTACCTACTTTGTTTCTAGTTAATAAAGGTATTCAAAAAAATCAAGGTTTTATTTTAAATTCATCCATGTGGGCACACGACCTGCTGAATAGTGAGACAAACGTCACGTTTGACGGAATTGCGTGACAAACTTCAAAGTGACGCATACGTCAGCGGAGTAAAATGTCAGACGTGGCGGTACTCTCCTATATACACTACAGATCCTGTATATAGTTTACTAAGAGTTGGACGAACAGCCTAACTTGACATACATTTTTTATCCAAATTAGACGTTTGACATATGTCAAACAAAGAGGTTATGAAAAGCAATTTTGCTAAGGTTTACACATTACCCCTTTTCTGTGACGTCACAGTTTTCTCTCTTTATTTAACAATAAGGAACTGGTCGAAACAAAAAATCTGCAGTTTTTGGTGAGATCGCTTTAAGCATGGTGTAAAGAATACAAGGTGTAACCTTCCGCAGAATGTGGGCGGACCTTAAATTCAACCAATAGGACATGGTCCGACAAATGGCACGATTGGTAGTACTGAAGTGTATTGTTGAAGACGCTGTCGATGTCAAATTCGAGGTTAGGTTTTGCGTCAGTTGGTGTCAGATTGACGCAAAATGTAACCTGCTAACCCCGAATTTGACATTGACTGACAGTGCCAGCAACATATACGATCGCAACCATGGTTACACCATGATCGCGGCCGTGATAGATTTCCTGAGCAGGACCATCGGGGATTGGTTGACATCTCCCCTCTATTTTCTGAACGACTGCCCATCCCGGGAGCGTTTCACCTTGTATTCTTTACACCATGGCTTTAAGTATGGCTTGTTTTATAATACTGTCAATGTGACATTATCCAAAATGACAATAAAATAATACACAATAATAAGCAAGCGAGCAAGCCTAAAATCTTATTTTAAGCGCCAGGGACTTCTTCGAAGAAGAGAAATGTCGGATTATATAGATGAATAATGCTTTGGTTTGAATAATGTGCTATTTAGAGCATCCTTTACATTAAGGGTTAGATATATGTCAAATTCTTTCTGAAGTCATATTATTTTTATGGGTATTTCGCCACATTACAAAATGAAAAATATTAAAGCATGAACATTTAGGAAGACAAATCTACTTCCGTTATCAACATCAACTAATTAAATTAAAAATCAACAAGAACTTAGCTTATTTTATAAGAGATCTAGCAGAACACGACTAACCTCTCCAATAAATAGCGTGACACTGACAGGCGACTACTTGATTACATCGCATCGTTAAGATTGGATAGCCAACTAGGCTTAAATCCACTGAATGGTGTGGCATGCATTCGTCTTTGCTTAGTAAAATACTAGAACGCGTTGGCCAGCCTACGTCTGGCAGTGCCAGCGTAAAGAAACGGTTAACAATAAAATTGCTTGCTCAAGGCGGCAGCCAGCCTACGTCCGGCCCTGCCAGCGTTAACAATACAAATGCTTGCTGCGTCCCCACTTGTGCGCGTTCATGCTGCGTGTGCCGGCGCCACTCGGGCTTACGATCGGCATGTCTCGCGCCAGTCCTTACGGACGGCCGCATCGGCTCTTATAATATAAGATATGCAGTTTCTTTGATTTTACGTGTAGTTGATATCGATTCTTTAGATACAATCTTTGTGTTTTGCCAATGTATTTTATGGTTGTTATTCCAAGCATGCTCTGCTAAATAGCAGAAACGAAGAAAAATAAGAGTAGCTCTAATAGCCCAGTGGCCAAGTACATTTTACCTGACAAAAGGTTATGTAGTTTGGATTTTGGATATGTTGTATGTACCTAGGCCCATATTAAAAATCCAAGTTTTCTAATTTGGCGCGCGCCTCAGTACGGACCACTTTTGTCTCACTTTTTTCGGTTTTTGCTCGATAACTCTTTACTGGTGCGTCCTACAAAAAAAATTAACTCAACCTTTTTATAGAGCACACATTGCTACAATTTACTCCCATAACATGTTTATCTAATCCTCATTGTTATGGAAATACAAAGCTTCAAAGCACAATTTGTTTTCAAAAGTTAGGGAAAACTATTACAAAAAACACAGTGTCCATCATCTTAACGGTTTATTGGTTCAATTAAAGACAAAATGAGTAACACTTTGCAGCCATATGATAGATATGTGCATAAAAATTTACAATAAGACCACAATACATGGAATATATATTATTATAGAATGCACCATGTTGGGCGATTCATATGTTATACAGGGTGTTCATTAATAATTGGAAATATTTTAACTGTAGAATCCTGGGTTCAAAATATTAATATTTAACCCAAATCACTTAGATAAAATGTGGCTCCTTACTGAGATATAGGATGTTTTATTTAAAAATTTAAAAATAATTTTGCTCCATTACTTTAAAACTATTTGACGTATCCGTATCATATTTGGCAGGAAGTGTAGACACTGTAAACCATGCTAAATTATGTTAAATAAACGTTTGTGGTTACTACCAGAGGCGTACGACAGGGGCAAGTGATTGGTTGACCCCTCCAAATTCTACGCCGCTGGCCGAATTGCCATTTTAGCACACTTTTTCGATTCTCTAATACTTTCTACATAAATAACATACTCTTCCTTCGTAATGATCAAGTCATTATTTTTTGAGATATTTAATGTTAAACATAAAGCTGAGAATTTATTTTGATTTTAATGTGTATTAATTATGTCGGTGTTTTTGTTATAAGATTTCATTATTACGCAAATAAAACTTTAATCCGTATTAACAAAAAAACATAACGTTATTTAATGAAATTTATTGAAACGAATACATAGATGTTTTCAACATAAAAACAAATTGTGGTTCTGAAAAAGAACCATTTTGTTATACCTAATCTAAATAAAAGAACAATTTTAATAACACGAAAATATCAAAACCTTTTATAATAAATGTTCAATGTGACCCCCGTTTACCTCAATAAGTTTATCAATTCTTTTCCTAAACTATCTTCTAACTTTAAAAAATATGTTTGGCTGATTGACAATAAAATTAGGGGAATTTACTATTTGCTGCCATAGTTCTTGACGATTATTTATTCTTGTGAGTATACCAGCAATTTTTTGTTAATACAGATTAAAGTTTCATTTGCGTAATAAATGCAATCTTCTGACAAAAACACCCACATAATTAATACACATTAAAATCAAAATACTGTTCCGCTTTATGTTTAACTTTAAATATCTCGAAAATAATGACTTTATCATTACGAAGAAAGAGTATGTTATTTTTGTAGAAAGTATTGGAGAATCGAAAAAGTGTACTAAAATATCAATTCCGCCAGTGGCGTAGAATTTGGGAAGGGTCAACCAATCACTTGACCCTGTCGTACGCCTCTGTAGTAGCCAGAAAACGTTTATTTAACATAATTTAGTATGGTTTACAGTGTCTACACTTCCTGCCAAATATGATACGGATACGTCAAATAGTTTTAAAGTAATGGAAAAAAATCACTTTTAAATTTTTAAATAAAACACCCTATATCTCAGTAAGGGGCCATATTTTATCTAAGCGATTTTAGTTAAATATTAATATTTTGAGCCCAGGATTCTACAGTTAAAATATTTCAATTATTAATGAAACGCCCTGTATAATGCTAGCTCCTCTTACTACTGCATAACATTTATTATGTATTTGATATTTTACTTAAAACTTGCCCTTTATCAATGCAATGCAATGCAATCTTTCAATCAAGTTCGCTTATCTCATGGTGGTTCGCCAAATCAAGATCTCTATAATTGAATTTTAATATTATATTTAATGACATTTGCTGTCAAACCGATTTTCAAAACTCATCAAGCCAGGTATTGACAACTGTACAGTACATTGACACACATATCAATCAATTCACCTATGTAAGCACTATATCAAGCCATTTTGATTATTTTCTTTTACTGATTGTTTACCGCGGCCTGGGGTTACCATGTGACCTGTCCTTCAGAGCAGGGCCTCCTGGATAACGAATCGGTGAATGTTAATTATTCTTTAGATTTTTATTATGAACCGAAAAGTAGTATGTTTGCATAATTTTTACGTTTTTTGCAAGGCGCTTTGTAGGATAAATATATTTCAATTCTAATTAATATTTATTTAAATGGCTTCTAGAAATTCTAATCTAGCCCTGTTAATAAATTACTGTTACAAAAATAAACTAATATATGCTCTTTGCTAATATGCCATTAACATCTAGCATCCGCAGAATCAAGGTATTTTTTTTAGAAAACGGTGAATTCTAGGAAATTAAATTAGACATATATGTCTATTTCGGTCTAACGCATACAAAGCCCCATAAACTGTATTATAGCTTATTTGACTGCCTATGTTCACATTATCCATCAGCAATCAGTACACAAATTTATTGTAAAATGTTAAACAGTTCAAATATTGATTCCGCCGCCACTGGCAAGGTGGTTGTGGTGCAACAGTGTCGACAACCTATTAAACCTAGGACAAAGTCAGCTGATAATAATTTCTGACAGCCGTATGACAGCTGTCATTCCATATATGACATATGGCATTAATACGTTAGCATTTTGTGTATAAGTAGAACCTGTACAGATATAGTAATATTAGTAATACGTTTAGATTCCTTTATATTTTTTTAATTCACCCTTCCTTTTATATTATAATTTGAATATCAAAGCATGGATAGCTCCGTTTCCAATTTTGGTAAGCAAGGCCACTTTAAGTTGTGTAAGTATCCATAACAGCATATAAATTGTTTAGAATTGTCTGCAAGCACTGTACGTGTTGGGTCTGATTCGGAAAAGAGTTCAGAGAAGAGCGACAATTTTGAAGAGCTCGTTGGGCCTGACCCCGATACAGATGCTTCTTCGACGGGATCTAATGAACACAAACCTTCCATCGAGGACTTCGACAACAACCTACCTGAAACTGTTACATTGCTCAGAAATCCAGAGACTGGAGTTAAAGTTTACTTAGTAGGAACTGCACATTTTAGTAGGGAATCGCAGGACGATGTGGTTACGGTAGGCAATAATGGTAGCTCTCATTCCGGAAAATGTCAGTTAATACTTCATTTTGCAGGTAATTCAAACAGTGCAGCCACATATAGTCGTATTGGAATTATGTGCGGCTAGAACTAGCATTTTATCACTGGATGAAGCCACTGTTTTAGAAGAAGCTAAAAACATCGACTTTGAGAAAATAATGACTACCATAAAGACTAACGGGGTTATAATGCATAATGTATTTGTTATTGTTAAATATGAGTGCTCACCTTACAAAGAAATCGGGATGGCACCCGGTGGGGAATTTAGAGTTGCATATAAAGAGGTGTGTTTATAGAGCATTACTGTACTTTTTTTACACTACGAACATTCTATGCGAATCTAGTTGCCTCTTGTATATGTCTTTGCAAGTTACGCAACTCTAAAATAAATTTCTTTTTATATGAAGCAGTAATATTTGTTACAGACCCTAGCGTATTCCATATAGCGGTGTTCATTTAGGAGATAGGCCTATACAGATCACATTACAACGTGCCTTATCGAGATTATCATGGCTCCAAACATTTAAGTTAGGGTGGCATTTATTAACCACAAAGGATCCTATTAGGTATGTGAAGCTTTCATGTAACTCCCTTAAACTTACTAAACAAATTGCTGCAGTAAAGAAGAAATAGAGCGCTGTAAGCGTCGCGACATGCTGGAACAGCTCTAGCCGAGATGGCTGGAGAGTATCCAGCTCTGGGCGAAGTATTCGTGGACGAACGTGACATCTATCTCACACACTCACTGCAAATGGCAGCTGATTCTAGGCTTCACCCGAAAAGTGAGTATATGGTTCATTTTTAAGTTATACAGGGTGTATCTAATTGGTTGCACAAAAGTAAACTTCAGTATTCTATGCCTAAAAATAAAACGAAAACCTAAGGATCATTTTGCATTTTAAGGAGTATTGTTCAATGTTACAGTTAAGAGGCAGGTGTGATGTTCATATCCACTGGCAGGCTAGATAAAACAACATTGTCGTTTACAGTATCTAGCGCTGTTGCCAGATGATTTCTTGTAGAAAATGAAAAAATAACCAATTGATTAAATGACAAAACGATTTGCACTTTAATTTGGTTAACACTGCTTAAACAAGTGTTCTTTTTGTACATTTCTGCTATACTGTTGTTCAAGTGTTAATTCATAGCTCAATTGCTTTCGCCAGAAAAAATACAACATAGAAAAATTATGGTTCTTAGGTTTTTGTTTTAGTTTTAGGTGTAGAATATCGTAGTGCAGTTTTTGTACAACCGATTAGATAGATCCTGTATAATTCAGAGCAAACTGTATCTAAATTACTTTTCTCTAGCGAATTCAGATTGAGTGCATTTTTATCACAAAATTTACGAAGCATTTTATATAAATTCTAGAGTTACTATTATCTAGAGGAGTTTATTTTAAATGTTTTAACAAACAATGTAATGTGATTAGTCAATTTGAACAAGCAAAAACTTTTCACACAAATACAAACTTTCAGTAGTAGAAACTGTGACGGATCAGTAAACAGGTGTAAATTGGTGCTTAATGTAGCCGAAGTGTGTGCTAATCCACAGTACTCTATGAATGACGAAAGAGTGTTATGTTTTTCAGCAGTATTTGAATATATTTATAGAAAATGTCTAAAACTTGCAAAGAAACTGAGGCCTTATATATTTGGTGCACCTGCTGATATAAAAAATAATAGGCTTACAGTGTATTTGTTAATCAGATTTTTCCTTAAAGAAAAGGTGAATAATAAAGATCCAAGTGTCTACAGATTTCATGTGAAGTATAAAAAATCCACTGATTTTGCATAAGATCAAAGCGTATAATAAAAATAAGTCTATTAGGCCACAGTTTCACTGAGCCACCGTTAGCCACCCACGCCCATCGACCAGTTTAAAATTTCCAACCGGCTCGAATTTTGCTGGACGATGGACGTCGCTGATTAGCGATCAGCAAGCGCTAGGTAACCGTTAGGTGACCATAAATGTTTGTGATTTTTTTTCTTAGATCGATACTGTTTATGTTGGTGGCACTGTAAGTCTATGTCAAACTCGAGGTTAACAGGTTAAGTTTTGCGTCAGTTTTGACACAGACTGACGCAAAACCTAACCTGCTAACCTCGAATTTGACATAGACTTACAGTGCCACCAACATAAACAGATTTTTAAAATCGTTCATTAATAAAAAATCATTCATTAATAAGGGTCCTTAATAAACGATTCTCTATACATTAATGAAACCCATAAATAAACGATCAACGGAAAAACTCTTTTAGAGCATCATCCAGTAGGCAATACAGTAAATGTTTTACCCTCACTTGATGAAATGGGTCGGGTAAATACGTAGTGGGTAGGATATTTATAAATGGAGTATTTATCTTGTGTAAATACTTAAAGACTGGGTATTTATCAAATTTGCAATGTTTATAAAACTAAGCTAACTTTTATTCAGCTTCTAAGATTATTTTAATAAAATAAATTACATAGAATACACCAGAATAGTTTATGTAAAATAATAGCTTAAATATTGTAACAATTGAATAAGCATGCACCTAAGCAGATTCATAGTTTATCGAGGAAAAACATTGTAGCTGTCGAAGTTTAGAAAAATAAATAATTAAATGCAAAAAATTGCTCCTGACAAAACTTGCAAAAGAATTAGAGCGACTTTGTGATGACTCTGATTTTGGAGATTTGAATGATTCTTAAATTTAACACTTTCAGTGAGTTTATTTATATATTTTGTATCTTATTTGTAATTTCGATTAATAAATTTGTCTTAGTTTAGCAATAACTTCACTATTTACCGACTTGTTTTAATTTCTGAAAAATAAACTTAAGACTAACATAAAGTAATTTCTATATTTATTAAGTTTAATAATATCATACAGTGATCGCAAAAAAGTTGGCATGAAATGGAAAAAAAACAGAACCCTGACAATTGGAGGTAGCTGAAAAAAATTACAATTGGGTTAAACAAAAGTGATCATGTGACTTGCGTTATCTGTAAAATTTAACGTTTTTTTGAAAAGATAAAATAAAACACTACTGGAGACTGTGGTTTGAATCTGATCACAATTCGGTAAAAACCCCTAACCACAGAAGTATTTAACAATCGCTAAATACGTATTTCGACAGCTAAGCTGTCATTTTTAATAGCTTGGAGAAAAACTAAACACGACAAAGTTGGCCGAAGATACGCTCTTTACCAAATCACCCGTGAAAGATGTATCTTTGGCAGGCGCGTAGGAGCGTTTTCTAGACTGCGGGGGCCATTCTATTTTCAATAAAGACTTATACTTCTAACTTGATCCATTAATACGAGCTATAATATTTCTGATTTCCTGATTATCAATTTTTAGTTTTATACTATAATAGTATATTGTAGTCACTGGTTACTTAATAAGTGCTATTTTATTTAAAAAAAACACTGTACCATAAAAAAAGTTAATTAAACAATGAACAATGTTTATTATCAGATTTTCACATAAGCAAAGAATACACATGAATAAGCAAACTTAAATAAATATATATAAACGAGTTTCCGAAGAATAAAAAGGGTATAAATAAAGCTTAAAAATAATAAAACACAAATACAAAACTAAATTCAATTAAGAAACTATCATTTAGAAACCTGTACCAAAATCAGAAATTCTAGTTGGTAAAGCACCTACTAATGTTCCACATAATAAATCAATAAATGTATTTTATATATTCCAGTGGGATAAGTAACGCATTACGTCACTCATTTGACACTATTTCAGTTAGGTAATGAAGCTCATTACACCACTCAGTTATGTAATGGTTTCATTACGCAACTGAGTTGTGTAATGACTTCATTACGTAACTGAAATAGTGTCGAATGACATAATGACATTTGCCTACTAAAATATTTTTGAAAATGACAGATCTGACATTTCTCTTAATGCACTTTTTTCAATTTTAGGCAGTCGTAGATAAAATTTTGTACAATACATGTGTGATAATGCATCATTAATATACTTGTGTGCTTACATAACGCGTGCTACGCACTCGTTTGTAACTTACACACACGTATATTAATGATGCTGTTATCCCACTTGTATAGTAAATAACTATTATCAAACCCGCACCAATCGGTTGTTCAAAAAGGCGGTTAAAATCTTAATAGTAGGCATCTTTTGGAAACAACCAGTTGCACGGCAAATACCCGATAAGAAAAGTGTTGTTATAGTAGTCCCATTTCAATTATCTCCGACCACACCGATTACTTTCTGGAATAGTGAAATTTAATATTGCTCACTCGGCGGCAATAAAAAATAAGGCGATTTACTGACGCGGGTTTTAATTACAATTCAAGTTCATATATGTTCATGTTAGTGGTTGCAAGAAATACGTAAAATTATAAATTATGATGAAACTAGAAACAGATATTTTTGAGGGGGCCAGGCCCCTCTGAAAATTATTTGAGGGGGCCATTGGCCCCCGTGGCCCCCGCGGCTCCTACGCGCCTGATCTTTGGCCAACTTTGTTGTGTTTAGCTTCTCTCCAAGGCTATTGAAATTGAAATGTGTGGTTAGGGGTTTTCAACGAATTGTAATCAGCCTAGATAAAGAAAAAAATTGCCAAAAGAGTTGTTTAGAATGTGATTCTCTATCTAAATACAAAATTTTGGCTCAAGAGTTTGAAAAAATATCCTAAATTTTTAGAACGTGAACTGAATAAAGAAAAATCTCAAACAACACTGTAAACAACCATTTACAAGATTTTTGTAACAGTAATTTATTAACAGGGGTAGATTACAGTTTTTAGAAGCCATTTAAATAGATATTGTCTTGGAAAAATATTTCTCCTAAAAAGCGCCTTTCATAAAAAACGTCAAGTTATGCAAATATACTACTTTTCGGTAAATAATAAATCTAAAGGAATAATTAGAAATTTTTATTGTTTTTTCCAATTATAAAGTCTTCACTTAAAAAAAAATTTAAAATTGAGTGTTGGTATGTGAAATTTTGAAAAATATTTAAATTGAAAAATAAAATTTTAGCTAAAGTTAACAAAAAAAGTTGTTTTTTGGCCTTGAGATTGTTCAGTTAGCTAAACTAACACACACTAAAAAATCTGGTGTGATACACGCACAAAATTCAAAAATTACAAATTCTACAAAAACGGTACAAACTAGAGCATTAGTTGAAGAGACAAATTTTCTCTAGAATTTTAGCTTCGACGTTAGCAGGTTAGTTTTTGTGTCATTTGTGTCAAAACTGACGGAAAATCTAACCTGCTAACCTCGAATTTGACGTAGACTTAAAATTGACAGCAGGATAACCAACATTAACAGTTCCAACCTAAGAACAAAAAGTAAATATTTGATATTTTGCATTTCATTCAATATATTCTCTTTCCAATTATAATTCGTGTAATGATTAATGATCGATAATTTTTTACTCGTTAAAACCGAAACACAAAGTTAGGTTCTGGTTTTAACTCGGAAAAAAATCATCGATAATAATCATTCCACTTGTTATACTACAACTGAGAGTAACACCTTTTGGATTTTGACAATTTCGAAAAATATTTTCTAACTAAGTAAAAATCACTCAGTATATTTGATAGGGGCTAAATAGGTTTTCAGACAAGCATAAATTTTTACCGTAAAAACTTTTTTGAAAAATCAAAAATGAAAATTTTTCCTATTTGATGTCCACTTTTTGGCAGTCACTGTATACTTCTGTATATATTAAGCAACAATATTATTAAGGTGAAAAAAATCACAAAATTATATAAACATTGTATATTTTAAATGTCAGTGTAAATACCTCGGGTATTTACCCGTAAAGATAAATACTTCGGTAATTTACATCACTACTCTTACTGTTACTTTTACTTGTATTGGTTGCAACGCCACATACTTCGAGGACTGGTCAAACAGCCTCAAGAGTTAACCAACGTTTGTGACACTCAGTAGTCAGACGGGTGTTCGACCTATAGTGGTAGTAAAGTTAAGCTGGAAGTGCCGGTTAGCATTTTGGTGACAGTCGTTATGTACATTATGTCCAGAGCTGGGCAGTATTTGTAAATACTTTTTTTATTTAAATACTTTGTAGTATTTAAGTACTAGGTATTTAAATACTTTTTAATGGACTGTATTTGTATTTGTAGGTGCAAATACTTTGCAAAGTACTTAGTATTTAAATACATTTTTGATATTATTTAAATACTTTTAGGCTATTTAAATATTCTCAAATGATGACGTATTGGACGTTTAAAATTACACAAAAAGTATTTACTACTTGGGAATTTTTTTTTTTTGTAGAGATAAGGGTAATTATACCTTTGAGAGTATTTAACTACTTTTTCCCGCTGCTGATCATGTAAGTCAGTGATACAGCCTTAGTAACAAAACGTGTAAGTCGGTGAACTTAATATTATTATTAAGTTCCTAGGATAATAAAATTACCAAAGCAAGACGCAGATTTAGACGATTTGGTTATAAATTGCAAGTGTTTATGTGACATGTGACACTCACAGGTAACAAGACTCACAAAAACTAATCGTGGTGGCAGGTGACGAACCAAACGATTTTTTCAAAAATCTAGGAAAATTTCAATAAGCAGCGGGAAAAAAGATAACTCAGAATGTATCGCCTATTAACATTTTCAGCAGGCAACAAGCCGCGACTTCGTCTTGGCTTGTACTTGCCTACCTCAAATGTTAATAGGGCCTTACATTCCTTGTTACTTAAATAGCTATTTTCCACGACTGGGAGTAGAAGTCAGTTTCTATAGGGAGTTTTCATTATGACTGACACAACAATTATGTCAAATTTGAGGTTATCAGGTTAGGTTTTGCGTCAGTTTTGACACAAACTGACGCAAAATTGTGACAGAAGTAAAACATTTACTCCCTAGAAACTAAATAAGACAAAAATTTCCCTAGGGAGTTTTTATTATGACTGACAGAACAATTTGAGGTTATCAGGTTAGGTTTTGCGTCAGTTTGTGTCAAAACTGACGCATAACCTAACCTGATAACCTCGAATTTGACGTAGACTTACAGTGCCACCAACTTTAAAATTTACCATAGGCTACTAATTTTAAAATAATTGTAACTAAAATGTCAATAAATGACGTTTAAAAAAACGGGTTTTTCGTTTTAAATCTTCCTGCAACGTGAAAAAATAGTATATGCAACTCGGAGAGATTGCTACTTTGCTTCAGTGCTTCGCCCTCGAGTCAAAAATTGTACCTCAGCAAAATAACGCATTTCTCTCCCTCATTGCATAATCTACTATTATTTCTTAAAAAAATATATTTCTAACTAGTAAATAGTTTTTGCGTAATTTTAAACATCTTTTAGGTCATCGTTTGAGCTATTTTGGCATCATTAGGCATTACACGTTGGAATTCCCACTATGAGTCTGTAATCCAAGTTTTAGCAAACAAATATAAGCCGTTCACGACCTTTTTGGGACAGAGTTGGCTATGATTTTTTCTTTTCATGTTGGACTAACTGATCCGATGATGTAACGGATGCAATTTTTTTTTCTGTCAGTGTCTGTTGGACATTTTCTTGCCACCACATTGCCAGATTTATTATTTTAATATTCGTAAGAAAATAAATGATGTATCAAATGTGTAAAAATAATTTTAATTTCCGTCGAAGGAAAAGTCAAAATACCCAAAATAATTTTGTTACAACTGAAAATTTCCATTAAATGATGCTACTTCCAATTTAAAAAGAACATACCAAATTTAAAAGAACGCGAGTTGATGCGGAGACTAGAGAATATCCGGCAACAATGTACCTATTCAGAAAATATAACCTTAAACTGAAAACAACCTAACCTAACACAAAAAGTGTCAATTTCCATGAGGGAGTTTAGTTGTAACAGAGGTTCTGCCAACAAAATTACTAGATGGTCATAGCCTCACCTGACCCAAAAAGATCGTGAACGGCTTATACATATAAATTTATTTTAAAAAAGTACTTATTTTATATGAAAAGCTTTCAATTAAACAATATTGCTTGAATAAAAATAGAGTATTTGACAGTATACGTTTTTAAGTCACTGGTTTTAGCATTAGATATTCTGAAAGGAAAAGCTAATATATATTATGGATTCGTTGAACCAACAATCGCCAGTAGACTAAAAACAGAAAATCTCAAGTATTTTTCTTCCTCAAATATAAAAAATGTAACCTCAGCTGCTAAATTTGAAGGACAACTTTGTATTTGAACTGAAAAATGTAAAATGATCTTCAAATTTGTTATTAACTGAAGGCCTACAAATTATGGCAAAGATGAAAAGGAACTGTTATATATATGAAAACGAAAAATTTAAAAAAGCGTTTATATTGTTTTAAATTTATATTTGTTTATCTAACTTTGTTTTACTTTTTTGTTAATATTCAATATAAATAATTTTATCAGAAAAGTATTTTCTGGATTTTAAGATTTTTTTGCAGAAATATTTATAAAATAACATCTAAACTATGCACTCACCACAAACCAATATAGATCTATTTTTTGGTTTTTGATAATTCATGTAAAATAGCTTAAGTTATGTCAACTGTAGTACTTGGCTTACCACTATTATTACAAGTATTTGAATGAAAGAAAATTATGAACTTTATTTATTTATTTATTTTTATTTATTTCAATAATAAACGGACATAGTCCTTTACAAAAAAAAGAAAATACAAAATACAGAATACAAAATTACTACTGATTGAAAAAGTGGACATTGCTTTCTTACTCAAATACAAAAGTGACGTTTCTGGCTAAATTATAAAAATGACTAAATCTTGGATCCAGAACATCGCAAGAGAGATCATTGCACAACTTACAGATGCGACTTAAAGGGTTGTTTAATGTGTACGATGATAAGTAGGTTGATAGAACGAAGGTATTAGTGATTCTCGATGAACATTTAGGAACCCTGAGATTTAGTTGATTCAACAGAAGGGGGCAGTCAACTTGGCTATTTCTTAATTTGTAAAGGAACAGCAGATCGTAACATTTACGAAGAGATTCTAATGAGGGGATCTGTAAGGCTGTAGACACTTCTCTATAATTATGGTTAATGAATGGGTCCGGTAGTCCCATTTTTAAATTTAGTTTTAAAATATTGTTGAACTGCTAAAAAGATTATAAATACTGCATTACTATTTAAATACTTCACAAGTTTTTTTAAATTTTAGTGATATCTAAAAACTAAAAATATTTAAATACTTTTAAAATATTTAAATACTTTTAAATTATTTAATTACTTTTATAAAAGTATTTAACTATTAAATATTATAGATATTTATTATTTAACTACTTTTTGGTGATAAAAAAGTATTTATTATTTAAATATATTCCATTTTCATCAAGTATTGAGTATTTAGTAGTTAAATACTTTTTAAAAGTATTTTGCCCAGCTCTGGTTACGTCTGTCAACCATGGAGTAGATTTCAGACGAAATAACTGGGAATACTCACTGACAACTAGGGTTTCCAGTCCCGGGACCACAGCCAGCCCAGGCGAAGTCCCGGGACCATGTCCACATGCGTGCGTATACTCAATATCAGAGAATTAGGACGGGTATTCACCGACGTGCGGCCTCTTGCACATTCTGCATTATTTGCGTTTTGCGTACGCAGGAGAGTTATTGTTTTCGGTAGGTTAGAATTAAACCTGTGTGTTGTTGCAGCCACATTTGCATATCTTCTTCTATTTATGTATGTGTTTGTTTCTTTTGTTGAATTTAGACATATTTTACGCGTAGTCGTGTGCGTACGTAGAAACAGTAAGGTAACTAAATTCGTAGACTTTTAAGATTATGTGCGAAGAAGCTGAAAATTTATATTTTTGGGTTTTAAATGTGTTCGTTATTTGTCTGCTAAAGCGTTACAATTAGAATGAATTCCGATTCGCAACTTACCTTCATTCTACATTAAAAAAAAAATAACGATTTGAAGTCAATATGGCAACAATTTTATATATTGAAGATAAACAATTGACGAAATGTAAAGTTTGTTTCTATAAAATTATCACAATCAGAGGCAGCTTGACGAAAGGATTACACAAGCACTTTGCAGTTCAAACAAAAGCAAAAGATGAAGAGCGACGTACATTTTTAGTACTAGAAGAAAGCAATGAAGTTATAGACGAGCCCCAACGCAGATTATCGGCACAGAAATACTTTATTTAACTTACAACACTTGTTTTTCTTTGGAAATTGCATTCAGAAATTCCACCTGAACACTATTTCCCGTTCGGAACCATTTTCGGGATTTTCGGGACTAGTCTCGGGACTTGAAATTTAGCTTGTAAGTCCCGAAAACACTTTTGGTCCCGGGACTTGGAAACCCTACTGACAACTTGATCATGTTTACAATTATTGCAACATCCTCCCACCTAAGTTAACAGAACACTTGGAGTTAACTTAAGCTAAAAACAAAATACAAAAGTACAATTTCAAAAATTCATCAGTCTAATAATTTAGTAGAAATATTAATTACTCTTCCACTTGTAGTTTTCACTACTGGTTGGTGATACTTACCAGTGCCTTGTCATTCATTGGCAACAATAGAATTAATTACATCTTCAAGCCTCTCCAGCATCATTTTCTTTTCAGGAGCAGGATTCAAGCTATCTTGTGCTTCCAGCTGAGGATCAAGTCTTTTTATGGGTCATAAAACTCACTAGATGTTCTTAAACATATGTCCCTTGTACCACTATCTTTTCCTGGGATTAACTCAACAACTTTTGCAAATAGCCAATCCAGTCTTTTAGTTTGGTCAGAACCGATTAAGACGATTCAATTCAACTAGGTCAATTTTCTTCTCTGCAACCCGTCGCTTTAGCTGATCGAGGTACTCATTTCTAGAACGGCTTAATTACATCTTTTAGTCCTCCTGTTCAGGTCGCTTGCTTCAAACATCACATTCTCATATTCCATTTTCTCGTATGTCTTGGATAAACATGGCTAACGTAAATGGGTGTAGGTTTGAGAGTATTATCAGACAGAATTCAACACCTATAAAGTTCATTAGTGCTCAAGAACACAACCATTTCAAGACAAACAGCACATACTACACCACATGTAAATAAGCAAATTCAAGCTTTTTGTCTGTTCCTAAGAAAAATAGCTCCTGCCAGGTCAATACCCGTAACTTCACAGGCCGCTGCATCACGGATACATTGTGATTTATTAAAACATAATTCTTATGTGGCAAATTCAAATATTGTCTAACTGAAGTACTCTCTATTTTATAGAAACTACAAATTAGTTCTGCTTCAATAAAACAGTAATCCACAAAGTGTGTTGATGGTTTTCTTTAGTTTTTTATTATTAAAATGAGTCTGACTAATCTTTTTTATCATAAATACACCACTAAGGTTGTATATAGAACCAATGATGTGGATTACCACTGATCTGGATTTTCTTTCAACTTTCTGCCAGCTGCCTTTAACACCGCTGCATGAATTGTGGTATTTCTGAAACCGTATCGAACAGAAAACCACCGATCTGCGTACATTGCAATATAACAAATTGTCTAAGAGATAAGCGTTAGTTGTACTTGCTAATAGGTATAGAATTATCACCAGTATCACACATATTATCTGTGATAAAAAGCAAGGCAGTGAAAGTTCCAGTCAATATAAATCCACATCGGTGATAGTTTGTACTCAACATTGTTACAAAGCATTAACTAAACATTTTCTAACAACTTCCAAAAATCATTACAAACACTTGTTTCTTCTGATAGCACTTTACCTTTAAAAATTACAGTATTAAACAATAGCAACAGAACTAATACTTATTTAAATCTGACGTTTGGAAATGTCGCATCACTTTGAAAATTTTAAAATTTAGTGACCACCGGGAGTACACTCTTAAATAACTTATTATCGCCTGCTCTGGATTATACATAGATTTTAAAAATAAACTATCGCATAGTTGTTATTATTTTTAAAAACTGAAAACATTCTTTTCAGCGTACGCTGAAAATTCAGCTGAGCCGTTACGAGTTGTAGGGGTTGTCGGAATTGGTCACGTGGTAGGAATAAGCCGCTTGTGGCCCCATGACCAGCGGCCATTCTTGGACAACATACTTACTGTTCCCCCGCCGTCTCTATCCTCAAAAATATTCAAGGTTACTTTCAGGATATCGCTACTGACGTTTGGTGGTTATCTGGTTTACCGATATGTGCCTGTGCCGAAAGTCCTCAGGGAGTCGTGCCAAAGCGCTTTTGATAAAGTTGTCGCCAACATCAGAAGTCGCTAAGCTTGTGATATCTTAGTCTTCCAAATAAAAACAAGAGATAATTATACTGTGATCAGGATCAAACAAATTTTTAAGTAAAATGTGGCTAGACTCTTCTGTGATTATCCGAGTTAAGTTCCAATCTTTCAGACATTTAATTGCGAATGTAAGCGGAATTAATTGTTTAATTTACATTTAGAAATAGAAGCCTAAAGTGCATTAATTAGTAAAAAGTACAGAATTATGTATTTTTTGAAGAGTTCTTAGTTGTTGACCCAATAACTTGTAGTTTTTTAAACTGTTTTGTGTATATTCAGTAATGTTATTGTTATCAGTTTCATTTAAATTTTTTATACTGTAGTTCGTACTAACTTATTTGATCCTGGTCAAGGTTTCTAGATTTGCAAGTGCAATCGATGTAAGGACTAATGTTTTTTGTTATGTGGTGATATTTATACTACTTTTGTGTAACTTATTTTAATGGTAAGCTACAGTAGAGTAGCATGGGTAGGGTTTTATTAAGCATTTTTGTTACTGGGAAGTAAAATGTTCGAATGCTTTAGTTTTGGACTATCGCTTTTTATTTTTGTTTAAGAATGTGAAGTGCACTGTCCGATTTTTATGTAGCTGTATACAACATTCCATTATCTTTGCTTTATTTTAGCTGTAAAATGTTGTTTTTCTGCGTACATTATTACATCACATTAAAGAAAAATAAAGAATATACGTATATGAGTTGTTATTATTTTGAATTTCTTATATTTTGGAAGTTGGTAATCTTTATTGTGTTAAACATGCACTTTATATGATGTCAGTAGTACGGTTTATAAATATACAGGGTGATTAAAACATGAGGAAATTATTCTGATTGGCCATGATATTTCTTATTTGAAATAAAGCCCACAAAATTATGTCCTAAGCCAGAACGGTGAAGAAAAGGAGTAGCAAGCTCAAAAATAAAAACGTGGTTCAGCTTGCTCCAGCTAATAGCACCCAGTAAGGGTCCCTACCGATGGTTACTGGTGATATCAGGTCAATCACTTAGAAGGCAGAACAAGATGCGATATCCCAATGGTGGACAAAACAAAAGAACCATTAGGCTGAAAACACACGAAGCGGTTCACGCCGAGTCGGCAGCCGCCTGCGATAAAACACACGAGTCTGCTAAAAAGTCGCCGCGATAAACATAACGATAACATGTTGCCAGTATTCCTATTAAAGACGATGGATTCGCATAATCAACATGCTGCATTTCCCATATGACTGGTCTTGCCTGGATTTCCATTATTAATTTGTCGGTTTCGATATTGGAACACATATTTACTACTAAAATTAAATTAGTACATATATAACCTTCAAAACAAATGATCAGTCAGATACTACTCATCTAAGTAAATATTTTCATATATGACAAAGCCAACCGCGTCTGATATTCACCGCTTTGAAACCGCTTGTCGTGTGTACAGTCATAAGATAGCACAGACTTGTGGGTACGCTCGAAGCGGCATACGCGCTACATAACGCAGCGGGTGTTTTATCCGCTTTAAATACATGGAGTCGGCTGCCGACTCGGCGTGAACCGCTTCGTGTGTTTTCAGCCTTAAAGGGATCTCTTTAGTTTTAGTGGTGAACAAATCCTTTGGGCTGGGCTATGTATTGAATGAACACGCAATAGGTTATACAAATAAACATCCAAGACATTGTCAAAATTAAAAGGTTGATATAATTTATTTAACAAAAACTAAACAAGACAAAATAAAAAAATTATAGTTACAGCTGGGTACACGAGGGAAGGCGAGCGGCCGGTGCATGCTGATCAACAGAAGGTAGGTACGGATCCGTAAAACATCTTTACCAAACATTTTAGTTTTCCGTATACTGCTTGACAATGGCTAGTTCCCAAAAAGTTTTGAATGCTCAAGTGCGTGAAGTAGTGTACAATGTGTTCCAGTACTTTTTATCCAAGAAAGAAGAAGAAATTCTCAAGAGGTTTAAACATTTTGTAACAATTTGAAAAATTGTGAGAATTATGATAAATAATCTACAATTTTCATAAAACAAAAGATGGCTGGGTCACTATTAAGGCTTTACGCGAAAAATTATTGATAGATCTAGGTTGGTGTGGTTCAGTGTCTTCATTGAAAAGAATTGTCTTTAGATGGAAGAAAATACAAAACAACAGAAAACTTAATGGAGAAGAATGATATCCGTGAAAAAAGAATAGAATACCTCCAAATATCAAGTATTACCGAAGTGAAAATAGACTGACTGTCTTTTTGGATGAAAGCCACATTTACAGTGGGCATACAAAATCAAGAAGTTGGAGCGACAATAGCAACGAAGGGTTACTCTCAAATATTGCGAAGGGTCAACGATTAATCCAGGCAGCGCGATGGGTTTTATACCACACTGCTTATTAACATTTAACTCTGGGACAAAAAGTGGAGATTACCACGACAATATGAACGGTACCAATTACGAGAGATGGGTAAAAGAACGCCTTCTTCCAAATTACTGAAGAACGCCACAGGTGTTATATACAATGCCCCATATCATAGTGTCCGATTAAACCCTACACCGACATACAATAGTAGAAAAAGTTAAATGATTGAATGGTTACATCAAAGGCATAACGGAGTGAGAGTGAAGCCAGCAACATGCTAACAAAACAGGACTCGGCTCTAGATTTGTTACGATATTAAATTGACCTTACGACACTCACGGATGTGCGAGTATCGAATGCTAAACAAATCCGGGCAATGGGCACGCTCACCCTGAGAATCGTCAAAAACAGGCTAAAGGCCTCGGCTCGAATGCGCTCAGGGAGATGGGCGTGGTTCAAAACATTTAAAAATAGCAATCGCTACGTTTGTACCAGAGTGTACCGTACGTTATTTAAGCGTCAAGTGCAAACTTAAAAAGAGTTAATTGACAAAACCAAGCTGCCTTGCAGCACTGAATGCTAGAACACGAATGTGAAATGTTGTACCTAAGTGTACTCTACATTAATTAAACGTCAAACGCAGCCTTGAAAGGCTAATTTACAAAACACGGTTATCTTGCAGCATAGAGTGCTATAACACAACTTTAACTTTTATTCAGAGTGTGTAACGTTTCGCCCAGCGGGAACGCTTTTTTCTGAATTAAAATTAATTCGCGCGTTTTCCCATAGCGATTTCTACGTTATCAGAGTTTGAATCTTTAGAACGCCCGACCAGCGATAAAAATACGTCATCGAGGAATCGCAGCTATACCTATGCACCGTTCTCCCACTTACGTTGTCCGAAGCACGAAGAGGGGACATAAAAGCGGCTTCGCGACCGATTCCTTCCTGCATTCAAACTCAGCATTCATTCCAGATCATCCCCAATCCTGTCCGTCCCGTCCGATTAAAGGAGAAGTCTTCCCTCACACTTTGAAATCCTGCACCCTGAATTTACCTGTAGCTAAGTCGAACCGAAGACTCCAATCTAGAAGACCGTGTTTCTAGCTAAAACCCGAACGAATCCCCGTCCTGAAAGCCAGTTCCTGGAAGCGACGACCGCTTCACTGGTTTGCCCTGACAATATTATAACCTGAAGCCAGCCTAAATTTTAGCCCAAGCTCAGTCAACAATTATTTGTAACAATTCCCCGGAAGGCATGTTGGAGACGAAGGCTCGTACACGAGGCCGTTTCGCATGCTTCTCGTAATAATTAATACAGCTACTCAGCATAATTAAACCCGCCCTGGCCGTGTCAGATTACATATTATTGAGGCCCGGCACATCGCTAATCTTAGAGGCCGTTTAAATTTGTTCTAAATATTTGTTGAATACAGAGGTTTACTCACCAATCAACCAAGCTCCTGCAGAATTCCCGGAGGGCAAGCGCTGTGGGAACGTTTCTCCGACGTCCGCTCCAGACTCGAAGCCGGGCCCCAGGTGGAATCTACCGTCCACTTCTCATTCTATGGCACCCAGCACAAACACAACACCCAATTCACAGGGGGCTTGCCGAATTTCCCGCACGACCCGGTGTTGTAAGTAAATAGCCCTGACATAGCCGAATTAACCTATATTTGCAGTTACACGTGTCTTTGACATTGTGACCGAGATTCAAGCTTAACGATTGGTATCCCTGGGACTAATTTCGACGGCACAACAACGCGGCCAGTGGCGTCCCGTCGTTCTACCAGGGCACAAACTGTAGGGCCTCCAAACGCACCAATGTATGTATGACGGGTTGCCGTGACGCCAGGTTTTCGCAACAGGACGTCTCATATAACTACCAATTTTATTGTGAAATACATTTTATTTTGTTCTATTGGATAATGCCTGTGTTTGTAAATAGATTATGAACTATAATTAAACTGTCTAAAAGTATCCTGGTGTTTGTTTGCTGGTCTCATAGTGTATATCTGTCTGAACCAAATTAACTCCTACTGAGAGAGCTACCCGATGGTGATTAATTTATTCAACACCCTTAGTAGCAGAAGGGCGGAAAGTTATAAGTGTACTCTACATTAGTTAAACGTCAAACGCAAACTGGAGTGATTAATTTACAGAAACAACGTGATCTGGCCGCACAGAATGTTAGCACACAACGTTAGAGTTTACGCAGAGTGTACTTTTGCATTAGTACTTAATTTTACTTACAGCACATGTTAGAACACAGCGTTAAATTTTACTCAGAGTGTACTCTGCATTCGGAAGGTGTCAAACAAACTTGAGTGATTAATTTACAGAAACAAAGCTGTCTTGCAGCACAACATGTTAGAACAAAGCGTTAAATTTTACTCAGAGTGTACTCCGCATTCGGAAGGTGTCAAATCGTGATGGGAAGTTTCGATAGTTTTGCGGACTCGTTCATTCCAATATCATTCCGCAAGTGGATCGAGTCCATCGGATTCGATCCTCGGATCGACATCGAAATTGAATGCGCATTTCAGACACCCGGGGTCCTCGCTCCTCGGTCATTCCGGATTCGGAACGAACAACGCGCGTATCTTTGTTTTGGTGAGTGGTCACGCTGTCGGTAATTCAGTATGTTTATATGTCTCAAACATCAATTGGGCACATACAAAGCCGCCAAAGGCCATTAATCACTGATAACTGATAAAAAAGCATGCAACTTCGGTCTATCATGTGTCACCTGTCGACGTCGAGCCTCTAAAACGAACACCATCATCATTTGCTATTCTCCATCAACACATTGTATTGTATTCTGTATTGAAATGGATTGAATAACGGAATGCCAAAGGAATGAATGTCCGCGAGAATTGACGCCTCGCGACCTTTTCGTTCCTCGGAACGAATCCGGACCGAAACTTGGACTCGATCCAAATCGATCCTGCCCCCGGATTCGATACTTTGTATCGAATCCGACCGGATCGACACATCGCTAGTGTCAAACACAAACGTGAGTGATTAATTTATAGAAACAAAGCGGTCTGGCCGCACAAAATGTTAGCACACAACGTTAGATTTTACACAGAGTGTACTTTTACATTATTTCAGTGTCGGGCGCCGATTCAAAGGGTTAGTTTACCAGAACATGCAAACGAACTAGTCTATTGCACAATTTTTACCTTGTTAAACGGGCTCAGCCTGCAGCGGCGGTAGCATTCAAGCAGCGGCGGTAGCATTCAAGCAGTGTCGGTAAATAACTCGCACCTGGGTGTGTGTGAGACAAGAGTCGAAAGACTGCGGCGTCCCCTAGAATCCTCTAAGAAGAGCGAATTGTGTAACGGGCTACCTCGGCCATCACAATGCTAACAGCCTAACCGTTGTTTGGAAAATTTCAGGAACAGCATCCCGTCTCCAGACGACAGCGGAAGATTGGCTTTAACAAACCCACATATGAACTGAATTCCTACAACGATTCGCCACGGACTTTCCTAACCTACACACAACGTTACCAAACACCGTTTCGCCACCAACTGCCTTAAAAAGGAAACCGTCCCGGAAAAACACTAAATTGCTATCACAGCACCCACGGGAAGCGCCGCACCAAATTACAATAACTACACTCTGATCGACGGTCCGGGGCTGAATGACTCGACCGCTAACGGCCAACAGCAGTATACGCGCGAAACGACTCTGCGTCTCCACAAAAGAACCCAATCAAAAGCCAGGGATTTCGCCCGGCGGCGACAAGCCGTCTCGGAGCGACAGGGATCAATAGATGCCTTCTCACTTGCTCTCGTTGAGTAAATTTTAAATAAGTCGAAACTGAACGCTCTTGCATGCGATGAAATCAACAGCTGCATAAAACAACTATGCGATGGGTGTACAAAGTTTATGAATTAGAAACAGCGATACCAGGAGTGTACAAAGTTTACGAATGGTTATGCTTGATGCTTCACGCTGTAATAAAATGCGATAGACTATGACTAAAATGTACTCGAAATCCAGGCGACGTAGCCAACTCTGTCCCAAAACTCTGCGAAAAGGTTAAATGGCTATCGGAATTGCAGAGAAATAAAAATGGCCTGACATATGGCATAAAGTGCATTCACTGTTATCAAATAAAATAGTATCAAGTGCTTATCTCTAAATTGTCACTTTAGATGAAAGTTCCAATGGATATTCGGCTGATTATTACACACGCTATACTCCACACATTGGTGAAGACGCACTCACCTTAATCGCACCTCAGCTCCACTATGCTGACTGCGTAGATAATCAGGCAAATGACATCGAACTTTAAACATAAAAATGAGTGATAATCAGACATTGGATATAGATGTTAACGTGCCAACTCATCACGAGCACCCCAGCTCTATAAAAGAAATTCTGATATTCCCACCATGGAAAGAGATACAAGGGAGGCCTGTAGAAAAGAGAAGCGGAAAGAGTAGGTACAAAAGGAAGGCACTGGCTCTTAAAAGGAGGAAAGAGAAGGAGAGAACTGCGGGAGGGCCAGGTCCAATCAGTCCAGGCACACCAAACAGAAGACTCCTCTCGAGAAGCAGCTAGAGATCAAAAGGAAGCAAATCCAGGTGATTCTCCTAAGAGTTGTCAGGGCCAGCAACATAGAGATACACGCCCTCAGGCAAGTTAAGGGGTCCAGGGGCGAGAAGAGTGAAAAGGACAGCAGACCGCAAGCCCATAGAACTCACCATACACTCTATGGGACAGGTAAGAGTAACAGAAGGCCAACCGAGTACTTCAGGTACACGACCAGTGGCCATCAAGAGACCCAGAAGTGAAGATACACCTCCAAAGGCTCTGAGGAAGAAATAAAAAATGTGCTAAAGCAGGCAGGGAAGGCTAAGGCTGCTCGTCCAATGAGAAAAGCCACAGCCACAACCCAGCTTGCAACAGAGTTGAAGCCTCTGAATAGTAACGAGAATAGAATGCTGGACGAGATGTTCAGGACCATGGTGGATAGTCAAGGAGGTCCCCAAGGACCAGGACTCCGTTTCAGAACCTCAGGATTGGTGGAACCAGGATGATTTCTGGTCACTGCCCAAGATGCAATAGGCTGGCGTCTGGAAAGATGGACACCACTTACGCTCGAAGGCGTCGCCTTTGCCGCTATAAAGACATCGGGGGCACCATGGCCGGAGAGAGTGGGCTTCTGGCTGAGAAGTCAGGAGGTAGACTTAGCTAAGTTGAGGCAGATGTCTTCGCTGCAAAACCGTTCATTGGGGTAGAGCAATTTAGGCATGTCCAGACTAAAGACGGCCCAGGAGGGTGGTTCTTGACCTTCATGGTCAGCGGCGATACCGTCAGATCATTGGAGGCAGCTGTACTACCAGTCAGTTACCCTTGCTGTGCGCAGGGTGCCGACATAGAGCGAAACAGTCTGCTATTACCCTCCTGAGGCCAGCAGAACACAGCAGGCTAAGATATCTGACCCCGCACCATTAACTCCTACAATGGACTCTTTGCGGGTAAGTCAGATTAATCTTCAGGACAGTAAGAGCGCTACAGCAGAGCTGATAGCTGCCCTAGCTGGCAGGAGAGAAATAATTCTAATTCAAGAACTCTGTGTTTATAGGAATAAAGTTAGGGGACTAGGCAAGCCTAACTATAACCTAGTATCCGGCACAAATGTGGAAGAGCAACCCAAAACCTGCCTTTTGGTGTCCAAGGATCTTAGCTTTACCGTAGCTGGGAACCAAGGACCTCACTAGTGCAATTCTGGAGTATCAGGTAGGAGGCACTATTTATAAGGTAGTAGTAGGTAGGGCATATTTTCCTTCGGACGAGGTGCCTATATCTATGGGAGAATTCGACCGTTTGATATCGTTTGCGAGAGACAAAAGTCTCTCGGTAATAATCGAGTGTGACGTCAATGCTAACCATTCGCTGTGGGGTAGCTGTGATGTTAACCATCGGGGAGAAACCCTGCTGGGATACTTGGTGTCCACAGACCTCGAGATATTGAATAGCAAGCGAAAGAAAGTCATTGACATCACAGTGGCCTCTAAGAGCCTGTTAAATGATATTGAAAACTGGAGGGTGACTACGGAAATCGTAACATCTGATCACCGAATGATCAGACTAGAGATGAAGTGTGACACACCTCCTGCTGGAACCCCAAGGCAACAGATCAGCTGACAAACAGAATTGTCTCAGTTTATGAGGAGGCATGACCTCTCAGGACGTGGGGGGGGGGGGGGGGGTACGCAGGGTTCCATGGTGTAAGGATACCTTAGCCGAAGAAATTCAGACGAACCTTTAACCAAGCTGTCAAAGACGGGACAGAGGCGTGCTGGGACAGTTTTATAGCTAGAAGTAATTGCAAAAAAGAGTTGATGCGCAATAAAAGATTCAGCTGATGGAAATACTGTGCGGAGCTAAGCTCTGTATTGGATTCTGTCAGACTGTAGAAGCGCTTAAGAGGACTGATGGGTCGTGAACTATATCCAGAAAGGAATCATTACATTACCTCCTGGAAGTTCACTTTTCCGGCGATGGCACCATCCAACTAACACACATGGGGTGATAAGAACAGGATACTACAGAGAACTGCCAGTTTGCTAAGTGTGTAATAACGGAGGGTGAAGTCACATGGGCAGTGAATGAGTTCGAACCCTTTCAGTCGCCAGGGCCAGATGGAATCTTCCCAGTGTTGCTTCAGAAAGGTCTGGATATTCTTCTTCCAAGTGGTGTAAGGATATTTTGGGCCAGTCTAGCAATGGGATGGGTCCCAGAACAATGGAAGGCAGCCAGAGTAGTCTTCATTCCTAAGGAAGAAACGAAAGTCTACACGGATGCCAAATCATTAAGGGCTATTAATCTTACATCCTTTCTTTTAAAAATCTTAGAGAAGATTGTTACGGTCTTAAACTGACTTCACGACACCGCACCGGCTCATACAATAACGAAACGGCCGGCGCGGGCCGTAACTGACGAAATCGGGACGAAATATCTCCTAGGCCGCCACCCACGCCGCAACAAGTTAGGCCGAGCTAGACTTTCAGTGGAGATGGGCGGGTCCTTTAACGAGATTATCTGAGGGTAACGGCCAGAGGGTCGGTAACTAACGGTAAAATAATGAGGGCGCCACCAAACCTGTCTTAACCCGGATAACCGGGCCTGGGCGGGTAAACGGGAGCGAAGTAGTCAAGATACTCCGTCGATAAGAATTCTCATGAGCTGCAAGCTCAAATAACAATTTCGTGATCGCAAATACTGGAATGGTAATATTGGGACTCTTTGGGCCGAGACTGCGCAACCACTGGACCTACCTGCACGCTCTGATCTCTCACGTCTCGCCGTACACCAATTTTTACACTGTAGAGGCGCTATCTGAAACAAAGCATGCACAGGTCGAATAGGAATAATACGTCCCTTAATTAGTTATGCGTCTATTGGTCGATAACTACATCTGGGCAGCAAATCGTGCCGCCAAGCTTATGTTATTTCTTACGTTAAGCACCAGCTGATGGACGCGCTATGCTAGTAAACAACACACTATGGGTGGCCGGCCGCAGTGGGCTCGACACTTTACATATTAGAGTACAGTTTAGAAATACGCACTCCGGAAAAGGGCGGATTAGTTCGCGATAACAGACGCCAACCTGCAAAGGCAACGGGAGCAGTGTAGCTAGCAGCAAAGCACAACGCCGCACAAATGCGCGACGATTTAATTGAAGGCCTAACTCGTTAGGCAGCGGGGCAGCGTGACTGCAATATTTGACCAGGAAGAGGGGCTAACATAGCCTCACTAAAGCATGCGAATTTGGAATAGTTGCCAGCCCCTGCTACGTCGCCCACGCAGTCGTTGGCTACGGTTAACACCTGATGAGCAAAGCACAAAGCCCTCGCAAACATAAACAAAGAGCTCGAACAGATTAGGGCGCGCCAGGCTCAGCACGGCGAGGTGTTGATTCCATTTATGTATTAATCGGTACAATATAGCGAAGCTCGCGCACATAAAATTACTGAATTAGAAGTTCGCACAAACGTAACACGAAAACATAGGCGCAGAGTTCTTTAGTTATTTAGGCGATGAAACGCGAAACTCGCGCACATGAAATTACTAGCAGGCTACCAAAGTAGCGTCTTGGAGCATGGTGGCCTCAAGCCGGCACTAAAAGCCGCAACAAGCAAGCAAAGGGGTGTGCATCCGCCCACACAAAGTTGAGCACAAAAGCAACGCCGCTCGCACAAGCGACAGTTAACATGTTTAAATGGTTGTAATTACAAATACCTTAGTTCGTAGACGGTCTATGAGAGTTGCGTGCAATCAGTTGGTAGAAGGCGACAGTCTGTGGCAGCTAAATCGCCGAAACACGGCATCTGGGGTAAACGGGCTGGAATCCGCCAAGATGGCGGCGTTAGGACGCTCTCCTGAGAGCACACTTACGGCGGCAAAGGGGCCTACTTCGTCCTGCCTAGAAAGATCCTCGAAAACAGCGAGTTGAAAAGGGAAAGCCCCTTTTCTCACAAACGCAGAACTGGCCCCGTGAAGCCCATCACACACCCACGCTTTGACGTAAAGACTTGCCACTCGCACAATCACACGCGACCTCTTAAAGGCGAAACAGTTTCTGGCATATTCGCTGAAACAGCACGGGAAATAGGAAGGCTTTCACAGCAACGGTGCTAACAAACAACGGCAATTTACACAACATTCGCTGAAACAGCACGAGACGGAAAAACAGGCTGGCGTCCCCGCAAGTGGCGGGAACGCCGCGAAACGGCACACTTTGCGACTTTCTTGATCAACGGCGTGAGCTGAACTGCCCAAGCAAGCAGTGTTACGACCCCTGCAGTGGCGTGAGCCAAAACGGCGTTACCACGTGACCCTCGACAGCCAATGGCGATGCGCTTAATAAAACAAATAAGTTCCGGTAACGAAGGCAGCACGCCTCAACGGCGTGATTTCTAGAAGGTTCGGAATTCTTGCGAGCGATAACACCCGGCTGCCAAAGTACCAGCAAAGGGGTGCTCCAACTGACGAGAAATACTGCGTTTGGGGCCAAATATGTGCAAAATCATTATTATGGAATTAGGCGATGGAGCCAAATAAGTAACTAAAAGGGTTTAGCATACGGGCACGCTGCCCTAAAGCCTGGGTGGCTAATTAAAATACAAAATGACCTGAGAAGATAATTGAATTTAATGGAGAGAATAATAAAAGAATACTCTTTCCAGAGAAACCAGCACGCATGTAGATGTGGAAGATCAACTGAAACCGCACTCTACACAGTCATGCATAAGGTTCAAAGAGCACTTCATTAGAAGGAAGTGACTCTTGCAGCTGATATTGAAGGAGCTTTTAATAAGGCAAGAACGTCTACTATAAGTCAACCTCTACAGGCCAAAGATTGTGATTACTTGATTGTCTATGTTAAACGAAGCAAAAAATATTAATAAACCCATGTCCAATTCACATCTGTTTTGTGGTTATTACAAGATTTCTGACATTTCCTAGTAATAAACAATATTTATCTAACACGTCCTCACTATGATTAGAGAACGGAATATATGCAGTTCCTTATTACCAAAAGATGTGCATATACGGAGTGAGTTTTTATGAATGTTTGTCATAGGGATCTCGGAAAGTATTAGAGAGTATTGCAGTTTTGTGAGCATGCCTAAATGCTGTTTTTGTTTTCAGAAAATATCCATGGCTTACTAGATATCTCACAAAAATTGAAATTTTCATTTTTCTTTAAATTCGTCTAGCGCTCATATTGAATTTAGAAAAAAAGTGTTGAAATAAAGTTTTAAATATTTTAAAGATTAAAAAGATGGAACAATTCAGTTGTCAATACAGCTTGTCATTTTGGAGTTATGATCCAAAGTGGTTTTTTAAATGGAAACAATAGTTGGCTATGACATTATCAGAAAGGTAATTTCTTACTGATGATAACGATATAAAACTTGTTATAATTATTTCACAAATAAAGGAGTTATGCCGCTTTTCAGTTTTATTAACCAACGTAACGTAGTAGGCTATGTAAAATAACTCAACAGTTGAAAATATTTTATTTAAAATAATAATTCTAAGGGATAGTTTGTTATGATGCACCCATATATCTAATACTTACTATATTGCTAGCGGCTATGAGTGGGAAACTTGCCAAGGAAGTGAGACAGACAACCAACTCTTCAATGTATAATGATGAGCTGTGCGCAAGCGCGGCGGCGTCGTTCGGCCAATGGGGAAGTGGGCAAGTTTAAAATTCGCTTCTAGAGGCGGAGTTCGAATTCTCACGCATGCGCACGAGACGCGTTATACTCTAAGTGAGACTATGTCGGCGCCGTAATGTTTTCTGAAGTTTCCAGGCCCTACCAGCAATATATGTGTATTATATATATGGATGCACCATTGAAAAATTACAATCTCACATACAAGTCGACATTTTAAGAAACCATTCTAAAACAAAATTAAGAAATAACAAAACAGCAATAATCAAATGAAACATTTAATTGACCATTTATAAATATTCGAAAAGACTACCATTATTATCAATACAAAAAGTGCAGCTTGTATGAGATCATTTACGTTTTCGTATAATGTACGATATAATTTATATTTTATCATCCTTTATTCGAAAACATCTATACGGATGGATCCGGAGAATGGACTGATCAAGGAATAGATGCATTTCTGCCTATTTAACAATTGGGAAAATTTTTGTTTAAATGATCTCTAACACGCAAGATATTATGTGACGGTGCACCGTCATGTTGGAACCACTGAAGCATCATGCGAGTTCTAAATTTAACCCATCCAGCAATCTTTGAAATCCACTTGAAGAAATTGAAGATAGCCATCACCTGCTAATATAAGGGCCAAGAACAATTGTACCAATACATCGAATGAAACGTTGAAAATGAGAAACTGTATAAAAAACTAAATTATTATCCTTTTTAAGCTTAAAAATATCTAAAACTTTTATATCAACACTTTTTTTCTAAATTCAATAATACGAGCGCTAGATGAATTTAAAGAAAAATGGAAATATCAGTTTTTGAGAAATATCTAGTAAGCCATGAATATTTTTTGAAAAACAAAAACAGCATTTAATATGCTCGTAAAACTGCACTACTTTCCCCATATAACCGTCTCTCTATCTCCAATACCTACTTTCCAAGATCTCCATGCTGAACAATCTTCACCTGTATATGCACCCTATTTTGTGAAAATACACAGAAAATTTAAAAATACGCAGAAAACTTAAAAAATATGCATTGGCTATGCCATCTTAGTTACTTTATGCAGAATTTTAATTGATTGCCAATTAATCATAACCTCATAATAAAATATATATTTAATGTTTTGTTTTACTTATTTTAATAAGTTTTACACTAATTCGCATGAGAATTAAGCAATTTCTTCAATAAAAAATCTGGTGTGATACACGCACATAACTTCCTTTTACAGTGATCTTATAATTAGCCAAAAAATTGATTTTACATTTTTAAGCATTTGTCAAAAATTTTCAAAAAATTACAAATTCTACGAAAACGGTACAAAATAAAGCGTTAGTTGAAGAGACAAATTGTCTCTAGAATTTTAAGCTAAATTCAAAAATGTAATAATATACCGGGCGTTCTATTTAAAATAGGAGTTAATAAAAAAATGAAAAAAAAACAAAAGAAACCCGTTTTAGAAGTACTCAACTGGAAAATCATCTATCTCACATCAATACACATTAAAAATGTAATAAAAATGTAAAGTTTTAAAAAAATCGTTAGAGCCGTTTTTAAAAAATCGAAAAAAACTGAAAAATCACAAGAGTAAACACCTACTTCCCGTTATGCGATTTTCTTCAAAAGCTTGCTGTTGCATTTACATAGTACACAAATACATAGTACACAAAACTTATATATGAAGTTTCAACTCCATACCTCTTTTTGTTTTTGAGATATTTTGTTCACAGACAGACACACAGACCAATGAAAAAATTTGTTTTTTGGGTTCAGGGGACTCCAAAACGTGCAGATCTGTTGAAAATTCGATTTAGAATTTTTGGGGTGAATCCAATACTTCCTTTAAGGTAAAAGGAAGTAAAAACATAGGCATTACAAACAAAAATTCGTAAATTAATAATCGTCATAAAAACATCTGGCAAGTAAATGCTTTACAAAATGTTTAAGAAGAAACTAAGATTTTCAGTATGAAAACACGCATGTACTTAAATATTGAGAATGATATTTTGTACCGCCCTTAAACGAAGGGTTACAAGGCCTTGGCTAGCTCTAGGCAATAAATGCTTCGGACTTTTATATTGAACAGAAAGATTATTTAAAAAAATGGGCGCCTTGTCTTTACTCACAACATAAAAACAAAACTAGCTAGTAAAATAAATCAACACCTACCTTGTAAGTTTCACTACATACCTAAATAACTCGTACAGCTAGAGAAGTTGCAGAAGAAAACAAACAAATAACAGCAATAGAGGCATTTAATTAAACCTAAAAATCGCAGCAACACATGAATTATATGCATTAGCCCTTAGGCCAAGTGATAGCAATTAAAGTTTGTAAGACCATTGCCTATAAAATGAATTAATAAACCACAAATAGAAATTCACTTCCAGATATTCAAGTCACAAAATGCTAATTATAGCTTAAATTACAACTTTAGGACAACACCGGTGCTATCGCAATTGACATAAACGCACAACGCCAAGGGCGCGGCTCATTTGAGATTACAGAATACATTTATATTTCAGCAATTTAGAAATAATTAAATTCTCACGCATTAGCGCTAATATATGATTGAACCAAAAGAGTGATTAAACACCCTTCAGTTTGAGTTCCTAAGGCCTTAGTTGAACTGAACAGTTGTGGCATTTGCCTTTGTCGATCAAAGAAAGAACGCTAAGAAGGACATGCGCTTACAATTTAATTGTTGCTAAAGTCCAGCGATCGCAGGGGGGATCCTGGTGCATTGCATTTATCCATCAAGACTTCTAGGCCGGATTTGGCTGTATAATTCTTAGAATTTCAAGGTAGCCCGTGTTAAGAAGACAGCGAACAGCAGCAAGAAGCGGCACAATATTCTAGAATTCCTGGCCAACGTGTAGAAGCCAAATCGGGGGAACTGAATAAGCCTCAGGAAAGCTTTCAAGTTAACCTATAGAAACAAATTTTGATTAACCCTCGTGTGAGCCCATAGTTTTCGAATTTGCATTAACCTCATGTGAGCCTATAATTGCCGGCCTAAATATTAAAATTATAGTGCGAAATTAAACTAGAAATAGCATTCTTACCAACAGTGTTCACGGCCTATTTGTGTGACCCGCGCCGCAGCTGTTTCAATTATTAGAAGGCGCAGAGGGATCCAGCCTAAATATTTGAATCAGTTACGCCAAGATACAATTAGATGAGCATTCTTACCAACGCTGAAACGGCTTTGTTTGTTTAAAAAAACCAGAACGGCTTCAGTTTGCCCAACAATTTATATCCGCAAAGCTTGCCTCTCGAAAAGTCAATACTAATTGAGCCATTTCGCTGTTTTCCAGCTCTTACTCGCAATTGAAATCTCGCAAACAAGCTGCTACAGGAAAAATGCGGGTGTTTATCTCTAAAGGCAAACGCTTGCTGCGATAAACCTGAGTTCTTTTGCTATAATATTTAGCTATAAGGTGGTCCGAAAAAAGGTGTTAAATGCATTAACGCGCTATTGAAATGAAATTGAGACGGGGCGTTACAATTTCAACGGCTATACATGTACAAGGAGCATTTACAAGTTTTGCAATAACATTAGGAGCTACATCAAGGTCCTCAACAAATTCTCAATTCAAAACGTGGCTTATATTGTTTAATAGTATAACCAAAATCTTTCTTCATTACTAAATTAAATTTTTCTAAAATTTTTAATTTAAATTTCATAGACACATTTTGGTCATTTTGTTAAAATAATATTATTTATCTTCATCGGTGTTGTTATAGACTCTTAACCAAATTAATTTAAGTATCGTTAAGAGCTTCATTATCGCACTGAGTGCGGTAATGGATAGACATTACCGCACTCAGTGCGGTAATGAATATTACCACACTCTTTTTGTATAAAGAAATACATTGAACCAGAATTTATCAATCAAGATAAAATATTGAACAATACACGTTTGCTTATGGCACTTAACGAGACTCGTTTGATTGCCGCAAAACTCGGCTCACCGCCTCGTTTTTGGCAATCAAACTCGTGTCGTTAAGATGCTCATAATCAAACTTGTATCGTTAATATCTATTACTTGTTCTCTTCAAATATTGTTAGAAAATACCAGTTTTACTTAATTTTTTTAGATTCCGAATATCTGAACGCAAACCTTGTCCAATTTTCGCCAAAAAAATTATAGATTTATTCTATAATATGTAAGCAACTGCTAAAATATGCAAGAGTAAAAGTTTCAATTCCTGCACATTTTTTATGGTATTTTAATATATGCATAAAGTATAGAGTAATTATGCACTTTGCATGAAATCTGTTCTCTAATTATTACTCTATAACTATGCCGCTTTCAGTTAAATTATGTAAGTCCTAACCAATACGCGACTTATAAATATAACTCACTCCATGTAACTTTGACATTGAATTTTCACAGGTGTCAATACAAAATTTATGGTATTTTAGTATTTAGTGGGTTGTTGGGTAATAGTTTGTACGGTACGCGTGAGTTACAATAAATAATTCAGTCGAGGAAAGGCCCCACTTGGCCTGGTGGTCTCGAGGCCTCAACTTTTCTCGCGTTACTTCTTTGTAATACCGGGTGGTTATAAATGCTTTTCCGTCAAGTTGCCTTTGAAATATTTGTTGTATGAAAAATATATTGGTGGCACTGTAAGTCTATGTCAAATTCGAGGTTTTCTGTCATTTTTGACACAGACTAATGCAAAACTTAACCCGATAACCTCGAATTTGACATAGGATAAGTAAATACTCAAATTTTAACGAAGCTCGCTACTTCCTCTGGACAACTCTAACTAAAGGTCAACATTAAGATAACATTTTGTCTTGCCGAAACTTCCTCACACATCAAAGGCATCTCATCAACATCGTTTGAGAATTTATTTGTAAGTACCAACATCGCCGTCGCCAGAAAACGAACTTCTGGCAACTAAGTGAAGAAATTCAATACGTAAATGAGGATGTACAAAAGAATAATAAGCCTAGTATCCTGCAGCTGTAAGTCAGGATATAAAAATAATTGTGAAGGCAAAAAAGCAGGCTTGAATTGCTTCGTAATGTGTAAGCACTGCAATGGATTGTCATGTCACCACTCACCTGTCTTTTTAGAAGAAAATTACTTTTTTTGGCGAGTTTTTGTATGTATTGTAGATTTTGGCTTTATATACCGCAAATAATTAAAAAATATGAGACTTACAACTTTCTTGGTCATTTTTAAACAAACTACAAGGATAAAACAAAACTTTAAATTGTAAAATGGAAATATCTTTTCTGCGATTTTATTAAAATTAAGAAAATTCTGTGAATATTAGCGCAAACAAACAATGTTTCTAGGGAATTCTTTTAGAATAAAGCCAAAAAATTTACATAGTTATGACCATTGGTCACCGAGATATAAAGTAGTTTTCTAAAATCTGCAAATGTAAAATTGTATTGGGCGCTGAGGGGTAACAACAGGTGGAGGAGAGGGCAATTTTGGAAAAATTTATCTCTCGTAGTGGTGTAACAGCTGGCCAAAGTTCAGTTTTCTCCAAGCTATTCCCGACGCCATCCCTTTATTTCCTGGGCTACGTAGTGCAAATCAGTGATCAGCAAGGCGCGACACGCGTGTACCTTAAACACGCAGAGAGAAATAAATCGTATTTTTTTACAAAAATACAGCAATACAAGCAATTCCTTTACTAAAAATTTCATCATTCTTTTCTACACATTTCATACCCGAAAGTATGCATTTATGTGCAATAGTTTTCAAAATATCTTGATGCTGAAGTTTTAACCACGATTTTCCAATACGTTTTGTTTAAACAATTTTTGTAGCATTTGCTAAAAATTATTTCCAGATTAATTTGACATCGTAGGAATCTGGAAAAATAAGCTTCTCACTTGTTTAAAATGCATTGATAAATATTTAAAAATAAGCTTGTAAATTCGAAGTACGCATAAAATTTATTAATTTTTAGTAATACAAAAATTGGAAAATATGTTTTTTCTTCAAACGGCAGTAAAATATGGCATTATACTCCTGGATTGATGATGCTAAACTGTTACTTTATTGCCAAGCGGCAGATAATATTATCTGCCGCTGACGAGCGGCAGATAAAGTTATTATCTGCCGCTGACGACTTTATCTGCCGCTCGTCAGCGGCAGATAAAGTTATTATCTGCCGCTGACAACTTTATCTGCCGCTCGACTGCCGCTGACGAGATCAAGTAATTTTCTTCGAATTTTGTTCACAAAGTTGTAAATAATTTGTTATAAAAACGTTTGAAGAAAAAATACTATATGTTATTCGGAGCAAAAGTATCTTTATGTGGCTCGGCTGTACTTATCTGCCTCGCAAGCTCGGCAGGTAACCCGTCCAGCCTCACCACATAAAATATAACTTTTGCTCCTAATAACATAAACAGGGAGGTGATCCTAATAACATAATATATGCATTTATGCATCGCTATAGATACACGAAGTTTAACTTTTTTTAACACGTGAAAAATAAGATATTTATGCATTAAGGGAGATATGAATATGTTTTTCCCTGAGGTTGACATGTGTTACAGACCGAGGGCCTCTGGCCCGAGGTCTGTATGTCAACCGAAGGTAAAGAACATGAATATCTCCCATGGTGCATACAATATTTTATCTACTAGTATATTCGTAAAACTAGTATAAAATTTCAAAATGTCATAATGACATTTAAAATTAGAATATGTAAGTAACATCAAGGATTGCCTCATTGTATGGTTGCTAAGATGTTAATTGTAGTTGCATTGTTACCATGAGTTTGAGGGAGAAATAATTTGACAAGTCTCTTGGGAGTTATGAGTAGCTTTTCATATTTTGTTTCTATGACGAAAATGTACAATATCATGTTGCTAGTAGATAAAAATTAGAAAAGTCATTCAAACGCGCCATAAAAACACGAATTTTGCCACGAAATACAAACAACGTTTTTTCTACAGCCGTCAAAAAAAGAATAAAAGATTCTCTGCAACAAAATCATACGTATATTAAGTAGAGTAATATTATTATGTACGTAACGTTTTATATGTGTTGTAACTAAGGAAATGGTCTACAAAACCGTTTTTTCACTGCTAGCCGTGAAGAAATATTATTTATCAACTAGCAACATGATATTGAACATTTTCGTCATAGAAACAAAATATGAAAAGCTACTCATAACTCCCAAGGGACTTGTCAAATTATTTCTCCCTCAAACTCATGGTAACAATGCAACTACAATTAACGTCTTAGCAACCATACAATGAGGCAATCCATGATGTTACTTACATATTCTAATTCTAAAAGTCATTATGACATTTTGAAATTTCATACTATTTTTACGAATATGCTAGTAGATAAAATATTGTATGCACCACGGGAGCTATTCATGTTCTTTACCTTCGGTTGACTTACAGACCTCGGGCCAGAGCCCTCGGTCTGCAACACGTCAACCTCAGGGAAAAAACATATTCATATCTCCCTTAATGCATAAATATCTATTTTTCACGTGTTAAAAAAAGTTAAACTTCCCGTATCTATAGCGATGCATAAATGTCACGTTTTTTTGACGGCTGTAGAAAATAGTATATTATGTTATTAGGAGCAAAAGTTATATTTTATGTGGCGAGGCTGGACGGGCCGAGCCACATAAAGATACTTTTGCTCCGAATAAAATATAGTATTTTTTCTTCAAACTTTTTTATAACAAATTATTTACAGCTTTGTGAACAAAATTCGACGAAAATTACTTGATCTCGTCAGCGGCAGATAATATTATCTGCCGCTTGGCAATAAAGTGACAGTTTAGCATCATCAATCCAGCAGTATAATGCCATACTTTACTGCCGTTTGAAGAAAAAATTATTTTCTGATTGTTGGGGTTTGTGATCACGACCACAACGAACATAGTTCTACATAATCGCATCTCTTCCGAAGTTTGCAGCAAGTGTGGGTCTTTGACATTGACAAGTGTTTTTGTACTTATTTCCACAATACATTTTTGCTTGTAATAATAAACTTATAGTTTTGGGAAAAATGAGTTACACTGAGAAACATGAAGTAACAACTAAAGAAGAGTGGCTTAAGAAATTGGACACCAAAGACATAAGCAGGACTTGCATGAACAAGCTAATTATGAACTACCTAGTTACAGGTTAGTTTCTTTTGTGTTCCCCTTTTTCCGACTTTCTCCATAACATGTCTTTTAGAAGGATTTAAAGAAGCAGCGGAGAAGTTTCAGTTAGAGTCAGGCGTAAATCCCACAGTTGATCTAAATTCCTTAGACAATCGAATCCACATTCGGGACGCTATCATGAATGGACGAATACAAGAAGCTACAGCATTGGTCAACCAACTCCATCCAGAATTACTAGATAATGACCGTTACTTATATTTCCACCTGCAGGTATATATACGTTTCTTGCCTTACACTTGTGTTATGCGCGCCATTTCAGCAATTGCACCTCATTGAACTGATACGCAACAACCGTGTTGAAGAAGCCCTGGCGTTTGCTCAATCACATTTAAGCGAGGCTGGAGAGTCCAATACTGCGGTTTTATCCGAGTTAGAAAGGACCGTTGCTTTGCTGGCATTTGAAGATCCCATAAACAGTCCATTCGGAGATTTATTGCAGCCCGCACATAGGCAAAAGGTGGGAAATTTATCAAGGCAAATCTGTACTATAGAAATAAAACATTTTTAAGGTTGCGAGTGAAGTAAATGCAGCAATATTGAAAATGGAACACCAAGAATCGACTCTGCCAAAGCTGTCCACGCTTCTCAAACTCATCCTGTGGGCGCAAGAAAAACTAGATAAGAAGAGCACCAAGTACCCAAAAATGACCAACCTTGCGACAGCGACAATTGAAGACCATAAATAATATAAATTTAAATCTTTTCGTCATAAACGGCATAAGTGCTCATATTTTTAGGTCTAATTTCCAGAGTGCTCGTTGTTTGTTTCTAAATATTTTCATTTATCACCATCAGACTTGTAATATAGGACTCAGGTTAGCATTAAACTTGTAACTTGTGCTTATTGTTGTTGACTTTTTATATTTTTTATTTAGTTAAAGCAGTGAAAGCTAAATTATGTATAGGTATTATTAGAAAATGTAATTACTTTATTGCTGATTTTTCATTAAAACTAATTTGAATGTTATTTTTATTTTGATATCCGAAAGATAGATAGGCAAAGGATTAAGTTTGTAAGCAAGATTGGTTGTGACGGAAGACATGACAAAAATATTCTAAGTGCAAGAAGTACGATAGTACTTGTATGTAGCTCCATATTGAATTACATAAGGCATAGAAAATATTTGTTCACAAACTTGTTCAAAGAAACTACCAGTGTTAGGCAAACTTAAAATAAACTAGTAAATAATCATGTTTTTACAGTGTAGGTATCAGAATTTTGTGTAATGTATATACGCATAATTTTCCCTTCCTTTTTTTATTGAACTAGAGTAATTCAATAAAAAGGTCTCGGAGAAATGAAACATTCTATTCAAATTCAAAAATGCAAACTCGATATTACTACCACACAAAAATAACAGTAACTAAACTTATACATATTTCAAAGAGCAAAAACTTTGTTTAGAAATTTTGTGAACAGATAAGATCTAGCAGCAGAAATAGTTATTTATACAGAGTGGAGTCTTTACACAAGCGATTTTTTTTTTATAATAAATGCTCTTGAAGCAAAACTAACAGTTCATTAAAATCGTACATCATTCAAACAAACCGTTGCCAAATTGATAATCAAGTTATTACCTTAATAACAAATATTGGAAAACAGTTTTGCAAAACTATACGCAATATGTGAAAAACTTTGAACTGTCATCAGGAAAGATGTTACGTATAAAATACTATATAATCATATATGTACCTACCTATTTAAAAACATTGCTGTCAACCATAGCATTTTAAGAATTACTTAACTTTTATTGATTACTTCTATAAGTATTGTTTTTATGTTTATCCCACAAGACAATATTTTAATTTGAGGAGTAAAAGTGTTAAAAGAAATTTATTGTTTTAATTTTGACTTCTCTGTAAGGAATTGATTAAAAAACAAACCAAAAAGCTTATTCTCTTCGAGTTACTGGCTAGGGAGTATTTACGGACACCCTGTATTTAATCATCTATTGTATATAAGCGCTCTTGTGTTTATTACGTTACAAGAGTATTGAGTTGCAATATTTGTAGAAAAGCCTCAAAATACAATTTTAAAGAGGCTTTGCTTACGTTTAACCTAACTATATCATAGCTTAAGTAACTATTTTGTGGCACTCCTGTACACCATGTGTGCAAATAATAAATCATTGTGAATTTCTCAAAATAATTCACGTACAATGTAGTACCTACTAATTTTTCCTGTCGTTTAGCAAAGAGGGGCATTGAAATGGCCTTCAATTAATTGTCTAGATAATATAAGTAGCTGCCGATTTCAATGTGCCTCTGAAGACTGTAGGAGACCTTAGCATAAGAATTTTGTAAAAGTAACTTGTCTTCACTGATGTTTAGTTATAGAACGTTCCACCCATTTTGCAGTGGACAGAAAAATATCTACAGTAATAATAAATGCAGAAAAAACTAATATTGGAGTTTTGTTTAGTATAATTGAAAATTTTTTCTTATATGAGGCGTATGGATGCAATGTACGACATGTCCAAATGAACGAATTTTGAGAAAAACTATTATGATGGTAAATTTGTGAGACAACGCTGCAATTTTTTTTACGCTACTTGAAAACGTGTTTAGGATAGTTTGTGTGATTTTTGAAATATGTATAATCTATTGGGAAGTGAACTGAAGGCGGAGCTTAGTTAAATGGCCGCTCTAAGTAGGTACGATTCTTAAAGCCTATGTATTTCCCTACTTAAACGCTGATTTTAAATGTTTTTTAGTATTTGTTTAAATACTTTTAGGGGCATAATATTGGGATATTTTAAGCTTTCATGGTATGCACTTTAATTAAAGATGTGTAGGGGAAAGTTGCCCATATTGGACTGGCTCCTAATTTGGACCACTCCAATTTTGATGACAAGGAAATATGGCAGTGCTGCCTAACTGGTGACAAATGTTAGTACTAAAGACATATTATTAAAGAAAATTATGCCACCTTGGAAAGTCCGCTGTTAGAGGTCTCTGAGAACAGACGCTAAATAGAGTCCTTGTATATAGAAGAGTTAGGACATGTAGGGTGACTTGTTTTGGATCCACAAACCATGGAGTACCAGATTTTTGTCAATTTTAAACTTTATGCATACTTCTTTCAACTAAAACAGATGAAATATATCTTTGCTCCATCACATGGTCCTTGATTTGTGGATCCAATGGCTCAACTCTTAGTACATATAGGAACTCTAACGCTAAATAGAGATCCTGTATATAGTTTACTAAGGGCCGGTTGCAGAAAGCAATTTTAAATCTGATGTTAGCTAACGCGACGTCAAAGTGAACAAAAACGAATCAAATCTCAAATGCTTATGGTAACTAATACATTAGTAAACAAAATTTGATGCGATTTTGTTCACTTTGACGCGACGTTAGCTAACACCAGACTTAACATTGCTTTCTGCAACCGGCCCTAAGAGTTGGGCAAACAGCCTGAATTGACATAAATTTTTGATCCAAATTAGATATTTGACATATGTCGAACAAAGAGGTTATGGGAACCAGCCTTGCTAACTTGCCTTTGATGGGAGAGTTTTCAGAGTATTGATCATTCTTAGGATCTCTAGAACCGACTATTAGGAATATACGGCCAATTTAGTTAAGATTTAGATTTGTATTTGTGAAACTATCAGTCGTAACATGTTACAAAATATGCAAAAACGCAACTTTTATCACACATGCCTTGCAAAAAGTGATCCAAACCAATCATTATGTATCCCGTTGTTTGCCCAACTCTTAGTAACCTATATACAGGGACTCTAACGCTAAATACAGTGCCTTTATATAGACAGTGGCGACAATACAACTAAGCCGCCGCCATATTTAGGCAAATTTCTAACGGGTGTTCATTTAAATCCGTAATCAGAGTCGACTGTGATACGTGTTTTACGTTTGGCAGTACTGAAAACAGAGATTTGCAGGTTAAGATTTGCGTCAGTCTGTGTCAAATAACAAAGAAAACCTAACTTACCAACTTCAAATTTGACATAGACTGACAATACACTTCAGTACTGCCAAAACTATAACATGAATCACAGGCGATTTAGCCAAAACATGGCGGCTAAAACCACGTGATCTAGGAGGCCAATCAAAAATAGGACACCCCATTGGCGCCACTGTCTATATAAAGGCACTGTAACGCTAAACATAGATATACGCTAAATATTGTCATCAGCTGATGTAATATTGCACATGTGGTATATAAGCAATCGCGTGCTTGTAACTGAAATAAGAGTTGTGCCAGTAAGTTTCCGGTATTGTTAGAGTGTTTGTGTACGTCTATATCAAACGGTGATCAATTATTTGTAAGTATTCGGTAATGGTTGGATTTTGTTTGGAAAATGACATTGCTTCCTAAGTTGGACTAGTTGCAGTTGCCAAAGTTGGACCGGTCCAATTTAGGAACCAATGAAAACCGAGTAGGCCTTGATCTTTTTTCAATTAATCCATTTTTCAGAAATATGTCAAAAAGAGCCAAATACGGCAAGTGGAGTGAAGTAGATTTGACTTTGGCTTATCACGTATTTCGAGATCATGACTTTGCGCCTTCTGAAGCTTTGCTTTCACCAGCCAGTGTCAGTGCAGCACCTACTCCACCAACTTCAAGAAGTTTTTCTGAATCGCTGAGTATAGTCTCTCCAGTACCTCAGGCAGAATCTGTTTCCAGCAACCAAAGAAAACAACAAAATGCACAGGTCCTCACGTGCACGCCATACAAAGAGGATTTGGAGAATCAAAAGTCAAAATCAAGTGAAAAGTTGATGAATACGCGAAGAGCTATATTTGCCAATGAAAGTTCTGCAGCGACTTCCAAGAAAAAGAAGAAAAGAGTAGAGACAGACAGCGATGACAGTGCTGAAGATTTTAAAGCAAGCGGCTCATCATCGGGTGGCGAAGATTTTGTTGACGCAGACGATTTTGAGGATTTCAATCGGAATGAGCTGATGCGAAATGACTATGTTCTAGTATGTTTTAAAGATGAGAGAAAAAAAGATGTCTATTATGTTGGGCAGATTATTCAAGAGAGAAGTATTGCAGATTCCATTGAAGTATCTTTCATGAGAAAGTCAACTAAAATTAAAAACGCCTTCATTTTCCCAACTGTGCCTGACATTTCGATAGTGAATGATTCTGACATCAAGATGAAATTGGCAAACCCACAGAAGCATGGCCAAACGAAACGTCAACAGTCCTACATTTCTTTTGGGATCGAATTTGCTGTAGATGTTCGTTAATTTTTTTCTCATTTTCCAACTGACCTCAACTTTTTTTTCATAGTTGGATTCTTGTTAATATTTTTGTTTCTTTACTGACAGAAACAATTTAAGTTTTGTACTTTCAATAAAACATTAAAATTTTGTGACAAACTGTGTTTTTTTTATATTCCAGCCATTGGTCCAATTTAGGAATCACAGCGGTCCAAATTAGGAAACCAATTGCCTATATTGGACCACTTGCAAGGGTTCAATGGCTGATTTTTTAAGGGTGGAAAATTTTATTTAAAAAATGCTAAAAAAATACATTGCATATTCAAGATATCAAAGTATCTTAGGTAAAATTTGGAAGTCGTTTTAGAGTCCCCATTAAGATTTACAACAAGAAAAGTGAAAACTGGTCCAATATAGGCAACTTTCCCCTAAACGGGATTTTAATAGGGCTGTTTTACCATAAATAAATAATTTAATCAGTAGTGCGTAAATATACCAATGCTGCATTTAACAGATTTCTAGTATTTTCTTAAATAATTTTACGGGACAATATTGAGAAATTGTAAGTCTTCATGATATGCATTTTAATTAAAGATGTTTAAATGGGACTTTAATAGAGCTGTTTTGATAGAAATAAATAATTTCACCAGCCGTGAGTACATCAATGGCATGCTGCATTATTTACAAAGTTTCTATTTCTACTAGGTAAGTATTTGTTACACACAGCAACTATTGGGGAATTTTAAGTCTTATGGTTGTTAAAGATGTTCTAATTATACTTTAATAGTCACGTATTAGTCATCAATAGTACAAATAAATAAGTTCGTTACACGCCGCAGAAGTCAGTCAAACAAACGGTTGGAAAATTGAAAATATGACGTGTTCCTGTAAAGCTGGAGCAAGTCGTAGATGTAAGCACACTGTAGCAACTTTAATGTATCTGAACAGTTAAGACACGTTAAAAAAACAAAATTGTGGTTTAATATAAAATTATTCATATCTGAAGGTTTTGCTTTCGCGGCATTCGCAACTGAAGATTTTGGTAAATTGCATTTTGGAACAGCAATTTTCTTCAGATGCCTTCTCTTTGCAGCTATGTCTACAACATTACAAAGTAATTAGAAAACTAAAAGGACTGTCAAAACTTTAACACTTGCTTTGCGTTTACGTCTTGTGTTATTGGATTTGCATTATAAATTTTAATTTATATCATTACGATAATAAGTATTGTACTCACCAGGAAGAATATATTCTTCTTTTTTAAAATGCAGAGAACAGACATGCATACTTTCTGTAACTTTTTTCCCCATTCTAAGTAAACGAATCCATTCTTTTCGCCGATCTGCTTTCTGATTATTAATTTTTACAAATTCTCCTTCTTTAAGAGACATGGAACCGCACAGTTGTATCGCGTTTTGATAGTGATTTACAACCATACACGCAACAAAACCGTTTCGATTTATTTGGTATAGGAGAAAATCTAGCTCTCTCACGTTCACGATCCATTTTTACGTTAAAGATATCCCGTTATTAAAAATATAAATAATAAATTAATAAATATAAACAAGACACTGAACTTCAGCAAGAACAAACCTAGTAAAAACAAGAACAAGCAAGGTAAATGTAGGCGTGTACCAACGTATTACAGCTGCGCTCGAAAATAAAAGTAAAAGAATTTAAATAGTTATTAGCGGGGTAGTTGTAGGTCTGAGTCAGAGGAGAAAGTTGCCAGAATAAATATTCCGTAGTATAAAGACGTTTCTCGCATTAGTAACTTTGTAATAAGCCAACAAATAATTAGCTTAAACCATTTGGCTCAATGCGAGTTTAAATTTCTACCTCATTGACACAGTTCAAAATTCTACCGCATGGTGGCGTAGCGCTTGGATTCAGTTGCCAATAGTTTTTCAGAAAAACCAACAACAATTTTGGACATGTCACATTTTGCTCCTAAGCACACAAAAACCCCGGGTAGGGGAGGTTGGCTCTAGCTCCGTTTGAAAATTACACTTTGTAGAAAAATTATAAACATTCGTAAACGCGGGAAATTTAAAACTTATTTTAAAAATCATTCGAGTACTTTTACAGGTCACAAAAACTAGATTGACTCTCAAGGTAGATCATGAAAGGCGCTGTGATCATATTTGATGAATTGGCAACATGTGGAAAGTTGTCAAACATACAAAGTTTGGTTACATTTTAAATGACAAGTACTAATCAGTAACGGTGGGTAGAGGGATTTCGTTTGCGCAGTGACTAACGTCATATGACAGATTCTTTTTGTTTTAAAGTGTGAAAATTGCTATTGCTGAGATAGAAGGTTTAGCAGAGCCAGGTTGTTCAACTTAACACCATTATTTCCGCAATCCTTTTAACATTCAAGAACTGATAATACACCATACCGCAATGTTGCGTACGCCTCTGATTTATTGTTAGTCCACTCACTATGTCATTTTTGCTTGAAAGTGAAGCGAAATTTGAAATTTCTGTTTTGGGATATTGGTGAGGTCCAGCAAAGTTTAACTTCAAGTTGTTGACCAAAATTTCCTATGTGCTATTTCCGCTATCTTGATAAATGAGTGCGTTGATATTTTGCGATATATCAGTTCCCGTTTACACTACATGAAAATAATGTAGACATCTTTTTTAGAATTTTGAATGCTCTACAATTTATGTTGTATTACTTTTTTGCGTATGAGCAATATTTGTCAAGATATCGAACGCGAAAGGAGGGCGTGAAAGAGTCGAGATTTTTTTCGAGCTTCTAGGTTTGTGTCTTATTTCTCTTTCTATTTAGCGAAAAAGTAACCATTATCAAACTTGTAGAGGTTGAAAATAGCTTCAATTTGACCTATTATAAATTGATATGCGACTAAAATTACGACTTGTAGAGCGGGCCAAAGCTGTCAAGTTGGCGTGTAATTTTTATTTCATGTATCGTACCATTATGTAGATGACATAACAAACTTCATTGAATTATTGGAATCATTACATTTCATCAAGTAGATAGTATACAGCATTATTATTCTTATTAATAATACTAATAATAATAATAACAAAAGTCTTTATTAAATTATTACAAAATTACACAGGAAAAATGTTGCCTAAAACATAATATTATCTTCGGCGAAGTTCAACTTGATAGAAAAACAGATCTATCCGCTGTTCTTCCACTTAACCCTGTGAAAAACAGAAAGAAGTGTGTTATTTTGACCCTAATAATTAATTCATTGATGTTTATCCATAAAATTTTGAAAAATAGCTTTTCTAAATTTTGACGTACAATAGCCTTTTACTACATTTGGTAACGAATTATACCATTTAGTTATTCTGTAAGAAAACGATCGCTTGAAAAATTCTGACTTATGTTGAGGTGGCATCAGCGTTACTTTAAATCTTATATTTAAAGTATGTACGTCGGTTCTAAACTTTATTTTGTTGTATAAGGAACTCGGTGATTTACTCAAAATGATCTTGTGGAAAAGACATGCATAATGAAAGAAGCGCCATTCTTTCATATTAAGCCAGTTTGAATCTTTCAATTTTAAGAAATTCTTTCATATTTTCATATTCCAAATATGAGACGTAAACATGAGTTCTGAATTTTCTGAATTCTAGCAATATTAAAGCTACTTAAATATGAATCATAAACAACGTCACAATAATCAAAATAGGACAAGATTAATGCATTACACAAAACAGTTTTCACATTTACACTTAAAAATTGTCGATTTTGATAAATAAGCTTCAAGGAACTATTATGATTTTTGCAGACATTTTGAAATAAGTTTAGTAAATTTGAAATCATTAAGACCCAAGTTTTTGACATCATGAGAAACTGGGATTCTATCCTGGTCAGCTGGTCTACTAATAAATTTACTTCATTAGAAATTTCCTCTCGACCAGCTTTCCGTATAAAATGTTTTAAATTACCGTAGCTATTTAGAATGATAATTGTTGTTGACCAAGATTTCCCAGGCTCTGTTTCCGCCATCTTAAAAAATTGGTGAGTTTGCTTTTGTTGCAGTAACTCGATTCTTGCTAACGCTACGTGAAAATGCTTGCAATTTTACCTGCTATGAATTGAAATTCGACTAAAATTAAGACTTGTAGATTAATTAATTACTTACTTATCGATGGAGTAATTTTTTATTTTCTTCTCCGTTTTGATGGTTCTGGTTCATTTTCCTCAATATATATTTTATCTTCTTCTTGATGCTTACTTTCTTCAAGTATATGTGAGCATTGCTGTGGATTTTTATCGAGGGCAATGGAAATCAACCCTGACGACCTTTCCGGGGTCCGACTGCAAGGCCGAGACGAATTCCAAATTCCTTGCTGCTAATTGGGCGGGGCAGCGTTCACACCCCGACTGTTTGTTTAGTGGTGTAAAACCTCATAAAAACGAGAAGTTATTAGTATCGAGATTTCTGTTCAAATATTCATTCTGGGGTTTGACTTGTAGCTGAAAACTCGTGAAAATAAAGAGCAGTGGTTGAACAGGGCGTGTTGTGTTTAATTTACCCCTTTAATCAGAGATAAATCTCATATCAGAAGTGGGATCGCCTACGTGTGATAATTAGTTCGAGTTGTGCGTGAAAATGGAACAGTTAACGCAAATTTTGGCCGAGACTTTGAAGGAAATCAAGGAGAATTCGCATCGTCCAGCAGTTCCTATTCCTGTCACTGCCGTTGTTGTTCCACGATTTGATCCAGCGGTGAATAACGACGGAGCTATAAAATGGTGCCAAGAAATCGAAAAATTAGGATCCACTTTTAAATGGACCGAAGTTGAACAGCTTGCACGAGCTTCCAGTGGGTTGGTCGGGGAAGCGCGAGATTGGCTTTCGACGTGGGAGCCGGAGATCAAAAATTGGACGCAGTTCAAAGCGGATTTTGAGAATTTGTATCCACCGAAAAGGAATTTGAGCGAAAAATTGCGCAACGCCAGCTTGTATTCGAGTGATGCAGCCACTACTTACTGTGAGTATGCCAGACGAAAGGTCACTCTTTTAAAAACTTTGAATTTTAATTTATCTGATGACCAAATATTAGAAATTGTAATTGGCGACATAAAAGATGTTCATGTAAAAACTGCAGCTTTTAACAGCAACGTTCATTCAATCCCTGATTTGTTGCGTTTGCTTGACAATTACAAGCTATTTAAACGCGAAAATCTGTCAACCAAGCGTTCATACCCATTTTCTGGAACAAAATATTCCAAGTCAATGAAGCTCTGTTATAACTGTAACAAACCCGGTCATTTAAGTCGCAGTTGTCGCGAACCATTAAATTTAAAAGCCTCGATAAGCGACTCTTCAAAGAAAATGACTCCTCATCCTGTTGTTTGTGATTTCTGTGGTAAATTTGGGCACAATAGTGACAAATGTTTTGCAAAGGATAGGCGTGACAGAAACTTGACTGGCTCTAACCGCAAACCTAATATTTGACTAGGCGTGAATTATTTTTGTGTCACTTTGGACAAAGATTTTTCTACTATTTTCCAAATTCAAAATTTAAATGTTAATTGTCTCATTGATACAGGTGCCGAAGGCAGTCTTATTTCAGAAAAAATATTCAAGAAATTACACTGCCGTTTGGAACCAAGTTACGTTATATTAAAAGGCATTGGTAGTAACTTGATTCCGACCCGCGCAAAAACTTCCTTACTCATTGAAAAAAATGGTACCGCGTTTAAGGTTGATTTTTATGTTGTGGATGACTCCGCAATGTCACCAGATGTTATTCTGGGGCGTGATTTGTTAAATTATAAAGGTGTGAAGATTTGTACCGATTCGCAGGGAACTCGACTTTGCTTTGAGAACGATTTTGGATCAGCTGTTAAGAATATTAATCGAATTTCAATTTCACCCGAATTAATTAATTCCCCATTAAAAGACAAAGATATGGTTGATTTACTAAAATTATTGAGCGACTTCGGTGACATTTTCACAACCGGTAATTCTGTCAAAGCCATAAAAACAGCTAAGCTGTCTATTCGGCTCAAGGAAAACAAAATTATCAGGTACAACCCTTATCAAATGGCTCTGTGTGAGAAAGAAAAAGTCAAAACTATCGTAGAGGACCTCTTAAAAAATGGAATAATTCGTGAGAGCAATTCGCCATGCGCTAGTCCGGTCCTTTTAGTTCATAAAAAGGACGGAACTAGTCGTTTGTGTGTTGATTTTAGAGCACTTAATCGAATAACAATTAAAGACCGTTTTCCCCTGCCGCGGATTGATGATCAGATCGATTGGTTAAAAGGATGTCAGTACTATATCAGTCTTGATATGGCGGCGGCTTTTCATCAAATACCAATTGAAAAAGAGTCAATAGAGAAAACTGCCTTTGTTACTCCCGATGGACAATACGAATATTTGCGCGTCCCTTATGGTCTTTCGAATGGTGCGGCCACTCTTCAGCGTGCTGTAAGTAATGCCCTAAAGGAATTAAAAGATAAACATGTTTTTGTGTATTTCGATGATTTATTAGTTCCGTGCGATACCATTTCAGAAGGGTTGGAAAAATTGGAACGTGTTTTGCGTGCGTTAGCCGAAGCAGGTTTTTCGCTAAATATTAAAAAATGCCGATTCTTTGAAACCACTATTTATTATCTCGGCCAAGAAATTTCCAAAGAGGGCGTAAGACCGAGAAAAGCCAAAGTACAGGCGCTGTTAGATGCCCCAGATCCGCGAAATGTAAAAGAAGTCCGTCAGTTTATGGGTTTAACTGGGTATTTTAGAAAATACATTCCAGAGTTTGCTTCGCGAACTGCATGTATTACTAAGTTAACAAAAGCTAATGAAAAGTTCGTTTGGACTAACGATCAAGAAATTGCAAAAAGTTATGTTTGTGCCCATCTTAGTAGCAGACCATTATTGGTTATTTTCGACCCAAACCTCAAAACTGAATTGCACACTGACGCGAGCGCTTTAGGATTTGGTGCTATTTTATTTCAACAACACGATAAGCAATTAAAAGTTATCTCATATTTCTCAAGGCGAACGTCAACAGACGAATCTAAATATAGTTCGTACGAGCTCGAAACATTAGCCGTATTTTATGCAATTAAACATTTTCGTGTTTATTTGTGAGGAGTACGTTTCAAGCTTGTTACCGATTGTAATTCTTTAAAACTCTCCCAAAATAAAAAGGATTTACTTCCACGGGTAGCGCGCTGGTGGATGTATCTACAAGATTTTGACTTTGAAATTGAGTATCGAAAAGGCGAATACATACAACACGTCGATTATTTCAGTAGTAGTCCAGTCAGTAGAGGTTTTTGCCTTACAAAAAATGGAGTATAAACGATTTTTATATATGTTGTTTAGGTCGAGATCCTAATAAAAAATCCAAGTTTTCGACCTTGGAGGGGCGCCGCGCGAGCAGCCACCTTGGATTAAAGGTGCTAAAAACTGGCTTTTTCCAAATGACTCCGCAACGGTTGATCCTACGCCAAGAAAGTCTAATTCAAAGTTAAAGAAGACAAGCTTCTTGACATTTTTTGTATATAACTATTTTTTGTAAGTCTAATATGAAAGGAGCTACAGCGGCGGAAAGATGAACATTTCTCTAAAAAAATGTGTAATTTCTCATTTTTTAAATGTTTTCTTGTATTATTTCTGGCTATTCATTACGTAGTTATAATAATTTGATAAACGTATAGTAAACTCATTTCCACATCACCATTAGGTAGAGTTATAGGCGCTCTTTTTATTGTGGTATCCCCAGTAGGCCCAAACCACAGATGCTCCAGTTTAGTGATGTTTCGTGTTCGCCATTATATTATTTAGTTTTTTTTAATTTTTGAAAGCCCCGGTCGGTCGATGTTGACGTCTCCATAAGATTCTTTATCCTCAATGTTATCTTCGAAGTCATTGCTCCAGAGACTTGGGACTTCCAGTGATGAAATGTCCTCATCTTCGTCCCCATTCTCGATGTGAACTTCTGGTGCATTTTCGCATGATTGGCCATTACAGAATCTACACAGAATAGAGCACTTCATCCCACTTGTCCAGCAGCCACATGCTCCGCCGCATCCTTTTTTACAATGGCATGAAATTAATTTTAATAAAGTCTCGGGTGATGGATTCTCTGTCATTTTTACTGGAGTGAGTCCATTGGTGCCAACTTTTCAGCCCCAGTCTCGTGAATTTTTTTCAATTACATACCACTGTTGGGCCTGGTGATACGTCCTAAATGCATGATACCGTGCAGCGTCCTTCGTTGGTGGCAAAGAAGCAAAATTAAATGTGTTTCTTGCACTTGAATTTCTTGGTAACGGACTTCTTCCAAGGTATTTTCTTGCATGTAGCCACCATACAAAGCAACGAGAAAGCGTGCTTCAGCATCTGCGATATCATCTGGTTTGGCATCGTGATGTTTGACTATACCTATAGTGTCATTGAGTCTTGTGCTTTTCTGGACAAGCGAAAAAAAATTGTTTTTCCTTGGTTGTAGACGGACGACGTTGTGTCGCAGCCACTAAATGCATGGAGAAACAAAATGTTCTCTGCTGCTTTTTCATATTTAAAACTATTTGCAGAATACACTCTTTCAACAATTTTGCCTCTCCCAGGTTTGCGAAGGTAGATGTTGCTAATATCGTCAGCAGAACTAGAAGATCGACGTCTTCTCCAATGGCAAAAACAGCATCAAATGTTGAGCACAAAGAAATCGCCGTGTTGACAATCAACACATCAGCATCTTCTTCAGGCTGCTTAACTGTAATACAGTAATGTTCGAATGTTTTTACAGCATCGAAATTAGACGGACTTTATTCTTTTCGTTTGCTAGAAATCGTTCTTGGGAAACTAGAACCGGCGTTGTTTCATCGAAATAACATCCGCAGACAGCTGCTTTTTCGATCGAAGAAGTCTCTCTGCAGTCTTGGTATTTTTTTGTCCCCATCAAACCGATATCCATCAAAAACAACGACTGCATGTGCGAGTATATAAGTGACTTATAGTTGCGTTTATAAATTAAGAACTATTCCATAGCTATACTAGATGAAAATAATTTTTGATCATACTTTGTATTTCTCTATAGAACGTTATTCTGATGTAGAAAACTATTACAAACAATATAGTGTAAGTTGTTCTTACAAAATGTACCAATAAAAATAAAGTTTAACGATATTTTGGTGAAATGTTCAACTTTCAGCCGCTGTAACTCGTTACATATTACACTTACAACAAAAATTAATATACAAAAAATGTCAACAATCTTGTCTCCTTTAACTTTATATTGAACTTTTTTGACGTTGGATCAACCGTTGCGGAGCTAGTTGGAAAAAAACAGTTTTTAGCACCTTTAATCCAAGATGGCGGCTCGCGCGGCGCCCCTCCAAGGTCGAAAACTTGGATTTTTCATCAGGATCCCGACCTGAACAACATATATAAAAACCGTTCATACTCCATTTTTTGTTGAGCAAAGGCATTTTTTCGTCTCTACAGACTGGACTATAGGAACCAGACTCAAACTAAATTTAAATCTGTGAATGTTATCAGTATTAAGAATTGGTTAAAAATAAACCAGCTTAATGATCCTGAAACTCAGGATATCAAAACAAAATTAATGGAAGGGAAGCTGACCCACGATTATTTTTGTCAAGGCGACGTTTTGTTTAGGAAAATTAATCCGGGGCAAGATCCACCTATGTATCGTGCCTTTGTACCTAAGGGCAGTCGCCTTGGATTGTTACGCCTGTTCCATGACGAACAATGTCACATAGGCCCCGACAAGACGTTTGCTAAGATCAATCATTATTTTTGGTTTCCAGGAATGGCAAAGTTTGTGAAAAAGTACTGCGATCATTGTCTAAAGTGTATAGCTAGTAAACAGTATACTGGAGCGAAACAGGGACTGTTGCATCCAATTAATAAAATTCCAATTCCTTTTCACACTTTACATGCCGATTGTGTTGGGCCATTTCCTGAAACACCTGACGGTTACAAACATATCCTTCTACTTATCGATGCTTTTACTAAATATTTCTTCTTGGTTCCCTTAAAAACACTCTCAGGCCCAGAAATGAATAATGTGTTACAAATTTATCTTAATATTTTCGGAACTACTAAACGACTTATTTCTGATCGAGGCACAAATTTTACTGATAAAACTGTGAAAGAATTGTTGACAAAATTAGGGATCAAGCAACATCTTATAGCAAAAAGTGCACCCCGTGGCAACGGGTGGAAAGATATGTTTCAACAGTACTAAATTTATTAAGGACAGAAATTCAAAATAAGTCAGAATGGTCGACCAGTGTTTCTAAATTACAAGTAACTTTAAATACTACTATTCATAAAACCACAGATTTTCACCTATTTACTTACTAACCGGTCAAAACAGTAGTTTACCTGAAATAGGATTCTTGACAGAATTTATGTTGCCAAAAGAAACTAATACTAATTTGGAAAATGACCGAGCTCTGGCATACGAGCGTACAAAAAAACAAGCAGATTATTCTAAGCGACGATTTGATAAGACTAGAAGAACCAACAAAACAATAAATGTGGGTGACTTTATTTTCCATCCCTCCGGAAATTCGCATTTATCCAAGCTCGAGCGAAAATATGAAGGTCCGTTTGAAGTGCTGCAGCTTCTACCTAACGATCGGTTGGAAATTCAGAACTTGGCTACTACCCGGAAGAGAATAGTTGGAAAAGATATGGTCCGAACTTGGCCAGGAGAATTTTCGCCAGGAGAATTTTCCGACTAAGTATTCAGTAACGGTGAGTAGAAAGGGCTGTGTGAGCATTTTGTGAAAATTCTGAGAATTGTTAAAATTGTGTGAGTATTTTGTGAAAATTCTGAGCATTGTTAAAATTTTGTGAGCATTTTGTGAAAATTCTGAGCATTGTTAAAATTGTGTGAGCATTTTGTGAAAATTCTGAGCATTGTTAAAATTGTGTGTGCATTTTCTGAAAATTCTGAGCATTGTTAAAATTCTTGCTGTATAACTTGTGAGCATTTTTGCTTGCTGTGAGACTGATTAAAAATTCTTGCTGTGAAACTTGTGAGCATTTTTGCTTGCTGTGATACCGATTAAAAAAAATATTCTTGCTGTGAAACTTTCGAGCATTTTTGCTTGCTGTGAAACTGATGAGAAACCAATTCGTTGAAAGCAGAACGCTTTACGGTGGTATTCTTTGTGAATGGAAATAGTAGTATTGCTTTTTGCAATGTTTTAAAGCATAACGCTTTGCAAGGTTGCTGTTGATTATACGAGGGCTGCTGAAAGCACAACGCTTTGCAGGATGACCTCAAAAAAATGTTTCGGGTTGCTGTTGAAAGCATAACGCTTTACAGGACAAACTGTTGAAAGCGTAACGCTTTACAGGACAAACTGTTGAAAGCATAACGCTTTATAGGACAAAAGAGAAAACGAGCTTACTGTTGAAAGCGTAACGCTTTACAGGACAAACTGTTGAAAGCATAACGCTTTACAGGACAAACTGTTGAAAGCGTAACGCTTTACAGGACAAACTGTTGAAAGCATAACGCTTTACAGGACAAAAGAGAAAACGAGCTTACTGTTGAAAGCGTAACGCTTTACAGGACAAACTGTTGAAAGCATAACGCTTTACAGGACAAACTGTTGAAAGCGTAACGCTTTACAGGACAAACTGTTGAAAGCATAACGCTTTACAGAACAAACTGTTGAAAGCGTAACGCTTTACAGGACAAACTGTTGAAAGCATAACGCTTTACAGGACAAACTGTTGAAAGCATAACGCTTTACAGGACAAACTGTTGAAAGCGTAACGCTTTACAGGACAAACTGTTGAAAGCATAACGCTTTACAGGACAAAAGAGAAAAGATCTTACTGTTGAAAGCAAAGCACCTTGCAGGACGAAAAGCTTGGTATTGGATGTGAATATTGAATAGAAAATCGCTTTATTGATATGTTATTGATGTTGTGATGATTATGGAATGTATGAAAAGTTGATTGCTGTTGTCTTTAGGAGTAAAACTCGATGCTTCAGAGTTGTTTCTCCATTACAGATAGTTTGGTAGTTAAATACGAGGAGGACGACATCCTGGGTGATGGTTCATTCGAGAACGAATTCAAGCATCAGGTTGGCCGTGTGAGCATTGCTGTGGATTTTTATCGAGAGCAATGGAAATCAACCCTGACGACCTTTCCGGGGTCCGACTGCAAGGCCGAGACGAATTCCAAATTCCTTGCTGCTAATTGGGCGGGGCAGCGTTCACACCCCGACTGTTTGTTTAGTGGTGTAAAACCTCATAAAAACGAGAAGTTATTAGTATCGAGATTTCTGTTCAAATATTCATTCTGGGGTTTGACTTGTAGCTGAAAACTCGTGAAAATAAAGAGCAGTGGTTGAACAGGGCGTGTTGTGTTTAATTTACCCCTTTAATCAGATAAATCTCATATATACATTCATGGTCAGGGTGCTCTTTGTGATGTTCCGATTCCTCGACAATTTTTTCTTCGAGCGTTGCAGCATCCTCATCGTCATTGTCGCTTTCATCGAGAACGACGTCAAAAATAATAATTTACGTACTGGCTACTTGAAATATAATGATTCTCATAATGCACTGAAGTTTATTATGCCATTTATGTAGTAGTACGATGCATGAAATAAAAATTAAGCGTCGACTTGACTACTTTGGCCCGCTCTACAAGTCGTAATTTTAGTCGCATATCAATTTATAATAAGTCAAACTGAAGCTATTTTCAACCTCTACAAGTTTTATAATAGCTACTTTTTCGCTAAATAGAAAGAAAAATGAGACACAAGCCCAGAAGCTCGAAAAAAAATGTCAACCCTTTCACGCTCTCCTTTCGCGTTCGATATCTCGACAAATATCGCTCGTACGCGAAAAAGTAATAGAACATAAATTGTAGAGCATTCAAAATTATAAAAAAGATGTTTACATTATTTTCACGTAGTGTTAACGGGAACCGATTTATCGCAAAAAAATCAAACGCACTCATTTATCAAGATGGCGCAAATAGCACATAGGAGATCTTGGTCGACAACTTGAAGTTAAGCTTTGCTAGAGCCCACAAACACTCCAAAAAAGGAATTTCAAATTTCGGTTCACTTTCCAGCAAATGCCTTATTTTTGGACATAGTGACTGGACTATGTGTCATTTAGCTTAAATAAGGTTAACAATTTAATGTCAATATGATAGATATAAAAATGTTATCAATACGAAACTTGGAAATTACTAGATTCTAAAATTAGTTCCGATTTTCACCGCGTCTCAATCTAGATTCTGTAACCTGTACATATAACAGTGTTTAAGTTACTAAACCACTACTTATTAAATAAATTCATTGTAACAAAAATAATAGTACACAGAACAACTAAGAATGCAATACTTATTTTTTTCTTCAAACGGCAGTACAATATGGCATTATACTGCTGGATTGATGATGCTAAACTGTCACACTATTGCCAAGCGGCAGATATTATCTGCCGCTGACGACTTTATCTGCCGCTTGTCAGCGGCAGATCAAGTTATTATCTGCCGCTGACAACTTTATCTGCCGCTTATCAGCGGCAAATAATATTATCTGCCGCTGACAAGATCAAGTAATTTTCTTCGAATTTTGTTCACAAAGTTGTTAATAATTTGTTATAAAAACGTTTGAAGAAAAAATACTATATGTTATTCAGAGCAAAAGTATCTTTATGTGGCTCGGCTCTACTTATCTGCCTCGCAAGCTCGGCAAATAAACAGTCCAGCCTCGCCACATAAAATATAACTTTTGCTCCTAATAACATAATATACTATTATGATTACTGAGAGATTATATAAAATAAATATATTAAATTGACTAATTATCAATTATCCTAAAGGCTAATAAGTTTTGAAACAATGGAAATAGACATTAAAATCGCCACAGCAAAGAAAAGCTGAAAAGAGAAAAAATGCTGACCCAAATACAATATATTCTTCTTATAATAGACTTGCCTATAATCGATTCTCCTTTTGCAATGTACCGACTACCAAAATCTCGAGCCATTTAAATGCATCTTTTGTAAAGACCTGGTCCATCATCTGACTGCCAACATTTTCCTACTCTGTAATTAAGATGAATACATGTTTCTTCTTGGAACGTTACAGGTTTTTTGTTCACACCTAGTTCTCCATTTTCTTCTATTTTCCTTAAATACCTAGTAAAACGCCGCTCTACAATGTCACTCCTTTCCATGAGCAATTTTCTTTTGTCACAACATTTTTTATAATGAAAGCGTATTTTGTTTAGATTCTTTCTCAAAGTTGCTCGACGACCAGTATAGTTAACTTTTTCATTCAATCTGTTTACTAATACGTTCAGCCTCTGTACTTTATGTTCCACAGTGAACATTTCATGAACCGTTCTTTGCAAAACTTAGATTCTTATTTTTGTTACTTTTGTGATTTTTCGATCTTTTAGTAGTGGCTTGTATATATTAAACAGTTTAAACCCTCGATGAATCCTCCCTTTTATGTCTTGCTCTTTGTTATTTTTGTTGTTTATTTCCGTTCCCAAGTATGTAAATGTTTGTATTTTTTCAAATTCATGTTTTCCCACCTTGTATTGTTTTGGATCAGTGTCTTTCCCTCTTTTGTAGTGCATATATTTTGTTTTTTCGGTATTTATTGTGAGTCCTCTTATTTTTGATTCTGTTTCAATGATGTTAAGTGTTTCTTGTAATTTCGTCTGCATATGCCAAGAGTTGCATTTCCTTATTTCTTATTGTGCTTACATGATCAGTTTTCCTCACAATGTTTTCCAGTACAATGTTGAATAAAACCAGTGAGAGAGCATCTCCATGTCTAATCCCCATGTTTATTTCAAAATATTCTGTTTCTCCCTCATCCAATTTTCCTGTGGTTTCTGATTTTTCCATTGTCATTTGGGTTAGTCGTATTAATTTCTGTGGTATTTGTAGTTGTTTCATATATTTTATTAATTGTGATCTTTTGATTTGATCGAATGCCTTTCGGAAATCCATAAATAGGAGGTTCAATTCAATGTCATATTCGTGCGCTTTTTCAATTATTAGGTTGATTACGTGTATGGCATCCACCGTCGACCTGCCTGGTCTAAACCCACATTGGTAGTCCCCTAGCTTCTTTTCAGTGTGCACACGCAGCCGTTGTTGTAGTATATAGGTAAAAACCTTGTATGCTTCGTTCAGGAGACTGATGCCTGGATCTCCTTTCTTACATATCGGGATTATCATTCCTTTTCTCCAGTCGCTTGACATTTTCTCTTCGTTCCAATTTGCTTTTATTATTCTGTGTATCCTGATGTATAGTTTTTTCCCTCCGTATTTTATCATTTCTCCATTTATTTCATCTATACCTGGGGTTTTACCATTTTTGATTTTTTTATAGTTCTCACAACTTCGGCGTAACTTGGCTCTTCATCTGCATGTTCGTCTCTTGTGCTCTCCATTTCTACTTGTTCTTCCGTTTCGTCTACTTTAAACAGCAGGTTTTGATAGTGTTCTTTACATATTTCTTTTATCTTTCTGGTATCATACTGTGATTGTCTTTGGTAGTCTTTCATTCCTCTTCTCTTAATTACGTTACTTCTTCTAGTTTTTTTATGTTCTTATACATTTCTTTCGTGTTGTTTAGCTTTGTACTAGCTTCTATTTCTTCCATTTCTTGGTCTATCCATTCTGTTTTCTTTCTTTTGAATACTTTATCTGCTTCCTTCTTTATTTTTATATACTTCTCTTGGTCTTCCTCTTTTCCAGATTTTAGCCATTTCAGTCTAGCTTCTTCTCTTTTCTTACTTATTTCTTCCTCACATTCTTTGTCGAACCATATTTTGCTCTTTTTTTTTATATCCTAAGGTTTTTTCTGCTGCTCCTTTTAAACTTGTTTTGATGTTTTCCCATGTCACTTGCTGGTCTGTATGTGTTAAATTTAGTTCTTGTTCTACTGCTTCTATGTATTTTTTCCTGTTTTCTTCATTGTTTAATTTTCCCACTGCACATTTTCTTTGTGAGTTACTTCGTCTGCTTCTTCTGTTGGGGCGTATACATTAATGATCGAGATGTTATTTGGTTTGCCTTTTATTCTTAAAATTGATAGTCTTCCATTTACTGGTGTAAATTTCATAATTACGTGTTTCGATTTCTTTGCCACTATAAATCCTGTGCCATTCCTTCCTTGTTTTTCTTCTCCAGAGTATACCACTGTAAAGTTTTGTTTGTTAATTTCTCCATTTCCTTTCCATCTCACTTCCTGTACTGCTATTATATCTAAATTATATCTGTCTATTTCTTTTGCTATTTGCATAATTTTTCCTAGTATTAGTAAAGTTCTTATGTTCCATGTGCCTAACTTAATTATGTAATTTTGTTTTTTGCGTTTCTTGTTTTTTTTATTATGGTTTGTTTTATTTTTAGGTTTTTTCATTTTCTTCTCACTCATATTCATATTCTTCCTCCATAGCTTGTTGGTCATTTTATCTGCTTTCTTAGTTTGTATTTTCCACTTTTTATACATTTCTTCTCTTATCCTTTCCTCCTTCTCTTTTTCCGTTATCTTGCCAAGGTCGTCTTCATTTTGGATACCTACTGTTCAGATTTCTCCTATTTTTTCCTGGTGATCGGTGTATCTTTGTTTGCTTTCTCTGTTTTTTCTTGTGAAAACCCCGCTAGCAAGCTTTGAGACCAAACCGTTTTTGTTTTGGTATTGTTCGTCCTCCTTTTTTCCTTGTTAGGTTTTTTATTCATGTTTTCTTTAGGTGATGGTGATCCATTGTTACTTAGTGATCTTTCTATTAAGGTTCTCTTCATGCCTGATCGTTCCTCTTTTTCTTCTTTTTCTTTTTGTTTGTATTCACCAATCGTAAGTTCTCTTATTCCATATTCTTCTCCACTTATTATTAATTTGTTTTCTTTTAATTTCGTTGTATATCCTTCTTGTCTCGCTTCCTTCATGTGTTTTAGTAGTTCTTTTCTTTCTTGTTGTTCACTGTTTGTGAGATCTTTCTTTAACCAGATGTTAGTTCCCTTTAGCTTAATTGATTTTTTTAATAATTCCCATTTTCTATTTTCACTCGAGAAGGCAATTAAAATGGGTCTACATTTACTTACATATAATTTCCCCATTCTTGTTATATCTTCCACCTCATTTCTGATATTGAGATCTATTTCCATTTTCTTAATAACTTCTGTAATTTTTTCTCCCAATGTTTCTTTGTTTTCTCCTTCTTCATCCTGGATTCCGTGGCACACCAAATTTCTCTTTCCAGGTATTCCATTCTTAGTTCTTCGCAGTTTATTTTCTTCTCTAGTTCCGCTATTTTTATTTGTTGTCTTTCTATTTTTTCTTCCTTTTTTTCTATTGTTATTCTTAGTTGTTTTATTTCCTCCTTATTACTTCGGTTGTCCTCCATTGTTTCTTTTATGTTTTGGTTCATCGTTTCTAACTGATTATTGATTTTTTCAAGAATACTTTCCATTTCTTGCTTTATAGCTCATTGTAATCCTATGTAAAAGGAATTTAGTATTACGTAATAGTTATTTATCTAACAAGTTCGGGAAGGTAATTTTTCCGAATGAACACTTTGTTTACAGCACGACCGAGGGGAGTGCTGCATGTAGTGCGAATTCGGGAAAATTCTTCACGAAAGAGTTAGGTACAATGTTTTTTGTAACGAATAATTGAAAATATTCTAAAAAATTTTAAAAAATATTATTATTTAGTGTTTTACTACTTTACTGAGTTGACAGCACAAATCACTAAACTTTTATAGATACCTTACGCACATGTTAACTTTTGTCGTAGATCAACACACTAAAGTGTAAGGTACCGCCATTAGTGAATTTTTATATCTACCCTTGTCGCACAACTGCCCTAGTTTTTGTTGGAAAGTAAAAAGCACCGCAGTGTGGGAAAAGTAACTTTCGGCGCATCGGGAATGTCCGGGAAATACGACACCGATTAGTCAGATATTTCTTACGTTATAATAAATCGATTAAATCTAATATACCTTAGTACAAATCTCCTCCAGTAAAAAATTACAGGGCCTTGAAGTTCAATTTTTTATTTTTTATTTTTTTGTTAATTTACGCAAATGTAGATATATCAATTTAAATTTTGGTATGCTTGCTTACTATTATGTAATGTACTAATACAAAAATTTTCATCAACTAGACTTGACTGTAAGAGGCACTTTACCTATCTTAGAAAATTTTTTTAGCTCTAACTTTGTTATCTGTAACATTTTTTAAAATTTTAAGTTATTATTGTAACGACCGTGTCCTTAGGCAGCTGCAAGGTACCGCCGCCGGCAGACAACCTTGGGAAGAATGAGTCATTGTTCCGGAGCTTTCGGGAACGCGCTCGAGGTCAAACACTCGCGAATATGCGTCATGCATGTGCCAGAAAAGCGAGTAAAGCCTCGATTGTCCGGGAATGACTCATTCGTGATATAAATACGTGTCAGCAGGAATCGACAGTTCAGTTTGAATTCAGCATCAGAGCGGCGAGCTCCCAGGTAAATAAAGCGCGTGAACATAAATAATAGAAATAAATAAATATATAATCGTTAGTGTTTAAGAGTGATATAAATAAATAAATGTATCGATAATTCGTTAGTGCCTGTATTAATTTGTAATCAGCTTGATAATTCTCGTGTGCTTGTAAATAACAATAATCGTAATAATTCATTGTTGTAAATAAATGTTTGAACCCATGTTTGTCGTATAATTTTAAATAGCCCGAACGTTAAGAACGTAACAGTGGTGTCGGTGTGAGGTTTTGTACCGGGGGCTATACGAAAATGATTGAACAAACATTAAATAAATAAATTGTTAACAAGTGCCGATAAAACGACGGTCAGATAAATAAATTTAAGTGTATAGTGTGGATGCCTTTGACGAGATCTCAACGCAGCAAAATGGAAGCCCAATTAAGCCAACTTTTGCAACTGATGCAAGTTAGCCAGGACAAGGCGGAAAAAGCACAGCAGGAACTTAAGAAAGAGATCCAAGTTGGCCAGGAAGAATTGAAAGACCTTAAGAAAGAGTTGAAAGTTGGACAAGATAAGGCAGAGGAAGCACAGGAAGTACTGAAGGAACAGTTGAGAGCCAACTTTTGCAACTGATGCAAGTTAGCCAGGACAAGGCGGAAAAAGCACAGCAGGAACTTAAGAAAGAGATCCAAGTTGGCCAGGAAGAATTGAAAGACCTTAAGAAAGAGTTGAAAGTTGGACAAGATAAGGCAGAGGAAGCACAGGAAGTACTGAAGGAACAGTTGAGAGCCGCGCAAGAGGATCTTAGAGAAAAATTGAGGAAAAACTGAGAGTCACTCAGGAAGACCTCAAAGATGAACTTCGGGAAGATATGGAGAGAGCGTTGGCCGGAGTTCGGAGTGACATACTGGAGCTGCAGTCACGAAGTAGCCAAGGCCAATCAGCTCTCTCTGAATCTGCTGGCTGCTCTTCTCCAATTGCAGTGAATCAGCCTACCTTATCTCGAGTTGCTGCCCCTCAGGTTGCTCTGTCCCAAGATACTGCCCCAGTGAGGCCCGCAACATCTGGCTTGCACATGAAACTGCCCTCTTACGATGGGAAAACGCCATGGTCAACATACCTGAAGCAATTTGAAGCCGCAGCCGTTGCTAATGGTTGGGGAATGGCAGACAAAGCGACCGCATTGATCCTGACATTGCGAGGGGATGCTCTGAATGTTTTGCAAATGATTCCAGAAAATCAGCAGAGGGACTTCCAGCAATTGGTGAATCGTCTAGAACGGCGTTATGGCAATGGTCATCTTCAGCATGTGCATTGTGCCCAGTTGAAGAACAGAATTCAGAAGTCGGGGGAGACTCTGCAAGAACTGAAGGCCGATGTTGCTCGATTGGTTCGACTCGCGTATCCATCGGCGCCGGAGGACTTCCTGGAGCAGCTAGCCGTCCAAACATTCGTAGATGGAGTTAAAAACGCCGATAATCAGCAAGCGGTACGTCTGGGGCGCCATAGGACACTGGGAGAGGCCTTAGCCCATGCATTGGAATTTGAAGCGGCAAGGAATGCTTCCAGAGGACATGGTCGTGTCCGCGGTGTCGCCACGACGGAGATGGCGCCTGAATCCATGGAGGACATGTTGCGACGACTTATAAGGCAGGAGACGAGGGAGAAGGGGCCCCGTTGCTGGAGCTGCGGAGAGATGGGTCATCTTAGGGCTTGCTGTCCGAAGAAAGGAGCCCGAGTGTCTGACGAGCTGTCGGAAAACTAATGCGGGTCGACAAGAAGGGGCGAGAGTCGACTCGTGATTGCCATGCCCCGGAGATTCCCATACATGTGTCGTCCGTGCAGCGCCAGCCTGATAGTCTCTTCATTGATGGGAAAATAAATGGAAGAGTTCGGTCTCTGCTGTTGGATACTGGAGCGACGAAGTCCATCGCCAGGTCTGACGTAATACGAGACGAGGGTGAGCTGCTGCCCACCAGGACACGCCTTCGCACTGCCACGGGAGGCGCAGTGACCACGCATGGGGAGATGGATGTGAAATTGAAGATTGGGAATCAAACCCTCAAGCATCGGGTCCTGATTGCTGACATTGCGGACGAGTTCATCCTAGGAATGGATGTCATGAATAAGTGTGGGTTCACTTTGGACCTGGGACGCGGCGTGTTGCACGTGGGTGGGGAGGAGCTTTCCCTACACCCAAGAGAAGAGATCGCAGTACGAGTGGTATTGGCGGAAGATGTTACTCTGCCTGGACGAACCGAGAGGGTCGTGGATGCATACCTGGATGGCGATCTCCGGGGCAACGTAGTGCGCATGATTGAACCCGATTATGACAAGGAGCTCACTCATGGTATCCTGGTTGGGAAGACGTTGGTAAAGACTGGGCTTAAGGTCCCAGTAAGGATTATGAACGTCAAGAGGGAACCAGCAACCGTCAGGAGAGACACAATCCTGGGAAGGTGCACACCGGTCTCCGCCGTTGTGAGAACGATCACTAGTGGCGTCGGCCGCAAGGCGAAGGGCTGCCCAGAGGCATTAATTAACACCGTGATGTCTACGTACAAGGGCGTGAGCCAGCAAGAACGGAAGAAGATCGAAGATCTGGTGGCCCGGTACCAAGACGTCTTCGAGTGCGGAGATCATCCCAGCGGCCGTACCGACGTAGTTAAACATAAAATCAATACGGGGGATGCTCAACCGATACGCCAACATCCAAGAAGGTTGCCCCTCGCCAAACGGGAAGAAGCTGAGAAGATTGTCCAAGATATGCGAAACCAAGGGATCATCGAACCGTCCAGCAGCCCGTGGGCCTCCCCTGTGGTTCTTGTCAAGAAGAAGGATGGCTCAACGAGGTTCTGTGTTGACTACCGACAGCTGAACCATGTGACCAAGAAAGACAGCTACCCTCTGCCACGAATTGATGATACCCTGGATACACTCTCCGGTTCTCGATGGTTCTCGACGCTAGACTTGAAGAGCGGTTATTGGCAAGTCGGAATGGAACCCGCGGACAGGGAAAAGACTGCATTTACTATCGGAACTGGGCTCTGGCAGTTCTCCGTCATGCCGTTCGGTTTGCGCAATGCCCCCGCCACGTTTGAGAGGCTGATGGACACCGTCCTGGAGGGTCTATCTTGGCAGACCTGCCTGATATACTTGGACGACATCATAGTGGTGGGCAAATCCTTCAACGAGCATCTGAAAAACCTGGAGGAAGTGTTCGGTAGATTACGAGGTGCCAACCTGCGATTGAGTCCAAAGAAGTGCCACATCTTCCAGAAGGAGGTACAGTACCTGGGGCACGTCGTATCCCGCCAGGGAGTAGCAGTAGACCCGAGTAAGGTGAAGGCAGTGCAGGATTGGCCAATCCCGAAGGATAAGCATGAACTGCGAAGCTTCCTGGGCCTCTGTACTTACTACCGACGGTTTGTGCTGGGCTTCGCGAACATCGCAAAACCGTTAACCCGTCTAACGGAAGAGGGACGACAGTTCGAATGGAGTGCTGAGTGCGCGGAGGCCTTCGAGACGCTCAAGACTGCCTTAACCAGTTCACCTGTACTTTGCTATCCACGTCAGGAAGGCCAGTTTATCCTCGACACTGACGCTAGCAATGTCGGAATAGGTGGTGTTCTGTCCCAGGTCCAAGATGGGCAAGAGAAAGTCCTGGCATATTTCAGCAAGGTCCTGTCCAAAGCAGAGCGTAACTATTCCGTAACCAGGAGGGAGCTTCTGGCAGTAGTCAAGTCCGTGGAGCATTTTTATAAATACCTGTATGGCAGAAGATTCTTACTGAGGACCGACCATGCTGCTCTAAGATGGCTGCTGCAGTTCAAGAACCCTGAAGGGCAGGTGGCTAGGTGGATCGAGCGCCTACAAGAGTACGACTTTGAAATAAAACATCGACCTGGCACAGCCCACCGCAACGCCGATGCGTTGTCCAGGAGGCCCTGCCCTGCGGACTGCAGCCACTGTTCGAGACTGGAGAGTCGTGCGGTACCCATCAATCGTACCACTGTAGCCGACGACTCGTGGGAGCTAGACGAGTTGCAGAACAGCCAGGAGAACGACCCCGACTTAGGCACAGTTATAGCCTGGAAGCGAGATGGCCGTCGACCTACCTGGCAGGAGGTCGCCGCCACCAACCCAACGGTGAAGACCTATTGGGCGCAATGGGACTCCTTGCAGCTCGAGAACAACGTCCTGACTAGAATCTTGGAAGACGAGGACGGTAGGGCAACGAGATCACAATTGATGGTTCCAAGGAGTAGAGTGGCCGAGGTTCTGCGTCACCTGCATGATGGCTCCTCTGGGGGACACTTTGGATTGAAGAAGACGTTGCAGAAGGTCCGAGACCGGTTCTACTGGGCGAGTTGCAAAGATGATGTCCGAGAGTGGTGCCGGAGGTGCGAAGCCTGCGCTACAGAAAACGGACCGGTTGGTAGACGTAGAGCTCCGATGCGGCAGTACAACGTCGGTAGTCCGTTCGAGAGGATAGCCATCGACATCGCTGGACCATTCCCCGAAACCGAAGCGGGAAATAAATACATCTTGGTGTGCATGGACTACTTCACCAAGTGGCCCGAAGCATATGCCCTTCCGAATCAAGAGGCCGGTACTGTAGCTGATGTTCTGGTGAAGGAGTGCTTCAGCCGTTTTGGAGTCCCCTTGGAATTACATTCCGACCAGGGCCGGAATTTCGAGTCTGGACTGTTCCAGAACGTTTGCAAGCTGCTGGGGATACACAAGACCCGGACCACTGCCCTCCATCCTCAATCGGACGGCATGGTGGAAAGGATGAACCGAACCATGGGGAAGCATCTGTCCAAGGTGGTTTCCGAACATCAGCGTGACTGGGACCAGTACATTCACCTATTCCTAATGGCCTACCGATCGGCAGTACAAGAGACAACCAACCACACCCCAGCCACGGTACTCTTTGGGCGCGAGCTGAGATTGCCATGTGACCTCAAGTTTGGAAGAAAGCCTGGCGAAGAAACGGCCGGCGAGGACTACGTGGGGAACCTGAAGAAGAGGATGGAAGAGATCCACGACGCCGTACGCCGAAACATTCAGGGTGCCAGCGACCGAATGAAGGACCGATATGATGCCTGCGCTGAGGCCGGTGGTTTCCAGCCTGGCGATTTGGTATGGCTTCATAACCCCCAGAGGCGTCGTGGCCTCTCCCCCAAGCTCCAAAGAAACTGGGAAGGCCCCTACGCTGTAGTTGCTCGACTGAATGACGTGGTATACCGAATCCAGAAACCTCCTCGAGGAAAGTGCAGGGTGGTGCACTTCAATCGGTTGGCCCCATATGCCGGAACGAATGAGGAAGTGGAGGCTGTCACGGAACAACCCCTGAGACGACTAGGGACCGGAGGAACCTCCTTCCAGGAGTTTATGGCCGCTTATGGGGGTACGAAGACTGCGCGATTCGGAGTTACTACAGAGGTGCAGCGTGACCTGTTCGACACCCTGCGGCAGTATTCCCTGGCACACTGCGTCGCCCAGGACCTTTGGATGTCTAGGGGGATCGCCGCTGCCTTCCGGGAGCAGTTTGGCCGGTTAAACCAGCTGCGAGAGCAGGCACCTCAGGTTGGCAGAACCTTGCAGCTGAAGGAAGGCAACAGCTCCATTTATTACCTGGTGACGAAAAGGTTGTCTTACGAAAAACCTAGTTACCAGGAGCTCTGGTCTGCTCTTTTGGACCTTAAGGAGCAGATGGTGAAGAACGGCAAAACCCGGCTAGCGATGCCGAAATTAGCATGCGGCCTGGATTCGTTGGACTGGAGGGTCGTACGCAGCATGCTGGAAGTGGTCTTCGACCAGACCGGCATCCAGATCGAGGTCTGCTGTTGCAGCCCGGCGCGAAGCATTGAGCCCACGGTGGACTGCTACTTCTTCAACCAGTCCGTGTGCAAGAAAGGCACCGCCTGTAAATACCGTCATCGAATCCCCACAAGAGCGAGTGACAGGCACCCGACGCAACTCGTTCTGGGACAGAACGACCTAACGCGGGGGCAGTGTAACGATCGTGCCCTTAGGCAGCTGCAAGCTACCGCCGCCGGCAGACAACCTTGGGAAGAATGAGTCATTGTTCCGGAGCTTTCGGAAACGCGCTCGAGGTCAAACACTCGCGAATATGCGTCATGCATGTGCCAGAAAAGCGAGTAAAGCCTCGATTGTCCGGGAATGACTCATTCGTGATATAAATACGAGTCAGCAGGAATCGACAGTTCAGTTCGAATTCAGCATCAGAGCGGCGAGCTCCCAGATAAATAAAGCGCGTGAACATAAATAATAGAAATAAATAAATATATAATCGTTAGTGTTTAAGAGTGATATAAATAAATAAATGTATCGATAATTCGTTAGTGCCTGTATTAATTTGTAATCTGCTTGATAATTCTCGTGTGCTTGTAAATAACAATAATCGTAATAATTCATTGTTGTAAATAAATGTTTGAACCCATGTTTGTCGTATAATTTTAAATAGCCCGAACGTTAAGAACGTAACATTATCTAAAAGAGAATTAAAATACACAAAAATAATGTACTCTTAGTTCATAAGCTTAAAAGCAACCGTTTGCCTTAAAATGCCTATCAAAGGCTTTGGTTGTCATTAAGACGTGCAATTAATTATCAAGTAGCCATGATCACAAAAACAATAGGTAGTGATTGTCATCTAGTAAACAACAATGGTAAATCAGCTAATAACGTTGGTGACAAAAGCATTTTCTTGCGTGTTTACGAAAATGCCGCGGCATAACGAATTCTCTAATGCTGAAATGAGAGATATGGTTTGCAGCTACGCTAATGAAGGTTTTTGTGGTCGTGCCGCAGCAAGGAAATACTTGCAATTATATCCAAATAGAAGACAGCCAGATCACAAGCTTTTCAAAAACCTTTACGACCGATTAGGGGAAACTGGTTCATTTCGACCAAAGCGTCACAATGGACGTCCAAAATTAATAACTGTAGACCAGGAAAATTAAATTTTAGCTCGTGTGGCAGAAAATCCACGGATAAGTACACGTCGTTTAGCTGGAGCTGCCACGATAAGCAAAGATTCTGTCCACAGAATTTTACGAAAAGAGAAACTGTTTCCCTACCACTTCACTCCTGTGCAAAATTTATTACCAAATGATCTTCCAACTAGATTGCAGTTTTCCCAGTTTCTTCTTAACAAGCATAATGCTGACCACATGTTTCTGAAGAAGGTGCTGTTTACCGACGAGGCTACTTTTACCCGCCGTGGAATTTTTAATTGGAGAGATAGCCATTCGCGGGAAATTGAAAATCCGCATTTATCAAGGGAGAAACATTTCCAAAATGAATTCTCTATCAATGTGTGGTGTGGTATCATCGGAAACTGTTTAGTAGGTCCTTTCGAACTTCCACCAAGAGTCAATGGCGATATGTATTTAAACTTTTTGGAAAATAATCTGGATGAACTCTTAGAAGACGTACCTTTGGATTTAAGACAAAATTATTGGTTTCTGCATTACGGAGCACCACCACATTTTCAAAATGTAGTGCGTGACCATTTAAATCGACGTTTTCCACACCGCTGGCTGGCTGGATTGGTCGCGGCAGCGAATTTCCGTGGCCATCACGCAGTCCAGACCTTAACCCTCTTGATTTTTACCTATGGGGACACATGAAATCGATCGTTTATAAAGACCTGATTAACACCCGTGACGAGTTGCAGCTAAAAATCCAGGAAGCTGCTAATATTATTAGAAATAATCAAGAAACAACTTTATTTCAAGTTAGACGATCTTTAATAATGCTTCTAAGAAAATGCATTGAGCTAAATGGTGCACATTTTGAAAATGTATTAAATTAATTATTGTTCATCAATTTGTATTAAATAAAATACCATATTTTGACATCAATTGTTTTTGTGACAATGAGTACTGGATAATTGCACGCCTTATTGATAACCCAAACCATTGATAGCAATTTTAAGGACAACGGTTGTTTTTTCGGATATGAACTAAGAGTAAATGATTTTTGTGCTTTTGAATTCTCTTTCAGATAAAGGTTTATGAAAAGCTTGTGATCTGGCTATCTTCTATTTGGATATAATTGCAAGTATCTCCTTGCCGCGGCACGACCACAAAAACCTTCATTAGCGTAGCTGCAAACCATATCTCTCAGTTCAACATTAGAGAATTCGTTATGCCGCGGCATTTTCGTAAACACGCAAGAAAATGCTTTTGCCACCAACGTTATTAGCTGATTTACCATTGTTGTGTACTAGATGACAATCACTACCTATTGTTTTTGTGATCATCGCTACTTGATAATTGGACGTCTTAACGACAACCAAAACCTTTGATAGGCATTTTAAGGCAAACGGTTGCTTTTACGCTTATGAACTAAGAGTACATTATTTTTGTGTATTTTAATTCTCTTTCAGATAACCTAAAATTTTAAAAAATGTTACAGATAACGAAGTTAGAGCTAAAAAAAGTTTTCAAAGATAGGTAAAGTGCCAAGTAGGCCTTCATATGCCCTTTTTTCCAACCCCATGGATAAGGTCTAGGCATGCAGAGTACCAAGTACCTTAATCCTACGTAGAATTTGCCAAGACTAAGGAGTTTCAACCCTAGCAACGCATCTTTTACATACTACAATCGTAGTAACGTAAGTAGTAGGGCGGCACCTAAACTGGAGCAATCAAATTAATTGACCTAATTAAATCCGCCGATTGACCTAATTAATTCCGCGGTTTGATCTAATTAATTTTCATATGTGCTACTAATTAAATTACGCGGCGGCCATTTTGAATTTGCTTCTGGAATTACGCGGCGGCCATTTTCAATTTTCGCGCGAATATTTGAATTTGAAATTTTTCAGATTTTTTTCTTAGTTCTCTTTTTTGAATTATAACTTCCCGGGTGTCGGCCATCTTGGTTTTCTGCGTGCGCACTTCTCGCGGCTGTCGTTTTAATTTCAATTTTCGCGCAAATATTTGAATTTCAAACTGGTAAATCTCCCTCTTTTGTACTCCTTGTCTCTCTCTTGCATTCACAGAATGGATGTTTAATTTAAAAAAATCTCTGGCGGACTCTGATTTGAACGCTCTACGTTCGTGTTCACAAAATTAGCTGCAACCGTCAATGCCTCAGCACTACCGAGCCGCTGCAAAATTTAATGTGTATAGCGGAAAGCTACTTCACTGCTCTGACGTCACGCTCGCAGTTTTTAAAACAAAATACTTTTTCAAAAATATAAATTATAAGAATGGAATTGTTAAGCCTATTGTATTTAAAGGTTGATACAATTTTTTTTAAATTGTCTTTGTAACTGGTTTTCATGGAAATAATTCTTTTATTTTATAATTTGAGTGACGCGCATGAATGGATTATCGAGATTTCCATTGTCCCTGCCTACTATATAGCTGAAAATTTCCTCTCGACCGTCGAAAATTTGAAAGCTATATGAACAAATGGTACGGTAACAAATATACCTACAGTGTACAGAAGGGATCGATCGAGCAACACCAGTGAAAAACTATCTTTTGGAGGAGTGTTAATCGCAATTCTTTCCAAACACAATAGTAGATTACTTCCTGTCCAATCACAAAATGTAGAAGATATTTTTATATAAATAAAAGTGCACAACTTAAAAGCAGTTATTGCAGCAGCATACCTACCGCCAGCAACAAAGCCTAAATTATATACTCAACATGCCCTAATTGAAGGCACTGACCTTAATAATTTAAAACAATTAAATCACATATCTTCCACCCCCGCTTCGTTGCCGGACTCTGTATTTATACAGTACAGTAAACATTGCGCTTCCTTTGACCAAAATTATTTAAAAAGATATTTTTGTCAACTACACGGAAAAATTGCATGTACAATACATTGGAAAAGTGATTCTTCCATGCTCACGTAAAACTTTTACATTCGCTGGAAAACTCTCACTTTTATTAACTTGTAGGACAATCTACTATTAATTCACTAGCGATTTAAGAACAACTCGCTAGCATATAAACATTATAAACAGTTACTTATGGTTGCTATTATAGAGATAATAATAATAATGCCAGTTTAAAATGACAAAGAAATAATAATTAGCCGAGTTATTTAACAATAACAGTAATGGCGTAACTGGAGACTTGAGTTACCGCATTTATATTTTTATGACGCTCAACGGCTTAAACCTGAAAAGAAACACAGATTGCAAGCAGCTGAAAATTATTTCGGTGGCACAAATAATTTTCACATATAATCTCATAAGAGTATTATTTCTTTCATGATTTTTTTATTGCATCCAACAACGTCGTATTAACTAGGACGCCTTCCAGAGACTTTCCATTTAAATATATATTTTTTGAAACTTTTCGTTACTGCCAATCTCGAGCGTGCTTTTAAAACTTTCTGTTGTGCAACAAAAGTTATTACATTCGTCGTACATTTTAAATGCGGCATATGCCGCGGGTTTCAGCTAGTACTTAATAATATAAAAATAAATGTACAGCTGAATGTCTTATTTTCTAAAAATTCGCTAGCAATTTACAAAACTTTTGTTTGAGGTGTACAACATTTCAAATTAAAAAAGCTGCAAGTAATAAAAATTCGTTTACATGGGATCGTAGAACAAATTTCATTGTGTCATTTTAAAGTTTAAGGCGCTTCCAATCCAGAATTCCATTCGTATTTGATATTGAGGACCTCTGCCTTAGATGTGTTTTTCTAACGGCCCTTTTTTGAAAGTGCTTCCTAATCGACGTTTTTCTGACTGCACCTTTTTGATGTGGACTTGGATGAGTAGCTGGTATTTTTAATTTATATTCTAAATCGGACTCGCAGTTATCAGTTTCCATTTCGGTTTTTCCTGTAGTACCAGTCGGGGTTGGCTTCTTTTGCTCTTTAGGTTTAGCTAGCAGCACATGAGCAACGTTAAGGCCTTTGATGTATTCAGCAAACTGTAGGCGTCCGGGTGGATTAATAGTTTTTCGAGGCCTCAGAGTGTCGTGAACTGAATCGACTATGTTAGACGCCGGTAAAATTTCACCCTTTATAGTAACGGTACCCTTGTGATCCCAGCTCACATCGTTTGAGGCACTCAAAATGCGTAGGAAAACTTCAGCTTTTTTCTTAAAAGTTTTAGGAAGTGTAGATAAAATAATGGCATTTGATAGGCTGTTACTGCTTGTTTCAATAGGTATTTTGATTGGCTGCCGTGCCTGGTTTGTGAAATGAAGGTATCTTTGTAACACTTGGTTGTACTGCCCCCATTTATCGTGATCAGTTAATTTGGACTTTAAAACTTTTTGAATTTCGTCATCAAGCTGTGATAATATATTTTTATCCGTATTCTCGTCAGACTTAAGGCGTTGGACAAATTCCGGCGAAATAACCAACATCTTTTGCGCTTGGTCCATTTTAAACGAAAAAGGAGCTCAGCCGTTTGTTCTGGTAGAGCCGTGGTGAATAAACTAACTTAAAATCAAGACTTTCATAATAAATATATAAAAAATATGTGGCTGGTACGGGAATCGAACCCGTATTCTCTCTCGAGATCAGAGCTTAAATCTGACGCCTTAACCATTCGGCCAACCTGCCTCCCTGTATAAACGAGCACTCTCTGCATAATTAAGAAAGAAAACATATAGTTTAAAAGCCTTCTATTTGCAATTTCATACAATATTTCATATAAATTAAGTCATGTACAAATTTCGAAACTGGGTTTGATATATATTTATCGAAGGAGTTGCCCCTCAGCCGATGTTTTATTATTATTTGTTGTGATTCGTCATCGTTGAATTTTACAAGAGCCAACCTGTCTGCTGTGTGACGTACGCAATGTCTCCATCCCTTTTTATTTTAAACTTTTATAAAACCAGAGGTCCAAACTGCTGCCGCACTAACTCGTTTTAAACCATTGTACTCTGTTACCTGGTGCGGCTGCATCCTGCAAGTGTTTGTGTTTTTTATTTCTACTCTGCTTTTGTTTATTTCACGAATCTGCAATAATTACAAAATCTAAAGCTAAAATATTAGTATTTGAAGTTATTTTACAGTTACAAAGTATAAAATTTTAAAAAATCAATCTACGATTTCGTAATGGTGTGATATAATTTAAAAAATTGTGATTTCTTTTAATTTTGAGCGATATATTTTATAAAAAAGTGTAAAATATTTGCAAAATTATGCTCAGAAATAACTCTAAAACTGTTTTTAAATCATTTTCGTTATTATAAATCGTTTTGTAAAACGAGTTGTGATAATTTTTTAATTGAGATGATGTGTAATTGCATATTTTTTATTACATTTTCATCGTGTGTTGAATTAAAATGTCATTTTTTGTATAATTTATGTGACATGATGTCGATTTTTGTAAAAATTTATGTGAGATGATGTGTAATTGCGTGATTTTTGTTCAATTTTCATCGTGTGTTGAATAAAAATGTCGTTTTTTGTATAATTTCAAGTGACATGATGTCAGTTTTTGTAAAAATTTATGTGAGATGATGTGTAATTGCGTGATTTTTGTTCAATTTTCATCGTGTGTTGAATAAAAATGTCGTTTTTTGTATAATTTCCAGTGACATGATGTCAGTTTTTGCAAAAATTTATGTGAGATGATGTGTAATTGCGTGATTTTTGTTCAATTTTCATCGTGTGTTGAATAAAAATGTCGTTTTTTGTATAATTTCAAGTGACATGATGTCAGTTTTTGTATAATTTATGTGACATAATGTCGATTTTTTTAAAAATTTAGGTGAGATGATGTGTAATTGCGTGATTTTTATAAAATTTTCATCGTGTGCTGATTAAAATGTCATTTTTTGTACAATTTATGTGACATGATGTCAATTTTTGTAAAAATTTATGTGAGATGATGTGTAATTGCATGATTTTTGTTAAATTTTCATCGTGTGTTGAATAAAAATGTCGTTTTTTGTATAATTTCAAGTGACATGATGCCAGTTTTTGTATAATTTATGTGACATGATGTCGCTTTTTGTAAAAAATTATGTGAGATGATGTGTAATTGCGTGATTTTTTATAAAATTTTCATAGTGTGTTGAATTAAAATGTAATTTTTTGTATAATTTATGTGACATGATGCCGATTTTTGTAAAAATTTTTGTGAGATGATGTGTAATTGCGTTATTTTTGTTCAATTTTCATCGTGTGTTAAATAAAAATGTCGTTTTTTGTATAATTTCAAGTGACATGATGTAAGTTTTTGTGAAAATTTATGTGAGATGATGTGTAATTGCGTGATTTTGTTCAATTTTCATCGTGTGTTGAATAAAAATGCCGTTTTTTGTATAATTTCAAGTGACATGATGTCAGTTTTTGTATAATTTATGACATAATGTCGATTTTTGTAAAAATTTATGTGAGATGATGTGCAATTGCGTGATTTTTATAAAATTTTCATCGTGTGTTGAATTAAAATGTCATTTTTTGTATTATTTATGTGACATGATGCCGATTTTTCTAAAAATTGGTGTTAGATGATGTGTAATTGCGTAATTTTTGTTCAATTTTGAGTTAATTTTCGTAATAAAAATGAACAATGAGCCTACGTAACTAAAGTTTTGTTTATCTAAATGCTGGTTGCAAAAGATTTTTCAATGAAAGTGTTGTTTTTATTCAAAGCTTACTAAAATTGCAACAAGTTAGAGTAATGTACTTTGAAAATTATTATTAAATTGTCATTTCGATGCCGACCCTCGCCAAAACCTAGTGATTTATTTTAAATTTGACTAGTGCGTTTTATAAAAGGTGTGCTTCAAAGTAACTAAGACGCTTTACTTATAAAATAAAAACCAAACCTGACAATCTCGTGACAACTAGGGTTCAAACCCGACTTGGGGCCTGCGCAAAAAGCTTTTCTTTTTTTTAAATTAAATAAATGCGAGCGAGAGAGAACAGCTGCTTGAGGCGATTTAAAATAATTATTCACATGTGGTTAATGTAGTTTTTTAGAAATAAGAGTCGAGTATTGTGAACACATTTATTTTAATAACAATATATTTTTTTATTACAAAGTGTTTGAGTTTTTATTTTCGTCCGTTTGCATTTATACTGGGATTTTTAAAACTAAAATACAGTTTTGATCGATATAATGACACAAGTTCAGCCGCTTACTTAAAAGCCAAACATGTCAATCTCGGTGTTACAAATTAAAAAGACCGTCGTGCCATCAAACCTGCACCGATTTGTTGGAAATTTTTAAAATATTGCCCCTCGAACAACATGCATTTTCCAGGAGCGACAAAATCATATGTTCACTGATTTTAAGGAAACGGCTTGCAAATTAAATTAAAAACGCCTAATTGTAATTTCTTCAGACAAAGTTTAAATTGATATTATAATGAAATTTGAGCATAATTTAAAACAATAGAGAAAGAGATGGCTGATTTACCAATTGAAATTCAAAAACGGGCGACAGAGAGCAAAACCGTTACGTTTTTCGTGAAGAGCAAAGCATCGTCTCCAAGGCTATTTAAACGTACGAAGCATTGTTAGTCACAACCGCATGTCTCAACCTGTTTTAAATTGCAATATTCGTTATACAACTGAAAATTCGTAATGCAGAGAAATACGCGTATTTTCAACAAACGATTAAATTAATTGACCAAGAACTAAACAAATTAGGTGCACCGATATTCATATAGGTTTCAAATTTTCGACGGTCAAGAGGAAATTTCCAGCTATATAGTAGGCAGGGACAATGGAAATCTCGATAATCCATTCATGCGCGTCACTCAAATTATAAAATAAAAGAATTTTTTCCATGAAAACCAATTAACAAGCCAATTTAAAAAAAATTGTATTTACCTTTAAACACAATAGGCTACACAATTCCATTCTTATAATTTATATTTTTGAAAAAATATTTTGTTTTAAAAACTGGGAGCGTGACGTCAGAGCAGTGAAGTAGCTTTCCGCTATACACATTAAATTTTGCAGCGGCTCGGTAGTGCTGAGGCATTGACGGTTGCAGCTAATTTTGTGAACACGAACGTAGAGCGTTCAAATCCGAGTCCGCCAGAGATTTTTTTAAATTAAACATCCATTCTGTGAATGCAAGAGAGAGACAAGGAGTACAAGAGAGGGAGATTTACCAGTTTGAAATTCAAATATTTGCGCGAAAATTGAAATTAAAACGACGCGAGAAGTCCGCACGCAGAAAACCAAGATGGCCGACACTCGGGAAGTTTAAATTCAAAAAAGGGAACTTAGAAAAAAAATCTGAAAAATTTCAAATTCAAATATTCGCGCGAAAATTGAAAATGGCCGCCGCGTAATTTAATCAGTAGCACATATGAAAATTAATTAGATCAAACCGCAAAATTAATTAGGTCAAACCGCGGAATCAATTAGGTCAATCCGCGGATTTAATTCGCGGATTTAATTAGGTCAATTAATTTGATTGCTCCAGTTTAGGTGCCGCCCTACTACTAACGTAGTAACATGGAACCCACGGTTTTACATCACTTCCAAATGATGGCATTCTGTAGAGGCAAAAAGCATATGCTCTTTGGTAGGAGTTTTCATCCACATTTTTTAATTTTTAGAAACCTCACCGGTATCGAACTCTCGACCCTTAGATCAGTAGGCAGAATGCTTACCACTGAGCTATGGAACCCGGCCCAACAGGGATAAAAACCAATAATTTGACTTTACAGCAAAAAGAAAATCGCCAAAAACTAGTGTCTTTTTCTATGGCACTTGGTAAATTTGTATTTGTTATCCCTATCTCACAATTTTCCCACATTCTCACGCAAGGACTGGAATGGCGGTACCTTAAGGTGCGTACTTACTTGAGCATTTTTGGGCGCACGAACGATTTTCGAGTAAAGTTGAGACTAGTAGTGCAGAAAATACTATTTTGCACTACTAGTCTCAGAACGCACCATTATTGGTCTATATTTAGGTCGTGAAGTTGTTTTTCTTCAGCTTGGGAGACAAAGTAAAATAAACAATTTTCACAGTGGTAACTAATACATTGCTAAGTTACCAAATACTATATTAATTTTGACATTTTAAAAAGCTGTATTGTCTGGTTGACAGTTAAAATATTTTCGAAATTTGTTGGGAATTTTAGGTATTAAGCCGTTTAGGTAGTACAAAAAATAGTATATACGCCACGGTAGCGAATCCTCTTATAACCTTCGCGTGTTAGATACTTTGCGCTTCGCGCTCAGTATCTAATATGCACTCAGGTTATAATACTGGGCTTCGCTACCTTAATGTATAATATACTGTTTTTTTCACAGTCTTTTTGGCACTGTAGTTAATATTTTCATACATTTTCGGTTTGTATATGTCTGTAACAAGGGTCAGGAATAATTCATGCGTAATTTCATTTATACTACTTGAATAATGCACCTTCACAAAGTTTAGTGTACCCGCTTAAGTACAGTGGGCCAATCACGTGCTCTCGTACATTCTGCGCCACCGTCTACTAGGTCATTTTCAATTACAGAGTTCCTTTCCTGTTGTGATGGATGCTACAGAATTTCATCAAATTTGTATTACGGGAAAAGATATGCGAATTTGGCCACTGTTTTAGATGACGTCGGTTCTTCAAGCCAAAAGAATACCGTTGATATGGTAATTGTTCCTCCGGAAGTAGACACACAGACAGACGAGGAGAACATTGGCGATGACTGCATTCAAGAGGAAGACGCGCCTCTACCCAACGATATTTCTAGAGAAATTGAAGTGCAATGGGCTCACAGCGACAGTGAAGCAGAGGAGTCGGAGGAGTGTGATGACGACGATACTCTGCTGTCTGTTTTACAGAAACAGTTGGGCAGGAGAGCCGATGCTAGTGCAGGAATACAGCTCCACGAGCCAAGAAGAAGAAGCTGCCTGAACCAAAATGGACTGCGAGGGATATTGATATTACCATGCCAGCAACTACAGGAAGCTTAGATCGTTTAGACATTGTAAAATGTAAATTAGATGGTCTAAATCCGGTTCAGATTTTTGAGAAACTAATGGACGTAGAAGTAATCAACCATATCGACAAACATACGAATTTATACTCGACTCAAAAAAATGACAAGGACGATAAAATGGGGATATTTTTAAGGTATGTAGGATGCTGACTCATTACTATTATTTGTAAGCTGGAAAGACAATAACATCGTAACGATGGTTACAAACTATGATTCAGTCACAAATCACTAAACCTCCTACCACCCATATCTGGCTGGCATTTGCCGATCCGCCAACTAGAGATGCGTCATCTAGGCAGTTTAGTCATTTGTGAATTCAGTTGAGCCAGTTAGAAAAGTAAAACGGTGGTCGGCTGCTGAAAAGGCAAAAGTTGATGTACTACAACCGCTTTTTCAAGCTTATAATCTCGTCCATGGACAGTGTTGATATGCTTGATCAATCGGTCAACAATTATAGAATCAACATTCGCAGGAAGAAGTGGTGGTATATATCATTTTCTTCAAAATAAAGTTCTTAAAGGGATTTTTGGAATTTTATTAAAAATTCATAAAAAATGCTATGGGATCTAGTGGGTTAATGAATACATATATCAAGAGGTGAGGAAGAAAGAAGTGGATGTGGTGTTCTTCCAATGAGATGTGGAAATGAAAAGGGTAAAAATGATAGATAAGAATGCAAACAATATAGAAAACCCTGAATTTACTAAATGTGTGGCAGAAACGATACTACAAGGAAGAGCTTCCTCACATGGAGTGATCTTAGTGTTCAATAACTATACAGCCATTTAGAAGACGCTATCAAGAAAGCATAAGCAAGAGTTACCCAATACGCCCATTAAGACAGAATAATAAGCTTTCAAGCAACACGAAAACATTTTTAGTTTTGTACGAAAGCACAGCTAATTAGCGTATTTTATAAATTACGACCCACTTGTATATGGGTTTTTCAAATTATTCCGCTTGAATTTAAGCATCCAGAATTATTCGCTTACAGTCGACAGTCTGAAAGGGTCTCATTTGGTGTTTCTCGGTTTCGATCTGTTGGCGGGCTAGGTTTATCCGTTGTGACAAATATCGATCCGTCTGCAAATCGCATTATTGTACGTTTCGTGACGTGAATTTAAGGGACAACGGACAATGCAAGAGGTAGGTGCGACGTCTGTTTGTTGAGTGTTTACCAGCTAATGTTCTGTGCTGTTTAGTCTGTGTGCGACTACCGCTGTTATAGTTGTTATTAGGACTCTCATAGCTTCAATGCATTTGGCCGTGCGTTACACATCTTAAGAGACATTGCTCTATGGACGTGCGTGACCGTCGGGGGGGGTGTTGTTTGTCGATTATCGTAAGCTTTCCGTTTTTCCGTGGAGCGGCAGACTCCTTATCTCGTGGATTAGACGGATTCTTTTGTGGGAACTCATTAGCAGTGTTATGTGCTGGCGAAGCTATCGCTGTCGTTCTGCCTTTCCGTGCGAACTTTGCATTACGTCTCGTATAAGAGGATAAATCCCCATGTGTCCCACCCGCAGCCCGTTGAGTTGTTGCAGTAGTTCTTTCCGTTTTGTCTCCTGCAGTATCTGGATACAGTGGTTGATTGCAGTAGCTTAGGACATCAGTTACCGCACAGCCAAGCCCCTTACATGTATCGTTTGTATTGTTTATTAACGTTTAGTGTGCAACTTAGCATATATACAGTGTGCTTCGTCGAATTATCGGACAGTTGGTGTAACGTCTCGGTTATTTAGCTTTTATTGTGTACCTTTTGCATTTGTCAAACCGTTATAGTTGTGTACCTGTCATTACATTTTATTTACCGTCAGTTTATATTATTGTTGATTAGCTTTATGCAGCAGTCTTTCTCATGTGTCACAACCGCTACTTATTATAGTGATTCTCGCCTTTATTACCGCTATTTGGTTATAGTTTACTATTCATATCGTTTTCGGAGTTAATATCAAATTTACCGAATTATGTCAATAGATTTAAGACTGCGCAATTTACCGAACTGCCGTATACACATTTCATATTTACATGTGCCTTTTTGCTTTTTCTATATATATATATTCAGCTATTTTGGTCAATATATGTCATGTTAATTTAACTGTGGTTTTCTTTGTTATTGTGCATGCGATTTGTGTGTTTATATTTTACAGTTGTAAGAGGAGTTTGGCCAGTTGATCAAGTGGATTTTAAAAAGATAGGTCCGATGGGGCTGAACCGGCTCACTGTCCAGATTACTGCCAAGTGAATTCATATGCTTCCACTATTCCTCAATGAGTTTACCTGTGCATTCTTTTTTATCGTGATGGACTTGTGGCGTATTATCATTTTAGATCTGTTTGCCGTTTATTAGGCCGTTGCCCTTGTGTTGTCTGATGTTGGACCACCTTTCGGTCTACTGCAGCTTAGTCGGCAACTCTTGTTATGGGCTGGGCAGAGATCTTATGTGAGTTACATTCCCGATTTTGTGAGTTATTGTACGCGCTAGTCGTCTAGCTTTTTCGTGGATCTTCGTAAATTCTACCGTTGTAAGCTGGCGCGTTGTCGGAAATGTTGTTTTAGCCTGTAACAAAGAGCTAAAAACCAAACCAAAAGCATCAGGAGAATAGAATACTTATTGTGAAATCCCAAAGTAATAAATAAAAAAAGATATAAGAAAATTTGAAAAGGACAAAACAGAGAAAAATGTGGATAGAGGAAACAACAAATCACATTTTAGAGACTGCTACAGAATTTTATGAAAACTTACAGAGCAAACTTTTATTATTATTATTAAATTAATTACAAGAGTAGAGATTTTACATCTATAATACTCTACATAAAGTTATTAATATGCAATGTACAAAACCTAAATTAATTATTATTAATAATACCATCAATATGCGCTTTAATTGCATTCAAGTTTTTAAGTGAAACAGTTTCAGCAGGAATGGCATTCCATTGATAAAATACTCACTCTAGACAAGTATGATATCTCATATGAAGTAATATGGAAATTCGGCTTAGATTCCAAAAATTCTATAAAAATTGGGACATTCCATTTAAAATAACGAAGTTGGGGTCCATTTCCGGTATTACCGAAAGTTGCAGAAAATTTAAAATATTTTAGTTGACACGAGGTCTTCCCGTATACACATTTACAGAAAACTCATCCCAGTAGTTTCCCATATACCTACATATTAACTCAGCTCGATGTGAAATACCCTGTATTTCCCCCTCTCCCTTTATGTTATAATAGCATGATCAATGCAATAAAGTAGAAGCAAATTATCACATTAAATAAAAATTAATATAATTATTTAATATGTTTTACGTAAACAGATTTTACATACTTTATAACATAAAAGCTAATTTTATATACAGGGAGATAAAAATTAAACTAGATTCTTGGAAAAACCCCTGAATCAAAAAAAAAGAAAATTAATTAAATACATTTAATAAATTGCACAAAATGAAATCTTAAAACTAAGAACTTTTTTAAATTACTTACTGTGGATTATCAAACGAACGGTTTCCTGTCAAGTAATACATATAACTAATAGTCCAGTCACTATGCCATTTTTGCTTGAAAGTGAAGCGAAATTTGAAATTCCTTTTTTTGGGGTATTGATGAGGTCTAGCAAAGCTTAACTTCAAGTTGTCGACCAAAATTTCCTATGTGCTATATCCGCTATCTTGATAAATGGGTGCGTTTCATTTTTTTGCGATAAATCGGTTCCCGTTCACACTACATGAAAATAATGTAGTAATCTTTTTTAGAATTTTGAGTGCTCTACAATTTATGTTCTATTACTTTTTCGTGTACGAGCGATATTTGTCGAGATATCGAACGCGAAAGGAGAGCGTGAAAGGGTCGAGATTTTTTTCGAGCTTCTGCATTATATGATTGTATATTAATACTACTAATAATAATAATAATAAAGGTCTTTATTAAATTATTACAAAATTACACAGAAAAATATGTCAGTGTGTTATTTTGACCCTAATAATTAATTCATGGATGTTTATCCATAAAATTTTGAAAAATAGCTTTTTTAAATTTTGTACTTACAATAGCCTTTTTTTGGTAACAAATTATAGCATTTAGTTATTCTGTAAGAAAAGCGATCGCTTGAAAAATTCTGACTTATGTATTCCAAATATGAGGCGTAAACATGAGTTCTGAATTTTCTAAATTCTAGGAATATTAAAGCTACTTAAATGTGAATCATAAACAACGTCACAATAATCAAAACAGGGCAAGATTAATGCAAACACAAAACGGTTTTCACATTTACATTTAAAAATTGTTGATTTTGATAAATAAGTTTCAAGGAACTATATGATTTTTGCAGACATTTTGGAATATGTTTAGTAAATTGAAAATCATTATCAAGATAAAGACCCAAGTTTTTGACATCATCAGAAACTGGGATTCTATCCTGGTCTATTAATAAATTTACTTCATTAGAAATTTTCTCTCGACCACCCTTCCTTATACAATGTTTCACTGTAGCTATTTAGAATGATAATTGTTGTCGACCAAGATTTCCCATGGTCTGTTTCCACCATCTTAAAAAATTAGTGAGTTTGCTTTTGAATCAGTAACTCGGTTCTTGTTAACGCTACTGAAAATACTTGCCATTTTACCTGCTATGAATTGAAATTCGACTAAAATTACGACTTGTAGATTAATTAATTACCTATCGGTGTTGTAATTTTTTTATTTTCTTCTTTGTTTTGATGGTTCTGGTTCATTTTTCTCGATATATATTTTATCTTCTTCTTGATGGTTAGTTTCTTCTAGTATACATTCATGGTCAGGGTGCTCTTCGTGATGTTCCCATTACTCGACAATTTTTACTTCGAGCGTTGCAGCATCCTCATCGTCATTGTCGCTTTCATCGAGAACGAAGTCAAAAATAACAATTTACGTACTGGCTACTCAAAATATAACGATTCTCATAATGCAATAAAGTTTATTATGCCATTTATGTAGTAGTACGATACATAAAATAAAAATTACGCGCCTACTTGACAACTTTGGCCCGATCTACAAGTCGTAATTTTAGTCGTATATCAATTTATAGTAGGTCAAATTGAAACCATTTTCAACCTCTACAAGTTTGATAATAGCTACTTTTTCGCTAAATACAAAGAGAAATAAGACAGAAGCCCAGAAGCTCAAAAAAAAATCTCGACCCTTTCACGTTCTCCTTTCGCGTTCGATATCTCGACAAATATCGCTCGTACACGAAAATGTAATAGAACATAAATTGTAGAGCATTCAAAATTCTGACAAAATATGTCTCCATTATTTTCATGTAGTGTCAACGAAAACCGATTTATCGCAAAAAAATCAAACGCAATCATTTATCAAGATGGCGGAAATAGCACATAGGAAATCTTGGTCGACAACTTGAAGTTAAGCTTTGCTAGAGCCCCCAAACACCCCAAAAAAGGAATTTCAAATTTCGGTTCACTTTCCAGCAAAGGCTTTATTTTTGGACATAGTGACTGGACTATAACAGAGTATAGAAAATTGTTAATTCTTTATGTAGCTATGGTTTCAATACACATGTTTCATCATCTGGAAGATCTGCTTTTTATACTTCGAACTTTTTATTGAAACTATGTTGGTGACAGTGTAAATAAAATGACGTTTTTTTAAAACTGTTAAGATTAGCGACATGAATGAAGAGTACTTAATTTTTAGCCAATAGTTAAAGGTATGTAAAAAACGTTGTCCAAAGTTCTTATCATACAGAGCGTAAAAATTGGGGCCACGAGTGTTACAGCAAGTCCGTCAGTGCAGCTGTGAGTAATTCACAACACTTTCTTGGATAGTAATTAGAAGGGTCTGACCTGATATACTGCAATGGTTTTAAGCCCTGAATCCCACCTCTGTGAGCACTGCAAAGTAATGAATAATTCATAAAAGTTCAGAATGGGAGATGGTGTCTAATTGCAATAAGTAAAATAAATCAGACTTGAAGTAGTAATCATATTTGCAAATCAGCAATGCCAGTAATAAGTAAATTAATTTCATAACATAAGGAAAAAGGCAGAGCTCAAAACCGTAGAGAATGGATTCACACAATATTTAATTAATTTAAAATAATAAAGGGGATGGTGAAATGTCAAAGCCAATCCAATTAAGAATGAATCGATTATGAAAATAATTATTACATGCTTGTCAATTGTATTTGCAAGTCATAAGTCATTAATAAAAAAATCCCTTTGAGCGTATTATAATATGGTAATAAAGCAGAATGCTAAGAGAAAAGTGCAACGAGCACAAATTCTAACAGATCTAAGGCAATTAATAAAAAAATGGATCATCAATATTCAAGATTAGTTGGAATCCAAACAGTGAATTGACTTAAAAGTGAAAAATAAAATGGACATTTATTTGAACACCAAAGTTATTAAAAAAGAAAGTGCGCGAAATGAATAATTAATCAGTGCAACTTAACACGCCTCGCTACACTCCTCACTCTTGAGGGCGTGGCAAGGGTTAAGATGGTGGCTTGTTGGCCACACGTTCCCGTCTAGCTCAGTGGATGAGTGGGTAGACCAATGATTGAAGAGGCTGGAGAAAGCGCTTGCCTATTGGCCGAGAAAAATAATGGATGAGTCGGAGTACAAGTTTTATTTATTTTATTCTGTCGGGCGGGGCCCAAGACATATATTAATAATAACACATATTTAAACCAAGAAAAACGACAAGTCCATACGCACTGACGCAACAATACAATACGCAATCACACATACATTCAACAATCATTCAGGCAACAAAAAAAACTAATAAGGCTTAACTCTAAATACACATAAAAACACAAGAGAAAAACAAAACAAAACTGTTTCTGGCTTAAAGCGACAGTTCGGGGGGGGGGGGAAGTACACTTGGCACTCGCGACGCGCGTAGTTCTTGTCCACGACACCGCACTGACTCCTGGTACACAAATGGTGGTGGGGGAGGGGAAGTCTACGTAGCCCGTCCGTGTTCCTGGGGGCGGCGATGACGTAGGTGGCGTCGACGTCGGGGTATGCGCCGGGGTGCCTGCACCAGGGGCAACGGCGAGCGGAGACGTAGGCGGGCGTTCCTCCGGGGATCCTGTCCGTGGGTGGAGCGGGCGGTGGCGTCTCGGGGGCGGCGGGAGTCGAGCTGCACTTCGCGCAGCGGACGGCGATGGTCGTCCTCCAACCTGAGCTCCTCCCACAAGCTCTCGAACTCGGCCTTCTCCGTCGGGCTGAGGAAGAAGGCGACTCCTAGTAGCTGGGGGCGGCAGGTGACTCGAAGCTGGGCTACGCGAAGCGGCGGGCGTGCTTCAGGAGTGACGGCGTCGTAGGCGGCGCGTCCGGTGGGGGTGTCTCCAGACTGTGGGGTCCTGGGGCTGCTGAGGGGCGGCGTCTCGGCGGGGGCGGCGACTTGGGCACCCGGAGATTGGAGGCGCAGCCGAGCTTCCTGGAGGAGAGGATCCTGTGGAGAACTCGGTGGCGATGGGCCGAATAGGCGGTCCAGCAGCTCTTGATGGCTGTAATTTAAATAAATGAGGATGGGGGCGGAAGGCTATCTCGTACCTGAGAAGGTGACGACGCCGTAGTCGGCGTTCCGGCTAACGTAGTGTCTGGAATGATCGTCCACGGCTTACTTTGACGGCATCCTGGCTTGTGCAAATTAAGTGACGTGGGGAAGGCGAGGCGGCGGAGGCGGCTATCGGCGATATCGTCGGGTGCGGCAGGACCTGGAGCACGGCGACGTACAGGCCGGTGATCGGACGGTGACGCAAGCGGCTTTGTCGGGCTCTAGCTGACGCGGGGCTGGACGCTCCTCCAGGCGGTGACAGCGAGGATGGCAGGCGCAGATAGCGGCAACCCGGACACCCTTTAGAAATAACGAGCAGGGCTCGAGTTATCCCCAGGAGTCACTGGGCTGACTTCTGTGAGCAAAGCTCGAACAGAAGGTTTTGGGCCGTTTGTGGAGTTCTCTAGTGGCCGGAGGGCCCAAGCTGAGAGAGTTTTTTGGTCTTAGAGCAGAGCTCGATAAGATGCCCGTTTAGGTCAGGGAAGCTCCTTTTATAGGGGTCCGTACTCCCACTGCTTCCTTTCGGATGTCCGTTTGTTTGGGGGTGGGATGAACTGCTTCGCTTCCGGGGCTGTTTGTTACAATTTTCTTTATTTAGATTTTTGCGCTTTTATTGTTGTCCGGATTTTTCTTTCATGTAGCTCACTGGATTCCTGATGCCAAGGCGAGTTTTTTGATACCCCACTCGACTACCTTACCTTTATTTCGCCGGTGCTTTTAATCCGATCGCGATATATGCGATTAATTAATTTTCGTGTTTTGTTGGTGCGCTTTATCCGGGCTGCAGATGAGCTCGGGGCTCGCGTTGGAGATGCATTTTTAATCCTCTTACCCGGCTTTAATGACCGCTCGGGTGAACTCCTTTGTTATGCTGTCTTTGTAGTAAGTTTCCGACACGCGGCCGGCCTTGTGGAAGGTCTTTGCCTAATTTGTTTAATAATTTGTTGTTCCTATCGGACTCCTTCTAAATAATCTTGGTCGACGAGGGCCTGGTTTCCTGAATTTGATTTCTTTGTGAAAAAGGAGAGTTTTTGGGCGCTGCCCTTGCTTGGCTAATCCGAACGACGGGCGGTCTGTTTATTTCTCCGGCTTTAAATTGTAATATTTCAAAGCTCGTGAAATTCCAGCTTCGTGTATTACAGTCACAGCTCCTGGCATTAGTTCGTTAGCAGCAGATAATACTTAAAAGCCGGTGATCCTTTTGACTTAATTAGCCGCGTCATTAATCGTTTGGGGATCTTCCTTAATTTTGCCGATTTGCTGTTTCTTAGGAATTTTTGGGCCAGAACGCACATGCGGGTTCTTGGCCCAGGGTCGCTTTATGTTTATTACAGGCCGGCCTCGACGAGCTATTTACGACTTTATTTTTAGAACTTTTGGATTTTCGGCGTTTGGTTATGAATTCACGGGTTTGTCGCGATTTGCTTTATTTTAATTAAATTAAGCGTCGTTGGGGACGCACTTTCTACGCTAATATTTCTATGATGGTGGTTTTATCCCCGCCTTCGGAGAAATTAGCGTAGGTGAATCGTATCAATCCCCCCTTTCTTTGGCGTCTTCGACTGACGCTTGATTTTCTTGGACGACGGGGAAAGGTCGAAGTTGGTTGCTGTGTACCTTTGTGGGTCCGTGGTCCTTGTCGACCTGGTATACGTGGGCGCCTAACTTTGTGGTGATGATGTAGGGTCCCCCCCATTTGGGCTGGAATCCGGCGTGAACGTTGTCGCTGGCTTTCGACAGTGGGTGCTCTTTGGTGAGGACTCTTTGTCCTACATTGAAGACGGGTTGATTGGGGTCGGCTTCGTGCGGTGGATCCCATCTGGTCCGGGCTCGGAGTTGGTCGTCTCGGTCCTGACGTCGATGCTCGTGGGGCGGCGGGGTTCTCTGCTCGGCTTCTTCTTCCGTTTGGAGTCTCCATTCTCCGGGTCGAAGTTCTTTGCCGAACATGGCGTAGGCGGGGCTACATCCTATCGCTTGGTTTCTTCGTGTTCGCGTGTTGAACAACACTGTTGGCAGGTGCAAGTCCCAATTGTGGTGTTCTTGGCCCTGTAGGTTCAAGCGAAGGCCTCGTTTGATATCCTGGTTCCTACGTTCGGTTGGATTGGCCTGGGGGTGATATACGGCTGTGGTCCAGGGTTGAGCCTGCCATCGTTGACAGGCGCGCTGCCAGGGCCGGCTAGTGAACTGTCGACCGTTATCGGTGAGTAGGGCGCTGGGATAACCGTATCTGGGGAACACTTCGTCTTCCAGGAGCCGGATGATTATGGGAGCCGTGCTTCGAGCGAGGGCGAAGGCTTCGGTCCATCTGGTGAACAAGTCGGTTATTACCAGTATGAACCTTTTCTTTCTCTTCGTGGTAGGGTAAGGACCCATCAGGTCGAGGGCTAAGGTGTCCCAGGCTTGGCGGGGTTGGTGTGGGCTTTGCGTGGCTTTTACCTGGTTTTTACCCTTCTTGCACCTGAGACATAAGAGGCATTGTCTCACGTATTCTCGGATGTGAATGCGCATCCGTGGCCAGAAGAAAAGCTTCGTGATCGCTCGTGTGGTCTCAGCAATTCCTGGATGTCCGGCCGTGGGTTGGTCGTGATACTCCTGGAGTACGGCTGCTTGTGCGCCCTCGGGTACCACTAGGCGAGGTCCGTCTTGGGTCTTACGGTATAGTCGTCCCTGGTCCACAGTGTAGTTCGCTTGGATCTCTTGAAGGGCTGGCGTTGGGTTCTCATTTCCGACGCTCTCGTGCCACTGGTTGATGATTGCTTGTACGGTGGGATCGGAGGCCTGCTGTTGCTGCAGATGGGTAATAAGCTCAATGGCCTGCTCCTCGATCTGGTTGACGCTGGGGGTGCTTGTGCAGTCGGGGCATTTCTGGCAGTGAGTTATTACTTGGCTTAGTACGTTGTCCTCCTGGTAGTACTTCCTTAGCAGTTGCGTGGTCTCCGGAGCGCTTCGGTGGATGCCTCGATACCGGTGGAAATATTCTATCACCTGTGGTTGGGCGACTGTGGGGATACGCTGAGCGGGGGCCGGTAGTTCGCGGGACGTCCTTGTCGGAGTTTCCCTTTCGTGCGTAACTTGTCCTCCGGGCTCGGGGTGGATTGCGGCGGTGGCTACCTCCGGGGCGTCGCTGGCCTTTGGCGTCGGGGCGGAGTTGAGGGGTGGAAGTAGTTCCCGAGCGTCGTCCCACAAGGGGCTGGGCTGCTCGTTCGCGGGGTGCCTAGAGAGGGCGTCGGGCAGTTCGTTGCTACTGCCGGGGCAATGCTCCAGGGTGAACGCAAAATCTTGCAAGAAGAGTGCCCAACGGGTGAGCTTGGCCCGTTGTTCTTTCTGTGCATTCAGCCATGTCAGGGCCCGGTTGTCGGTCCTGAGTGTGAACCTCCGTCCTTCTAGGTACGGGCGGTAACGCTTGATGGCCCATACGGCGGCGAGACATTCCTGCTCGTTGCTGTGGTACTTCTGTTCAGTGGGTGAGAAGCGAGCGCTGGCGTAGGAGATGATGTCTCGGCCTCCTGTGGGGCGTTCCTGGTATAAAACCGCGGCGATACCTGTTTGGCTGGCGTCCGTCTGTAGTACAAAAGCTCGGGATGCGTCGGGTCTGGCTAGCTTCAATGGGGTGCCGAGTGCGCGTCGGACAGCTTCGAAGGCTTGTTGGGCGGCGTCAGTCCAAACCCATTTCCTTTTTGTGCTTAACAGGTCTGTTAGTGGAGCTGCTAAGCTGGAAAAGCGGGGAACGTATTCCCGGAGCCAATTGCAAAGGCCCAGGAATTGTCGGAGCTTTTTTCTATTGGTCGGAGCGCTGGTGGCTAATGCCTGTGCCACGTGTTCGGGCTGCGGTTCGTTGCCGTCGGGGCCTACTGTGTGGCCGAGATATTTCAAGCTGTCTTCCCCAAAACGACATTTCTCCATGGAACAGATCAGCCCGTGGTTCTGAAGTCGTTCCAGAACTTTACGTAGGTGCGTAATGTGTTCTTCCCAGGAGGTGGAGTATACAATGATGTCGTCGAGGTAGACCATGCAGAATCGGTGTAGGTACCCGACCAACACTTCTCGGGCCATGAGTCTCTGGAACGTCATGGGCGCTGTTTTTAGCCCGAATGGCATGACTTTGAATTGGTACCCTGCGCCGTCGGGGGTAGTGAAGGCTGTATATGCCCTAGACGTTGGATGCAAGCTAATTTGCCAGTATCCGGATTTGAGGTCTAGGGACGTGAAGATGCGGGCGGGTCCTAGGTCCTTCCTCATGTATTAGTGGTAGTACGGCTGGTTCGTCCCGGGTAACCTCGTTTAGACGTCGAAAGTCTAGACAAAACCTGGGGGTGGAATCCTTTTTCGTAACTACTACGATAGGAGAGTTGTGGGGAGAGTGACTGGGCTCGATGAAGCCTTTGGCTAGCATTTCCTCGATCTGCTCGGCGATAATACGCTTCTTTTCCTCGGAGTACCTATATGGGTGACTGCGGATGGGGGTGTCTGAATTGACTGTGATGACGTGTTGTAACGTCCGAGTAGGTGGGGCGGTGGTCCTCCATACATCCGGGAAGTCGTTGAGCGTGTCGTCCAGGCGGTCTCGCCATTCCGGTGGGACATGTGGAGCCACTCTCGTTATGTCCACTGTTCCTGGAGTTGGAAGTGGTGGGTCGGGGTGCAAGCAATACGTGGTCGTCCGCGTGTGAGTGCCATGATGAATGCAACCGCGTGCAAAGTCGAGACTCGCTTCTTGCTGGGTCAACCAGGGTAGTCCCAGGATGAGGTCTTCCCTTAGAGCCTCAGCCACGATGCAGCGGAGGGGGTAGCTGTTTTGCCCGATGGTGAGCTGTGCTACTCCTTCTCCCACTAACGTCATGGTGGCGTTTTCCTGGGCCATCTTGGCTTCCTTGTACGCGTATGAGCAAACGTCTTGCGGCAGGATCCAATGCGGGTGGATAAAGTTGTGTGTGGCTGCGGAGTCGATGAGTGCTTGCACCTCCTGTTGTTGTGGCCCCAATCGTACCATAATCCGAGGTAGGGGCCGGTGCGTAGGGGCGCTTAACGCCTGGCATTGGGTAAGGCCACGGGCGGGGCCTCGCGTTCGGCACGCCCGGGCCTTTCTCCGTTTCCCGATGCTTCTGCGAGAGGAGCTTCGGTCCGGGGCCTTGCTTCATCCGGGGTCGACCTGGATGGGGGAGTATTGCGCGACGGCGGAGGTTGGCGTCGTTGTGGGCAATCTCTGATGAAGTGGTACCCTGGGCAGTAGTAGCACCTGGGTAGCGCGGGCGGGGGGTTTTCTCGGGGTCGTATTTCCCGTGTGGGCGGCGGTGCCTGTTCCTCCAAGTCCTTCTCGATGGCGGCGACTTTGTCGAGCAACTCGTCCATCGTGGTTGGCGGAGCCAATCGTAGGTAAGGCCGGATGGCGGGCCGTAATAATTCCACCATTATGGGGACGAGGGCCTGTGTGGACTGCTGAATTTCCAGCCGGCGTACCATTTGGATTTTCTTCAGTAAGAAGATCTCGGCGTTGTCGCGAACTCCTTGTTTTTGGCCGTATAGTTGGGTAGTGAGAGCGGCGCGGATTTCGGGGCTGTCGAATCTTCGTCGGAATCTCTCTTCAAATTCGGCCCATGCAAATGGCAGCGATGCGTAGGGTCTCCACCATTGGCTGGCCTTTCCTTGGAAGGCGTTGGTGGCTGTTCTGATGAGTTCGGCGGCGGAGCACTGACTCTGTGCCCTGTATCTGGTACACTGGTCCAGAAACTCTTGTGGATCGTCCAGTTCTTCGCCTTTGAAAGTGGGGAGGGGGTCCACCTTCTTGGGTAGCGTTATCGACGCCATGATGCTTTGGAATTGTTCGTTGGTTAAGGTTACTAGACTGGTGGTGGTCGACGTGGTTGTCGGTTCTGTTGGGCGCCACTGGGGATTTATATCCATTCCCAGAAATGGAGGTGGGGTTACTGCTCCCTGTTGGGGAACGTTGATGTTGGCACTTCGTTGTGCCTCCTGCGGGTCCCTCTGCGGTATTGGGCTGCGCTGGCTTGTAGGCGTCCTCTGTCCACATTGGAATAATGAGGCGCTGTCTCCTATCACCTCTGAGCTGTGCAGGCTGGCACTTGGGTGCTCTTTCGGTGGTCCTTCCTCGCTGTTTCTCTCCGGTGTATTCTCCATGTTCCTCTTACTCTTGGTCTTCACCATCTTTGGGGTGGTGTGTCCTTTGTTGTAGGTGTCCACCTCAGGTCTTGCCTCACGTCTTGGGCGTCAATTAACACGCCTCGCTACACTCCTCGCTCTTGAGGGCGTGGCAAGGGTTAAGATGGTGGCTTGTTGGCCACACGTTCCCGTCTAGCTCAGTGGATGAGTGGGTAGACCAATGATTGAAGAGGCTGGAGAAAGCGCTTGCCTATTGGCCGAGAAAAATAATGGATGAGTCGGAGTACAAGTTTTATTTATTTTATTCTGTCGGGCGGGGCCCAAGACATATATTAATAATAACACATATTTAAACTAAGAAAAACGACAAGTCCATACGCACTGACGCAACAATACAATACGCAATCACACATACATTCAACAATCATTCAGGCAACAAAAAAAAACTAATAAGGCTTAACTCTAAATACACATAAAAACACAAGAGAAAAACAAAACAAAACTGTTTCTGGCTTAAAGCGACAGTTCGGGGGGGGGGGGGAAGTACACTTGGCACTCGCGACGCGCGTAGTTCTTGTCCACGACACCGCACTGACTCCTGGTACACAAATGGTGGTGGGGGAGGGGAAGTCTACGTAGCCCGTCCGTGTTCCTGGGGGCGGCGATGACGTAGGTGGCGTCGACGTCGGGGTATGCGCCGGGGTGCCTGCACCAGGGGCAACGGCGAGCGGAGACGTAGGCGGGCGTTCCTCCGGGGATCCTGTCCGTGGGTGGAGCGGGCGGTGGCGTCTCGGGGGCGGCGGGAGTCGAGCTGCACTTCGCGCAGCGGACGGCGATGGTCGTCCTCCAACCTGAGCTCCTCCCACAAGCTCTCGAACTCGGCCTTCTCCGTCGGGCTGAGGAAGAAGGCGACTCCTAGTAGCTGGGGGCGGCAGGTGACTCGAAGCTGGGCTACGCGAAGCGGCGGGCGTGCTTCAGGAGTGACGGCGTCGTAGGCGGCGCGTCCGGTGGGGGTGTCTCCAGACTGTGGGGTCCTGGGGCTGCTGAGGGGCGGCGTCTCGGCGGGGGCGGCGACTTGGGCACCCGGAGATTGGAGGCGCAGCCGAGCTTCCTGGAGGAGAGGATCCTGTGGAGAACTCGGTGGCGATGGGCCGAATAGGCGGTCCAGCAGCTCTTGATGGCTGTAATTTAAATAAATGAGGATGGGGGCGGAAGGCTATCTCGTACCTGAGAAGGTGACGACGCCGTAGTCGGCGTTCCGGCTAACGTAGTGTCTGGAATGATCGTCCACGGCTTACTTTGACGGCATCCTGGCTTGTGCAAATTAAGTGACGTGGGGAAGGCGAGGCGGCGGAGGCGGCTATCGGCGATATCGTCGGGTGCGGCAGGACCTGGAGCACGGCGACGTACAGGCCGGTGATCGGACGGTGACGCAAGCGGCTTTGTCGGGCTCTAGCTGACGCGGGGCTGGACGCTCCTCCAGGCGGTGACAGCGAGGATGGCAGGCGCAGATAGCGGCAACCCGGACACCCTTTAGAAATAACGAGCAGGGCTCGAGTTATCCCCAGGAGTCACTGGGCTGACTTCTGTGAGCAAAGCTCGAACAGAAGGTTTTGGGCCGTTTGTGGAGTTCTCTAGTGGCCGGAGGGCCCAAGCTGAGAGAGTTTTTTGGTCTTAGAGCAGAGCTCGATAAGATGTTTTTGATCCTAGAGCAGAGCTCGATAAGATGCCCGTTTAGGTCAGGGAAGCTCCTTTTATAGGGGTCCGTACTCCCACTGCTTCCTTTCGGATGTCCGTTTGTTTGGGGGTGGGATGAACTGCTTCGCTTCCGGGGCTGTTTGTTACAATTTTCTTTATTTAGATTTTTGCGCTTTTATTGTTGTCCGGATTTTTCTTTCATGTAGCTCACTGGATTCCTGATGCCAAGGCGAGTTTTTTGATACCGCACTCGACTACCTTACCTTTATTTCGCCGGTGCTTTTAATCCGATCGCGATATATGCGATTAATTAATTTTCGTGTTTTGTTGGTGCGCTTTATCCGGGCTGCAGATGAGCTCGGGGCTCGCGTTGGAGATGCATTTTTAATCCTCTTACCCGGCTTTAATGACCGCTCGGGTGAACTCCTTTGTTATGCGGTCTTTGTAGGAAGTTTCCGACACGCGGCCGGCCTTGTGGAAGGTCTTTGCCTAATTTGTTTAATAATTTGTTGTTCCTATCGGACTCCTTCTAAATAATCTTGGTCGACGAGGGCCTGGTTTCCTGAATTTGATTTCTTTGTGAAAAAGGAGAGTTTTTGGCGCTGCCCTTGCTTGGCTAATCCGAACGACGGGCGGTCTGTTTATTTCTCCGGCTTTAAATTGTAATATTTCAAAGCTCGTGAAATTCCAGCTTCGTGTATTACAGTCACAGCTCCTGGCATTAGTTCGTTAGCAGCAGATAATACTTAAAAGCCGGTGATCCTTTTGACTTAATTAGCCGCGTCATTAATCGTTTGGGGATCTTCCTTAATTTTGCCGATTTGCTGTTTCTTAGGAATTTTTGGGCCAGAACGCACATGCGGGTTCTTGGCCCAGGGTCGCTTTATGTTTATTACAGGCCGGCCTCGACGAGCTATTTACGACTTTATTTTTAGAACTTTTGGATTTTCGGCGTTTGGTTATGAATTCACGGGTTTGTCGCGATTTGCTTTATTTTAATTAAATTAAGCGTCGTTGGGGACGCACTTTCTACGCTAATATTTCTATGATGGTGGTTTTATCCCCGCCTTCGGAGAAATTAGCGTAGGTGAATCGTATCAAGACGTACATATGGAGTATAGCTCTATATGGATGCGAAATTTGGACCGTTGGGAAAACAGACAGAAAGAAAATAGAAGTTTTTTAAATGTGGTGCTATAGGAGAGCATTAAAAATATCATGGGTACAGCAAAAATCAAACGAAGAAGTATTAGAGCAAATTTAAGACAAGAAAAATATGGGCGCAAATAACAAAGCGAATGTAAACAATAGGTTATGTGTTGAGACGAAACGGAATACTAAAAACAATTATTGAAGGAAAAACGGATGGCAAAAATCCAAGAGGTCGACCCCGACTAAAATTTATGAGACAAATAATCGAAGACTCAAAAAGTAGTAATTATCAAGAAATGAAAAATATAGCTGCTACAAACCAGTCGCAGGACTGAAGACCAGAGAGAGAGAGAGAGAGACCGGCCTGATGTTCTAAATAACTATTTCATCCTCTTGACATGTAAACAATACATTCATACACAGTTGACGTCCACCGTAGCCTGTTACGGTATTAAATTGATTTTTTCTACTCACTGTATAGAAAGTCGGCTTTTGCGCCCTAGTTTTAGGAAACAAAACTGTCAATTTCCAACCAGCGGGAACCAATATTTTTTTGCTACCGCATTTGTATTTATGTCACCATGGATATCACACCAAAGCTTTACAACGTTACGCTGATTTGAAAATTAGACAAAATGTCACTACAGAAATCTAGAGTCACTATAATGATTTCCTAAAGCAAAATTTTTGAAATTTCGCGCAATAGAACAGGCGTTCGGAGAAAAAATCATATATACAGGGTGACACAGCGGACATGTAACAGCCCATAACATTATTATTTATTAGAATTAAATCCTGAAATTTGGGTGATGCATTTATCATAATGGCAACCTTTTGATGACCAAATAAAAATAATTTGTCCACTTCCGGTTTAACCGGAAGTAACCCTGAATTTTAAATTTTAAATAGCACCCTGAATATATTTTTAGCCTACCTAAACCGCTAAACAATTCTCTTTTCAACCGTGTGTAACAACTTGACATTTTATTTCAAAATGGCTGCCAAAATCAATTTTTTCTCCCAAACTCTTAGTTGGCCATGACATGACACTTGCAAATTATCAGCATGTAAAGGACGTTGAGATGTAAAAATTAAGGTGTAAAAATATTTGTGATTTTAATAATTTTTATCTAATTAATAAGAGTTATGAATAAAGGATTATTTTTCAAATTTTAGAAATGTATTTGTTTAACGCTTAACATCTCAAAATCCAGAATAAAAAACTCAAGAAACAAAGAAAATTATCTAACGGCGTCAAATCGCACGAAAGAGTTGGCCAGTTAACAGATCCACGAAATTTGAGGATATGTAAAGTCGCATGTCTACGTCGATAAACCGGAAACAATTGAGCACTTGGAAGCCAACATTCGACGCGTTATTGCGATTTACTGATTTACTGCGAAGAGTGTGTGAAAATTGGACCTCCAGATTACGTGATGTACACGCCAGCCGAGGCGGTCACATGCCCGAAATCATATTCAAACATAAATGCCATAAAATTATCTTTCAAATAAAGCCAATTTCATGGACATTAAAAACATTTTTCTGTGTTTTATTTCAATATAAAGTTCTTCGCCTCTAAAAAAAAACACTATTTACATGAAATGAAAAGACAATTTTTCGGTACAACACAAAGAAATTTAATTAAAAATTTAACCTGCTATAACACCAAACTGAAATAAACAATAATCATACAAAAAAAATTACAGTAAATGTTCAAAATGTTGACCGCTGTTATCTCTACAAAGACGAGTTCTTCTAACCGTTGCTAAAAGCACGTTTTCAAGTTGCTGTTGTGTTATACTATTAATGGCTCTCCTAACTCTTAATTCTAAGGGCCGGTTGCAGAAAGCAATGTTAAGTCTGGTGTTAGCTAACGCGACGTCAAAGTGAACAAAAACGAATCAAATCTCAAATGCTTATGGTAACTAATACATTAGTAACCAAAACTTGATGCGATTTTGTTCACTTTGAAGCGACGTTAGCTAACACCAGACTTAACATTGCTTTCTGCAACCGGCCCTAAGTCTTCTCGATCTACTACTGGAGTTCTATAATATAACACAGCAGCAACTTGAAAACGTGCTTTTAGCAACGGTTAGGAGAACTCGTCTATGTAGAGAGAACAACCGACAACATTTTAAAAATTTACTGTACTTTTTTTTCTATGATTATTGTTTAGTTCAGCTTTGTGTTATAACAGGTTAAATTTTTAATTAAATTTTTTTGTGTTGCACCGAAAAATTGTCTTTTCATTCCATGGATCTCTAGATATGTTTTACACTTTTGTTATCCCTATAGTGGGGTATTACTATGCCTACTTGCGGCATTATTGTTACATGTACTTATACCTATTATAAGTATTTATGGATAATTTGTAGATACGTGTAATTTTGCGTTTTTAGTCAAAAAGTCAGTTGTTCATACAAACTTTAATAATTTGTATGAAAATGTACATGTTTATTTTACATTTCTATAAAATAAAAATTATAGTTTTCTATTCTGGATTTTGAGATATTAAGCGTGAAACAAATGTATTTCTAAAGTTTGAAAAATGGTCTTTTATTCCCAACTCTCATTAATTAGATAAAAGGTATCAAAATCACAAATATTTTGACACCTTAATTTTTACATCTCAACGTCCTTTACATGCTGATAATTTGCAATAATTGTCATGTCATGGCCAACTAAGAGTTTTGGAGAAAAATTGATTATGGGCGCCATTTTGAAATAAAATGTCAAGTTGTGACACACGGTTGAAAATAGAATTGTGTAGCGGTTCAGGTAGGCTAAAAATATATACAGGGTGCCATTTAAAATTTAAAATTCAGGGTTACTTCCGGTTAAACCGGAAGTGGACAAATTAGTTTTATTTGGTCATCAAAAGGTTGCCCTTATGATAAATGCATCACCCAAATTTCAGGATTTAATTCTAATAAATAATAATGTTATGGGCTGTTACATGTCCGCTGTATCACCCTGTATATATATATATATATATATATATATATATATATATATATATGTATATATATATATATATATATATATATATATATATATATATATAATCCGTTCACGATCTTTTTGGGTCAGGTGAGGCTATGACCATCTAGTAATTTTGTTGGCAGTACCTATGTGGCAACTAAACTCCCTAATGGAAATTGACACTTTTTGTGTTAGGTTAGGTTGTTTTCAGTTTAAGGTTATATTTTTTGAATAGGTACATTGTTGCCGGATATCTGTTTAAATTAAGGATGAAAAATTGAAATGATTTGACAATTGACGACAGAAACGAAAATGAGAACGAATGTATAAGGAAAGCATTCAATATTAATGTTTATTTCAATTTGGATAAGAATTGTATACATGCTATGAATATGCCACTTTATTTTACATGCTTGCTTGCTTGCTGGTATGGAAGGTTAAAGACGCCACAAGTTGATGCCAAATAAATTTAGTACAGCAATTGAGCAATATTGGTCTTATAAAAATTAACATGTGAAAATTGTAAATATCTTGTGAAATGGATGGCTTGCTGATTTTACTTCATGTTGATTTTCACATCTGCCACATAACATTTCAACACTAAAATAGTAGTAAGTAGGTAGGTAGTAAATTACACAGGTCTTCAAAAAGATTTTTTTTACTGGGGTTTGACCGAAATTAACGTGGCTAAAAGAAATTTCTTGTACTAATTTCAAAATGGAAAGCAGTTTTTCTCTATCACATCACATTTTCTTACAATCGTAAAAACAAATAATGACAATTATATTTTTTTTCCAAACTTGCATTATGACACTACGACGTTATATTAAAAGATACAATAAAGAAAAGCAAATAGAAAAATCTTTAATTCTTTATGCTATTATAACAAATTTAATAGAATGGCGTTATTTTTCCTTTAAATGAACGCTTTGTTGCCTTTTTGTTTCGCTGAATATCAGGTCCACAGTCTCTTTTGAGGCACCAGCAGTAATCCGCCATCATACTTACATTCCACCGTCCCTGGTACCGTTTTTCCATGTCTTTTAGATCTTGGTGGAACCTCTCCTCTTGCTCCTCGCTTTCGTCACCAATATTTTCTGAAAAATAGTCAAGGTGAGAGTGCAGGAAAAGAACTTTCAAACTCTAATTGCAACCTACAGCTTGAAACTTTTCCAGAATATTGTCAACAATTTCGACATAATTAGGGTCCTGATGATTCTCTAAAAAAATGTGTAACACATTTTTGAACGAAAACCATGCCTCTTTTTCAACTGTAGTCATGATTTCGTCAAATGTCTCATCTTTAAGTAAACGCCTTATATCACAAAAATACCTTCCTTAATTTTTGCGTCTGATAAATGTGGGAATTTAGAAGCGAGATATTGAAAACATTCACAGTTCCTATCTAAACCTTTTACAGACTGCTTCATCAAACCCAATTTTATGTGCAACGGTGGTAAAAGAACTTTTTCAGGATTCTCAGGTGGGACGCAGTATATATTTGCATCCTGGAATTAATTTGTCCTCCTAGGCCATTCTTTTACAATCCAATGTTGACTTCCTGCCCTGCTGTCCCATTCACGTATAAAGCATGGCATTTTTGTAAAACATCAACTCGTGTTTTTTAAAATCTGGCATGTCCTTTTTGAATTGGAAATAGCATCGCTTAATCGACATTTTTTGTTGTAGCAAAATTATTTTCGGCATTTTGACTTTTCCTTTGACGGAAATTAAAATTATTTTTACACACTTGATAAATCATTTATTTTCATATGAATATTAAAATAATAAATCTGGCAATGTGGTGGCAAGAAAATGTCGAACTGACACTGACAGAAAAGAAAAGTTGTATCCCCTACATCACCGAATCAGTTAGTCCAACATGAAAAGAAAAAATCATAGCCATCTCTGTCCCAAAAAGGTCGTGAACGGATTATATATATATCACTGGAGCAAAGGTGCATTTCTAGCGGAGGTCATTAAATTCACACGCGGGAGGAAATTAATACCTTTGCTCCCTAGATATATAAATAGCTCTTACAGGTTAAAACCTCGGCTAAAACGCTCAGTGAGATGGGCGGATTCCTTCTAACGTGACGAAACTCTAGGGCCAAGCGTGGCCACATATACAGGGTGTCGCTACAAAGGTGTTACGGGATTTTTAAAAAGGGCGCCACGAACTTCGGTTGTACAACTCCCTTGTAGAAGTTCGAAGTTTAAAGGGGTTGGAAAATAATTGTTTAGGCGCTCTCGTGTATCGACTGCCACAGCACGGGAACTTGCAGGTCTCGCCAGGATCCGCTGTACAAAATCTATACATAAGCTGCCACTAATGGCATAGGCACACCAAAACAAATCATATACATAAAAACAGCAGTTAAAGAAAACACATAGATAACAGTAAACAAATGAGGTCTACTGATCTCAGAAAAATGCAACACAGTTGAATTTACACAGTTTGCTAAGAATTTAGGAGTTAATTATGACTAATTAATTCGATATGCACTGCACGAAACTGGGCAATTCCAGTTCACAGGCGGGCATACCTGAGGGGCTCGCACCCACTGTCTTAACAACAGCGTAATAATTCTAAGAGTACAAGCAAGTGCACGTGCCTAACGGGCGCACTGACTATAGGTTAATAGCACTAACGCTTATCGAATCCGGGTTAAACCGGTACGAACGATGTACAAAAATGTGCCTGAAGAATGCACTGACAACAAGTTAATAATTATAACGCCGTCACTGCTCTAAACCGGGTTAAATATGTCTGAATAGTGTTGTTATAGACTCTTAATCAAATTAATTTTAGTATCGTTAAGAGCTTCATTACCGCACTGAGTGCCACATAAAGATACTTTTGCTCCGAATAACATATAGCATTTTTTCTTCAAACGTTTATAACAAAATCCGAAGAAAATGACTATATCTCGTCAGCGGCAGATAAAGTCGTCAGCGGCAGATAATATTATCTGCCGCATGGCAATAAAGTGACAGTTTAGCGTCATCAATCCAGCAGGATAATGACACATTTTACAGCTTTTTGAACAAAAAAATGTTTAGTAAAATAAAAAAAATCAGTAAAAATAATATACGATACATAAAATAAATGGTCAACAAAATAATATTGAAAGGAATATTATTTATATATTACGTAGGTATTTACTAAAACACTCGCCAGAATGTTATTGCAGATAACCTGGATTGCATAGAATATGTCTACAATGTTTCTCACAACTATCGGAAATAGCCAAATTAACATTGGAAAATTATGGGCGATCAACTATTGCTGTGTAGGCATCGAAGTACATGATTTGTGAGAAATGACAAACTTCAAATTAATTAAAAATTTTTGCATTTCTGACCAATCGCGTACCTCGATGAGCACACAGCAATAGTTGATCTTTTCACAATATCTCAATGCTAATTGCCTTATGACTGATACTCTGCGAGACATACTGTATATATACTTCCAATCAAGTCACTACCTATTAAAAGAAGAAAAACCGACAACTACGATAGGAACTTGTATATTTGTATGGAAAAGTAAAAAAAATAAAATATTCTCTTAAATACAAGAACAACAACTTAAATACTTTTGCTAGTACATAAATATATAACATATATTATTATTGGAGCAGCAAAGCTCTCTTGGCTTTCGCTGGATGACCCCTGAGTCGTTTTTGTCCTATTGGGATGGTTTTCGCTTCTGAAGGTGCTTTCCAATTTTTATTTGGTATACTATACCATTTTTTATTGTATTACTTGCATTAATTTTAGTTACAGTAACCTCAAATATCCAGCCGGTAAAGAAAGTGACTGTTGCTGAACATTTATTATTTTTACAGTGCAAATTGAAATAAATTAGTGTGCATCTCTTATTTCTTTAATATGTGTTTTAAACTGTACAGAACATAATAAAATACCGTGCATATTTTACTGGCCACTTTTAATTTTTTGTTGTGAAATTTACAATATTTTACTAACCATTCGGGTTTTTATACTTTGCAAAAATTAATTGATTACTGAACATACATATTTGTTTACTGAATAAAACTGGATTATATACTGAATGTTTTTCTCTGTATTTTTATTTTCGAAATTAAATAAATATTCAATACCAATGCCGGTGTTAGTTTCCGAATGTGTGTAGTAAATTAACGTTCCAGCGTGACTAGTCAAAATCCTTCGTAATTGAAGTTCTTGGCCAACAAACAATATACTGGATACTGAACAACAGCATTATGAAGTAATATTATTCATAGAAGCTGACATATTGCACTAGATTTCATCTCTCAGTGCCAATCATTTACGTCAGAGACCCGAGGCAGTCTGTGGGTGTTTCGTCTTTCGCTACGACCGATCCTGGAGAAGGACGAATGACTCAACGGTTGTATAACTGACTGCACTTGTAAAACTGCTTCCAGGCGATTACAGTTGATTTCTAGGAACAACAAAATTATAGTAATACTTGCAGATGCTACGGCTGTCAATGTAAACAAATGTTATTGGGAGATTTCATTACAAATTTTCGAAAGTTTAGCTAAAATAAACGTAGGTATAAAATAAGGATACACCCACGAATGACGAATGATTTAAGTGGCTATTTTCAAATTATTCATAACATTGCTCAACTTGAAGCAACGGTATCGGTTAATAAATGAAGTTTACATAAAGAGATTTCTTTAGTAGACGAGGAAAAAGTTTCAGGTTATTTTATACTTAATAATAATGAGACACTTTATTTGAATTTTCTATTTAGCTAATAATTTACGAGTTACCTATGATACTACAGTCGCGGCCAAAGAAACGGGACACTCCTGTTTGACCTAATCCTCAAAATGGGAAAAAAGTGCTGACACTGACAATTCTAATTAATAAATGTCATCCAAAGTCATTATTCAATTCTGAAAAATGCGGGCACATATTGGAAATACGGATAGAGCGACAATAATTGCTGATTGCTACTCATTTTGAGAATTCGTTCAAAAAAGTGTCCCGGTTTTTTTGGCCGCGACTGTATAAAGTTGCATTTCAGAAGTGAAATCCTAGTTGACCATAACACGATTAAAGGGATTGTTTTTTCTGTTTACTTTGCGATAAATAACGAAGTGATAAAGTTTTCTCTTGTTTTAGGACATTTAAAGTTAGGGAATATGTATATTACAAGTAGAGGTCCAGAAACAAATGATTATTATAACTAATATTTGTAAACATAAAGCAGCAATATTTTTATGAATATTTTGAATGTAATAAGTGAGTATGTCTATTTTTAGTGTTACATTAGTAAATCGATCCAAGATACCTGGCAACTGAAAAATATAAATCATTTACCTGTGATTCCCATTTGCTGTCGCTCTTCATCATCATCGTTCAACCCATTCCTGCCCACTGCTGGACATACGTCTCCCTTTTCTTTTTCCATGCGCCTTTATATCTAGACGCCTGCTTCCAAATTTGTTCGTCGTTTTAAATTATGGGACCATCTTGTTGACGGACGCCCCTATTCCGATAAGCCTTCTTGTCTGGGTCTCCACTCCGGTATTCGTCGTGTCCATCAGTAATCTGACAGTCGAGTGAAATGTCCGGCCCAGTTCCATTTGAGAGTTTTTATCCTTTCGTTGGCGTCTCTAGCAGGGTTGTAAACAGCCTTGGTGACAGGGTATTTTCTTGGTGCACTCCACGCTGTACATCAAATTGGTTTTTGCCTCTACCTGCGAGTTTAACAGTTATTGTAGCATTTTAATACTTGTGTGTGATTATATTGATATAACGATGGTCTATCGAGATTATATTAAAGCTTCAAGCATTTTTGTTGTTAATACACCTTACCTTTAACATTCCAAAGCGAATAAATGCTAGACCTTCTCTATTTACCGGAATTATAAACTATAGTTTTGATTAAGAAAACCATACTATAACTGGAAAATGGCAACTTCAATAACAAGTTTAATGAAGTAGGCAGTATTTTAGAACGTTCCTCTAAGTTGTATAAGTAAGGGGTTGAACATTAAAAATTAGCAGAATACCATACCAAGAGAAATAAAATCTGGGAGGCCATTCAAGAAGTGGATCTGGATGTTCACATCAGTAGAAACACTTTAGGCATAATGGAAAACAGCGAAAAAGGCAGAAGAGAACGAATAGTAGGTGATACGCTATAGGCAATGTAGAACTGGATTTCTTAAATATGTAACTCATGTTCATTATTTTCATTTTTAGTATCTTTATTATTTGTTATGTCATACACCACAGAATAAGTAAATTACAGAGATCTAAGAAATTTTTATTTTGGCACCATCTAAAATGTAGTCTATTTAATACAATAAAAATTCTCCAAAACGGAGTCTTTTTGATACAACTTGTACATTCTGGTGAACGAAATGAAGAGTGCATATTTACTTTAAATAATACATTGAACTTTTCTGAGAATATAATTCGTTGAATTTTATACGATATGAAAAGAGTAATCATTAAAGATTTTATTGTCAGACTTATGCATGCAATCGGTTTGCATGTACAAAGAAAATGTTTTATGTTTATCTGCCCCGATAGCTTATATTGCAAACATGATATTAAAGACGGGCATATTTCCTAATAAATTGAAACAAGCCAAAATTATACCTTTATATAAATCGGGTGAAATTGATGATAGATCAAATTATAGACCCATTGCGCTTCTCCCTATTTTGGCCAAAATTATAGAAAAAATTATTGCAGTTCGAATTCTAAATTTCTTTGAAACCAACCATATTTTTACGGACAGACAGTTTGGGTTCAGAAAAGGAAGGGACACGTCGGGAGCCGTGCTGAATCTCATTAACTATATAACAGAATCATTGGAAAACAAAAAATCTTCCTTTGCACTATTTCTTGATTTAAGCAAGGCGTTCGACTGTGTCTCAAAAAGCATTTTACTCGATAAACTGGAGTATTACGGTTGCAGGGGAGTAACTCTAAAACTAATGTCATCCTACTTATCTGACAGATCTCAATGTGTATTTTGCAAAGGTCAGTATAGCCAGATGTCTTCAATTCAACATGGTGTCCCACAAGGAAGTGTATTGGGACCGTTATTATTTTTAATCTATGTTAACGATTTGCCTAATGCCATCCCAGTTTTCACGACTTTATTTGCAGACGATACGACCTTTGCAAACCACGTAGAAGATGAAACTCTAGTCAATCAGTTACAAACCAACATTATCAACCAAGCCTCAGATTGGTTCCAGGCAAATAAGCTTTGTTTAAACCAAAATAAAACTACCACTTTACTATTTTCAAATAAACAAAATATCTGTGAAACCGTCAAATTTTTAGGCCTTACCTTGGATAACAAACTAACTTGGCAAGCACATGTTGACAATCTTTCAATTAAATTATCAAGAACAATTTATGTAATTAGACAAATAAAAAATCGAGTAAACTTAGATGCTGCCATTACTGCATACCACGCATTATTTCATAGTGTAATGACGTACGGTCTAATAAACTGGGGTACCTCTACACATATGAAAAAAATTTTCATTGTACAAAAAAGAGCCTTGAGAGTGTTGGCGGGAGCGAGTCAGTTAGACAGTTGTAAACCATTGTTTAAAAAATATAACATATTAACGCTACCGTCAGCAATACTATATTGTAATCTATTACACATAAAAGAACATTATGGCGATTATACAAAAAACGGCGATGCCCATGGTTACGACACCCGCAGTCGAGGCGATATACAGGTTCCGCAGCAGAGACTAACTTCCACTAAACGAAATAATTTCGGAATAGGATTATTTAATTCGCTTCCTAGTACTCTCAAAAATGCCCCAACAAAACTCTTCAAAGTTAAGCTTAAAAAACATCTTCTGGCCAATGTCTACTATGAACTTTCCGATTTCAGATTTGTTGAAAATTAAGACTGTCTTGTTTTATTGACTTTAGTATTTTTGTTGTTACTGTATTTATCTGTAGTTGACTATTTCTGTAAATGCATTGTATTTTTTATTTTTATATTTTTATATTTAAACTGGAATTGTGACATATCTAAGCACCACGGTGTATATTATGATGAATAAAAATACAATACAATACAATACAATTATGCTAATTAATTTCTAAATATTTTACCCAATAAATGGCCGATATACTTTTGAATGCCTAATTCTTTCTGATGTAATAAATTATGCAGTGCATGCCGGTACATTATAGCAGAAATATCGCAAGGGCTTGTCGAATATTGTATTTTGATACATGCCAAACAATTTATGACTTAGAGATACAATATTTGCTTGAGATTCTGTCATAGTAAATGACGAAAAATCTGTAAAATGCTTTACCCAGAACTTCCCTCGTCCGAATTAGATCAATTTGCAAATTAAAAAAAAATGTACTTCGCTGGGGTCTGACCCGCCGCATCTGCAGAGTGATCGTAGCCGCATCTGTGTACCGACAGAAGTTAAACTGTGCCATCGAGGCTCATTGAAATCAGTGCGGCGCGCGCCTCTCTTGAACATAACGGTCTTATTGTTGAAACGTGTTTACTCGTTTGTGACATTATCCTGTATATCGGTTGAGTCTTATTTTCGGCAAATATAAAGCCAGATCTATGTGAAAGTTATTACTTAGTTCCATTTCAAAATTAACACAAAAATAAACAAAATTTTATTTTTTTTATGTGCTCACCTTGTATATATTTATATGAAATTGTACCGGTAAAAGTGTCAATTTATCTGATTAAGCAGATAAAATAGCAACTTTTGCATACTTTATGTGCCTAATCACATAAAATCGTTGCTCTCTTTCTGTCTTTCTTTCTATGTTTGTTCGCTAACTCCTCCGAAGATACTGGATCGATTAAATTATATGATGGCTTAAAATTTTGCTAATTTCTAGACTTAGATCGTAGGCCGGTTTTTATTTTCAAAAAGAATACGTAACAATTTTAATTTAATTAAATCCTTTAAGCAGCGGATCGGAGCATGTGTCGCCGTGGGTTATGGTGTGAGAGCTGCTGTGGCCGTGTGCTATTCGCTCGGGCGATTAAGTAATTATGTTCGTATATTATTATAGTAGCGCGTTATTTAAACAACCGAGGTTGGGGCAGGGGTAGAGTGCTCGCCTGTCACGCGGGTGGCCCGGGTTCGATTCCTGGCCGATGCATCCCTTTTTTAAAATTTATATTAATGAAATTTATCTGAATACGTTTGCGGATAACATAGTATATGTTATTCGGAGTAAAAGTGATTTATGTGGCTTAGCTGAATTATTTGCCTCACTAACGTTCTGCTAAATAAACTTCAGCTTCGCCACATAAAGTATTACTTTTACTCCTAATAACATATTCTAGTATTAATTTATACCACCAACAGATGGACAGACAGATGGATGGACGGACAGATAGACAAACGGAATTGAGATAACCTGTTTTTCGTCATCTAGGGACCCAGAAATCTCAAAAGGTGATTTTTTCGCGATTACAATACTTTCTTCGTCGTTGCTAAAGTATTAAATTAAAACAAACTAGAACGCCTGCAATAAAAGCTTAGAAGGAATAGAAGCAGAAGCTAAATGTACTATTTCAAAATAGATGGATCGATACTTTCAACGCCAAATCCATAAAATAATGAAAACTCCAATGGTTGGTATTGAAACGTTGCAGTGAGCATAGCTTCCACATCAAAATGGGCAAAAGCTTTACTTAAAATAGATCTTGATATTATAGTTGACAACATTATTCACCATGAAACTATGCTGTTGTAACGTCCTCATGTCAACACAATAGCAAGTAATTAGCAGTTAACTAAAGTCGAATTCTAGTTCAATAAAATCTATCCAGATCGAAGCTGGACACCATGAAATTTTAATAAACAATGTCGTCTTATATTCTTTCTTCTTGTCCTTAGTCTTTTAATACTTCCAATATTAAACCAGGATAAATATTATAAAATATGAAGCAAGTTCTAGAATTACAGTAGATACCCTCGACTGCATCAGGCAGTTTGTAACACTTTTGTGTTCGATAATTACACATTTACTTAATTATTATACCTAATAGAATTTAAAATATTTTTTTATTATAGCTAGCCGAGCTTTAAAGGTTGTCAAGGAAACGACTGAATGCAACAACGGACGTGGTCGCTACAAAAACGTAAACAATTCTCGTAACTATAGTAGCAATATTATTATGCCCTCTCGATTTATCACGACAAAAATTATTACTAAGTTTTTAGTCCATGATTTATTTCCAGTATTGCAGGTATAATAAAAAATAGCTTAAAGTATTCGTGGATAACTGGTCTTTAAAACACTTGCTCTATTTCGAGCACTCCGGCTACGCCGTCGTGCTCGAAAACTCGCGAGTGTTTTAAAGACCTTGTTATCCACTCTTACTTTAATATACTATTATTATTCTACGTTCTACGTACTGATTTAGTAAAAAACAAAAGAGTGTTAAATTTGAATTGAATATGGCAATCCGGTTGTGCGCAGCTCAACTGACTGAGAAAGTTGGAAGTCCGGAATTACGTCTACGCTGGTGTTTGTGTTTATATAATGGTTTATATTTGGTCGTTTTCATTCGATTTGTTCTGTATATTTGTATAAACGCCTTTTTTATTTCAATATTTAAAATTTTCGTAATGCTTATTGTTGAAATTCTTCAACGATTTTACTATTTCAAATAAAAGTATGTTGGAATTTTCCTACATCTTTGAATTTATAACGTGTGAAATTGACTTTTGCCCAAACAATAATTGAATTTCTCAATATTTTCGTCTCACGTTTTACGTAAAAAATAGACAATTGATTTTTAAAACATTTTCGTTAAAAATGTTTTTCCATGAAATTATGGCAGACAAAAAAATGTACTTCAAATGTAATTTTGGCAGTTGTAAAATAAGCTGTCGAGGAATATATTATTTCGCTTAATATATTTAAGAATATAATTAACAAATAAAACAGAAGGTTAAGCTGGCGCCTCTATTCTTGTTAAATGTCTAATGCGGATTTTATAAAAACTTCTTCCTACACTCCATGTCTAACAGAACAGCAAGACGTGGCGCTGACACGTGCTTAATTTCTGCTACCTTATAACAGATATCTAAATTAAAGAATACTGTTCAAAAATCTCTAATTGAGGTGTAAAAGTATTAACTTTAAATAAAGTATCTGATGATTGTCATGATAAATGGCCACCCTCTCTCTCAGATCCACAGCGGCAACCCGCTGATTTTTACAATTAAGAGGCGTGCAAGACTGCTTTCTACGCCGTTCCGAGCATGCAATAAGTTATTTAATTGCCGTGATTATAGAGTAACTGACATTTGCCTATTTAAGATATTATAAATTGTGGTCAGTGTAGGACGGCGAGTGACGTCAGCGACGTAGGCGCCGGTCTCTCCAAAACCCCTACCCACAGGGTCTATCTTAAGGTCGAAACCACCATAACAAGATTAATAAACAGTTTCTTGGATATTTAACCCCAAACAGCGCCTCAGACTTGTGTAAACAAGGAAAGGCAATAAATTTCGGTTTATAATTGTGCGAAAACGGGCGGGTAAGATGGGATGACACGAGTCAACGACCAAGAGTTTTTCGTCTTTGCGTGACCATGATAGGGTGTGCATGACCAAGGCGAAATTTTATAGATATTTAAATTTAATCGCAACGATCCGTACGTGGAGCTGTACGTAACTAGAAGAACATGATCTCTAGATATGTTAGTGTTATCGCAGTTTCCTGAGTTATTATTTTGAAAATAAAAAGGTGCTGGCTTCTGCTTCCTTTTATATGTTTAATTACATAGGTCATATTACTAAGCCATTTTCGATAGAGTTAAGTTGTAGGCTTATATAAGAGAAATAATAAACTTTCAGATAATTTCTAACTTATTTTTTATAACGTCTAAGAAGAATTTAGATAATCGTTTATTTACCTTAAAACGTGTCACATTAATTTGTACTAATATAACAGCTAAAACGGCATCTTTGTGTTTACATAATTTTGTAATATATGTTAAAATATGACCAATGGTTTTTGTGTAATGGTAGTTTATGTAATAAGTTCGAGCATCTCTGCAGGGTGTGTAGCCTACATGTCCTTGAAGGGCGTTTCCGAATGAATTACGTAAACAAATGTTTAGTACCTGAGCTTATTTTTAATTTTATCTATATATTGCAACACTAGACTTAACCCGTGGGCACCATGTGCCCCTATGAAATGAAAACGAGTTACAATTTACCTATTTATATTTGAACTATATCTGTTTTTAAATTATCAATTTAGTGAAGATTCGGGGAGCTACGACCCCTTGATTTTAAGTTTCTTATTTGCTTCAGTTCTAACACAAGAATACCTTTCACGCTAGAATAGACCACAGACTTGTAAGAGAGGCAGTAATAATAAACACTAAGTTAGAACGGAACAAAATGATTGGCAGATATGTAAATCCGACTCGGACTGCCAAAACCAAGAAATATATCAAGCCGAATTAAAAAGAAAACTTACTTTCAAGATAAATGAACATGAAATTACATTAGACAAACTGTCAGACGAAATTACACCTCTTAGGGTTTCACCCGGAGTCTCAGGGTTTCTACATCTCGTCTCCGGGCTCCGGGTTTTGTTATAATTTCTCCGGGTTACCCTAATTTTGTAATAATGTCTAAAATTAACTTAACTATAAATCAGTTATATTAATGGAAATAAAATACGTTTTACATTTGCCTTCTTCTTAAATTATATTAGGATTTTATTTCGCATGCCGCCATTTAATAGTTAAAAACAAGGAAAAATATTTGGAAATTTAATATAATTTCTTTTGAAACTAAACAAATGTAATTTACTTCTAAGTTCTCGTTTTTTCCGTGATTCTTATCTCTTGAGTTAATAATGGTTCTATTTTTAAACCTCGTTTTTTATCATGTTGCTAGAACATGTTTAACTTATTATTTTTAAGGTGTTTATTTGTTATCCCTTTAAATAAAGTATCTTAAAAGAAGCTAATATTGTTTGTTTATGTTTTAAATCGCATATAATAGAATAAACGGTAGAACTGAGCGATATGAAATAAGATATTAGAAGAAAGCTTGTTAGAAAGGGTTGTCAAAAAAACCGAGATATAGAGGGTGTTCCGTTAAAAAAAATCCATATTATTAAATTTGCAAATTTTGAACACTCTGTATAGAATCAATACTCAGGGGTACTATTTCTTAGTCTTAAGGTAATTCACAAAATAATATTTTTGTTTGGTAACGTTTTTTCTATTCAATTGTTTCCTGTTACTTAGGACAGGCGCCTGAAATTAAGTATTTTTAAAATAAAATCGTTACCTATTATCTTCAACACCGTTAGCTTTAGACCTATACAACTTTATATTATACCTAACTACAAGGCATTCTATTAAAAAAAAGAGTAAGTTTGGTTCGGCACACGTTTGTGAGCCGCACTGTACAATAAAATTTTCATTATGTGCACCATTTTACTACCTGCAACTTTTATATAAGCGCATTTTATGTAACTCATAATTTTAGAAATATCTTCCACCCCCGCACCATTTCCGGGCCCTGTGTACATATATAGGGTGACTGAAATGCTTGGCCATATTTTAATCGCGTCACAAATTGACAATTCTCAATCTTTGCTAAGATATTAGAAGGGGGTTAAAATTGGATTTTTGTCATTTTACTGAAAAATAGGAAAGGAATACAACTGAAAATTGGCAGATCTTTTCTACCAATGGAAGTCTTATTTATGATTCTTTTTTATTTTTGTGTGGCTTTAAGGGATTGAAATTATCAATTAGCATTAATAGAAAAGAATAAAAACATTTTTATTTTCTTGCTTTTTGGTTTCTATAAACATCCTGTATTTCCCATTGAAGAAATTTTTTTTATTCAAGAAGAATCTCAGGGTTTTTATAAATTGAAATCTGGTCACCCTACCTGCAAGGCGGAAGGTCAGAGCTTCCGTATTGCAGTGAGAAAAATAACTACTCGAAATACAACATGGAAAAACAAAAAGATTAGCAAAGAAATAAGAAAGCTCATTGAAGAGAGAAGAAAACTAAGCCGACGCACACATGAATATAGAGAAATAAGTAAAAGTATAAATCAAGACATAAGAAAAGATACCAGACGTTATAATACGAAAATAATTACGGATACAATAGAGAACAACAAGAACATGAGAGTTCTAAAATCATAACTGAAATCCTGTAAATTACGTCTCAATAGAATAAAGGATAAAAATCAGAATTACTGATAAGATTAAAATATCTAGAATAGTAGCTGACTTTTATACCGATCTATATACATAAAAAAACCTGTCTCCCGCAATGATCCCTATGAAAATGAAAAAATTATAAATATAAACTCAGAAAATATTTCTAAAATAACATCTGAAATCAAAGGAGCACTTAAATTAATTAAAAATAGGTGATAACATGGCTAAGACCGAATTACAACCGAGTTGTTAAAATCTGGAGCAGAGACAGGCGCGTGCTGGGACTTTACAGAGGGCCCGGGAATTGAAATTTTGGGAAAGGCTCCTAAAAATACCCCGGCAAAAATTTTTAATTTGTCAAGGTTATACGATCTAAAACGATAGAACTTTAAGTCGAGAAATATATTCTAAATAGTAATTGGTTTCGTAGAATTAGGCAGAGTTACAAAACTCAAAACATGAAAAATAAAATGTATTTAAAAATAATGGTTATTTATTGTATAAGTGTGGAACGTAGCATCTCAGTAACGAAAGAAACAGTTTAACCACGACGCCCGTAGAAATAGTGCAAAACAACCTTTCATCCAACACCTCTTTTAAATCTCTTCAACTCATATTTTTCTGAATTTTTTGGCATGAACATGAGCTTTGATACGCTATTAAAAGAATTTAAAAATTACAAACAAGCCTTCGACTCCCCGACTTTTCTATTTTTATCTCACTAGTGACTAATGAAGAACTTTCTTTATTTGGAATAACTGTAGTTTGTAGTAATATGCTTAGTTTGAGAAGGTGTTGGATAATAGCTATTTATATACGTAGCAAGTATATAATTTGACGAGTCTATTTTATGGCCGAGCTAGTTTTGTGAGAAACTTCAATAATAGTTATTAATGTTTTAAAGGCATAATCAATAGATTAATTATAGCCGAGAAAATGTTAAAAGAGCGACGCAAAGCGGAGAGCGTTAAACTTCTCGATGGCTATAAATAATCGTGATTATGCAAGTGTCATATACAACATTTTATTGTATTTTGGTTTTGAAAATGGACAAAATTGACGGATTCAGTATTTTGGCTACAGACTACTATGTCATCGTTGTGCTGGCGCTGTGAATTTTTGATGTTCTATGCAGGTTGTTGGTGTTGCTATACTATATTGTTGGCGTTTGTTATACTGTGTAGCAGCTTTAGGCTATTGGGCGATAACAACCATATTACGCCCGCTATTGAGGGCCAATAAACATAATTATGGTTTTAAAATCAAATAAAGTCAAATTATGTACTAGTTTCATACAAAGCTCTATGTTCGACTGCTAACATCGAGTTTATATATTTGGCGTCTATACTGTAACAGAAAGACATTTGACATTAGAGTGGTTTGGTGGATCTTGACAAGCAGCGCAGAGCTACCAAATATTCTTACAGCTGCGTAAACGAGTTGTTAATATAGTTTAGAACATTGATTTTCATAAGATATTTGCTTAGGTAAGAATGTGAGAACACAATTGTATATATTAGACTCAGATTCTGAATTCGCTAAATTGCGTAAAATCTAAATTCACTCAATTGCCGAATTAATTTGCGCAGTTGCCATAGTGGCTAAATTCATTTTGGCAATTGGGCGAATTTGGCATTTGAGTCTATCATACATAGCTATGAGCGGGGACTGAATTTGCCGAGGGAATTTTATCTTTATTGTCAGTGTCAAGACTTTCTTCACTTTCTTGTCCTGGTTCATCTTGATCATAGTCTTTAGCTTTAGCTGTCTCATAAACGTTTGCAAAATTTCTTTTTGGTAACTGAAGCCACATTTTTGCAAACGTCATTAACTTTTCCTTGATTTTGTTTTTTTAGAGGGCTAGAATAACTTCACAAATTCTGTTGAAGGAGTTTATCGGCACAGTTGCAGTAATTTCAGGAAATCTAGCAGAACCGAAGCATTCTAAATCACCATGATCCACAAATCTGGTCTCTAAACTGACTATAATTTGGTCCATCACGACATTATTAATGTGGTCAAACGAAAGTAATCTTCATTTTGATACTTTATATTTTTAATAGTCCCAGGGACAGCAACTCAGGGGCTACCTGGAAATGCCCGGTAGCCCGGCGGGCCAACACTCGCCTGAGCAGAGACACTGTTACAAGTTAACACTAGGTTTCACGGTCCGATTTCAAAGCGGAAAATTTACTCGCAAGAATAGACGAAAATTGTCAGAATGTGGGTGTTGTTTTACCTGTAGATGCTATTGAAATTGACAGCATTGAGTTTTCCGTAAAAAGTTTCTTTATGAGAAACATCGAACTATCGGATACTATCGTCGATTGTTATAAAAATAATCGATATTATTCGATAGTCGAAACTATCGATAGTTATCGATAGTGCTATCGATAGTTCTCGACCTCTACAAGTTATTAAACAACTCTTAACTCGATGTTTACAAAAAGAGAAAATTCCAACAAATTACCAAAACGCAGAAGTAATTGAAGGGGTTAGTGCAAAAAGTGGCTAAGTCACATTTTACACGAAATTGAGTTACGCACTGCCGTCTACTTGTGAGGTATGTTAAGCGGCAAAAATAGTGAACTGCGTGAAAAGCTATATTTTTGTATTTCAGTGCAAGAAGTGCAAGAATCGCTAAGTACCAAACAGTGTCTAAGTCCATGAAGTTAACAACTTTTGACCTGTTGCTGCAGTCAGTTTAAAGTGTAAGTATTATTTGTGCTATATACGCCAAGTGTGTCTTTATTGGGCTCAATTATGGATTCTTCTGGTAAGTACATGTGCATTTATGTTCATACATTGTTGAGACCTGTGGATATTGACTGAAATTTAGTCGAACTACCGAAATTGGAAGTTAACATATTGTAATGGTCTTAGGCTCACTACTCGATTCTGCTAGCAGTGCAAATTAATGAACATTTCAATAAGCACAGAGTTGCATATAGCTGCAATTCTAAAATTTAATTTCATAAACAAATGTATTGGTAAAGAGATGCCAGTAATGATAAAGTAATTAAGTAAGGAATGCAAATAGCAAGATTGTCGCTAGGGGTCAAAGATGACTATCAGATAAATTAAATAATAGGTTTGTGCATAATAAATAGCCGAACCGAAAGAAATTAATAGTCACAAAAAGGTTTGCTATGTGCAAGTAAAAGAAGCGTAGAATTCGATAGAGCTAGTCAGTGAAATTGGTAAGGGTTCTAAAAAGGTAGAAGCCAGAATAAGATAACAATACATTGCGAAAGAGCAATCTGAAAAAGCAGGCATGTGGACATGAGAAAGCAATTAGAAAGGCAGGCAACAGGATATGAAGAAAGCAATTGAGAAGCAAGGAACCCTTATAATAATCAGTCCATTTAACGTGAGTGAAAAGGCAGAGCAAATAATAAAACGTGTTTGTGTGGTGGCGCAAAGAGACGATTTTTAAATATAAGAAACAATAAATTTAGTTTGTAAGAAATTTGAAAATTTAAAACTGTTATCAAACTTTTCTAGAATGTATTTAAAGTAACCAAAACTTATTTCCGTTTATATTGTAACCATAGCAATAGTTTCTATTTATATATATATTTTGTTTTAGTAACGAGGGAGAACAAATGAATAATTAAATTAAGCTTGACAGTGTAAATTGTGCTCCACTTGAATTATATTTTTAATGCAATAAATGAGCATTTTTCAAGAGAAAAAGTATACCAGTTTGTTGTGTGCATATTCGAGATTGAGTGGTATCGTTTGTAAAAGTTTCCGCCACCAAAAATATAAAAATTTTACGAGATTTCGACAACTGCTTCCAACCAAAACAAGGGATTTGGACATGCATACGAGAGGAGGCCTTACTTATGAGGATTCGAGCATCTCCACGACCACAGCGTAGGCGCAGTTCGAAAAATAAGCGGTTTTCCAAATTTGCGGTTATGCAAAAGTAAAACAGTTGCAAGCTCGAGTCGGCGTCCCTTCTGACGTCACAAAATAAATTAGTGTCAGAAACAAAAGCTGATAATTACCACCAAAGCGCGAAAATTTGAATAAATACCTTTTCGAATGTTTATACTTTCACTATTGTTTAACGTCAACAACGGAGACTTGCACCCGCGAACTATTGTGTAGGTTTTTTTACCGTATTGCAAACATTTAGCTACAGCGTAACGGTACTAAATGCGGTGAACAGAACCGTATAAAAAAATTTGTAATTTTACAATCAACTAGAAACCCACCTGAGTTAAGAAGCTTGTTGTTCTACTTGAGCTAGCGTTTTATTATAATAATTGCAGGTAAATAAAATATTAAAGGGCATATAACCATTTATTTTGGGCAATAAATAAGTACAGCTCACATTTTAACTAGCCTAATAAATTGATAACAGAATCCAGACTGCAGATGTAAGTGTAAACTTAGCATTTTAGAACAAACCGACATTTTTAGTAGATATTCTGCCTTATACAGATTGCGGCAGGCTGCTAGGACCATTGCAAAAAGCGAGGGCAATATGCATGTGGCCGTCGTGGTGTTTAACAAACGAACAATCAATTTACGATGGCGGTAGGTCGCTAGGATAATTATAAGTGCAAGATAAATTTGCCCATGGACATTCACATAAACGAAATTTTCCAAAACTATATTAACTATACCTGAAGACAGCTGTTCTAAACTATTATAATTGTAATAAATATTCATTTTGGAATGTTTTAAATGAATAAAATCAATACAAATTAGAGAACTACGCTGTGTTTATAATTATGACAATTAAACAAAAAACGATACGTCAACTTTTGACACCAAGCACATTCGATTTTAAAATTTTTTAAATCTGTCAATTTTAAATACTAAAAACAATTTTTATTAATAAAATAGTTTGCTAAAGATAAAAGCTAATTTAGAAAAAGCAAAGGACGCTTAATTTGTTATGACATTTACAAATTGTTTACTTCTGACATGTAAAAGACTGTACTAAGGAGAAATAACTCGCGTTTCGAAGCGGACCGCTAAAAGTTGACAAATATGGCGGTCGTCGTGTAATTTTATTCATTTACAAAACTCGTGAACTGCCAATGTCAAATATTTGCTGAGTGTAACTGGAAATTCGAATCATGTTTTAACAATTAATAACATACTTGAAATACACTCCATTTGATTAACAACCGTCAACTGACTTTTAACCGCGCTTACAGGTTAATTTAGCTCGCTTCCAACTCTCGAACTGAAGAGAAAACGAACGAAAATGACCGAAGAGAGTACACGCTGTCGACAGCGCCGCGACGGCTATCCCCGGCATTGTCGCCGCTTTTATGCACAGTCATCATAGCAAGTTACTTCTCCTTAGTATAGTCTTCTTGCATGTAACTAATCTTTTTTTTTGTTATCCACCGGTAAGTAAATTTATTTTGCTTCTTTCATTGGTTTTTAATATTTAAACTTTAAGACCATTTCCCTCGATTTTTTTCAGATGTAACATATTGAACATTTTATATCATTAAAAACAACATAAAAAGTACTATCAAAATGAATAATAAAAACTACAGGTTGTCATCTAAAAAAAAGTCGATGACGTCATATCATGAAAAATAAATTACATAATAAACTGCAAATCAGCTGAAAACATATCCTATAGTCAAAATCGCTACACCCCTCCGAGACTTTTTCACATATAATCTTATAGAAGCATTAATTCTTTCCGGAAATTTTTTGAGTGCGTTCCAACAACGTCGTATTAAATTAGAACGTGGTTGGAATGCACGAAAAATAATTTCTGGATATGAATTAATGCTCGAATGCAGATTCGGTAAGAAAATCGTAACGACACAAACCTTAAAAAGAAGTCTGTCTACAAAAAATTTCCAAGAATTTTTGTTCTTGTCTTGGTTACGGCTCGTGAACTAATTTTTCTATTGGTCATTAATGAGTGTCGTACGATTTTCATAAATATGAATATCAACAAAGTTAATGAATGTATCCGTTACTTTATTCCCGCACTGTATATATTGATATGGTCTTAAAATGACAAAGCAGTTTAAAATGAAATAATAATAAAGCAGCTTAATGAGAATGTTCATAAAAGCACAAATTACTAAACTTTTATAGATACCTTACGCCCATGTTAGCTTTTGTCGACGTTTACAGCGCCTCTGGTATTTGGAAGCGCAACTAAACCAACGAGCGGCAAATTTGAAATTTATAAAGAACAAAATCCTGTGTGCTTATAATTAATGCTATGGTCAAATTCAAGAAAATGTACCCGATGAAGATACAGATGTTTAAATTTGCTGATAACATGGAATAATTTCTAAATAATAATAATAAAAATACAGCAATTAGAAAATATCGAAAAACATAAATATCGAACATTTTATTATTGCCTGTAGGTACATATCTTATATTATAGGAGCCGATGCCGCCGATCGCCGGCCACCGGCCGTCCAGACGTAAGCAGGCGCGCGCACACGCAGCATGAACGGCCTGCATACTAGCAAGTGGCGCGCGCGCACAAATGGCGAGACCGCATTTGTATTGTTAACGCTGACAAGGCCGGACGTCGGCTGGCCACCAGCCTAAGCAAGCATTTTTATTGTTAACCGTTTCTTTACGCTGGCAGGGCCAGACGTAGGCTGGCCACGAGTTCTAGTATAATATATATGTCAGAGCTTAGGGGTAGTTCAGGGCGTAACCACTTCAATTTTACACATTAAGTCCGATAAGCACAGTTTATTAGGTGAAAACTAAAATAACCAATAAATAGCCCGCAATGGCGAAATGAACATAACTAATATTAAGGGTTGGAACGGTAATGATCCGGCGCCCGCACCTTTGTCCAACACCTTTGCTTTTCTATACAAGAATGCCCTGATCTCGGTAACGTTACTCATTCCCATATTGTTTGGGTCTTGCAGGCGCCGTTCCATTCCATAGGAAATTACCTATCGCGTTCCTTCTGTGAACTCATAAACAAAACAGTTCAAACGAAACATAACATAACTAGAAAACATAACTCATAGGCGGAGACATTAGTCCAAATATCGTCGGCGCCGACATATATGTTTATAAATAATCGTATGAAGTTACAGGTTAAAACTCAAATGCCAAATGTTACAAGATAAATAATGCTACCATGTAGTAGTAGTCTCCCGTTCCATCTCAGAGGTTGAAAAATATAGTAAAACGGTAAAGCATTTGCTTCATGACGCAAGGAAAAACCAAAAAAAAAACCTGGACATACCGTTATTGACGTAGCATCTGCAATGGTTTCAGGGTGAGTAACCAATTCAGAGTATCTGGAGTAATTTGACGAATTGCTGATCAGCTTTCTTCAAATTGTGTGGCGGGACAGTCTTCTACTATATGCTCAATTGTTTCCAAATCACCATAATAACACATAGTATGATATCCCATTTAAACAGCATGTTATTTCAGCATCCACGGCCAGTTCTAAGACGTTTAATGGTACTCCTCATTTATCTGAGAAGGTCAAATCCAAGAACCTCTTCATTAAGATCAGCATTTAGCATCTGCACTTTGCCATTTCATCTTCCATTCTTCACTTGCAGAAAAAGGCTGACTAACAAATTTTACGTTCCACAGACTTCGAGATTTTAACTTGTTTGGTGGTAGATTCTGTAAATGAAAGTAAAATGCTTTATCAGGCTTACATCAAAATAGACTTGAAGTGTTTTGTTCTTGTGATTATTATTGAGACGAAACTTCTGTTTTTAAGAAATTTGCACATAATTACCATATTTTGAAATATTCACACACATTATCTTTAAATCACGTGAAAGAGTAAGCTCTATTTCCCCAAAATCTTTATTTTGAAAGGTGGGAGCCAGGTCATTTTCTTAAATGGAGACAGCGCAGAGCCTTCTGGTTATTCATTATTTAGTATTCAAAATTTTTACCTTCCACACAGCATCATAAGCTGCAGTGAGGGTTACAAAAACCACGCCAGTTTTAAGACGATTGTGAAAATCGGCCTCATTGTCACTAGTCAGCATCAAGACTTTACACAGCAGTTTCTGATTTTCGTGAATAGAACTTGCTCAGGCGGAAGTAGATTTTCTAAAACCAGATATATACTTTGGTAGACTAATTACGATACGTATTCATCTTTAGAATTCATACTTTTGCTCATTGCTTCCAATGCTTGGAACACATGTGGCATGATTCCTGCATCATACGTTTAACAATTTGTCGAGTGTTACCTTGCTGGGAAGAGTGAAAATTGTTGAGATAAATCTGTAGGATCATGGACTTTGCGTATACAAAACCAACGTAAATATCTTCTTCTCTTGGGTGTAGCGATGTTGTTTTGAAGATTTTGCCGACTTTCGAAACCGACAACGAATAAATGCTGTGTCATTTGAAAATTTTTCTGCAGTTGGCAACCTTTTATTAAAATTATTTTTTGCATTTGCAGTCCTCTGCAGTTGCGCATAGGCACTTTGCAAGTGACCACATAGTATATGTTTTTTAGGTCGTAATTCTCTTTTGGTATTGAATCCAACACTCTTCAGAATGCGTCGTGGAGTATGCTTGTAATTAGCAGATTTGCGCTTCTAAGAACGAGGCTTGGTCTTCATGAAAATTTAAACCAGAAATCTTTAGATTCAGTACAAATCCTGTCACAGTGGACACCGATTCCATGGTTTGATATGTCGAGAGATAAATAAAAACTGTTCCTCAGCGGGCTGTGGAAATTCAACGTATGAATAATATGTTCGTGACACTGTACGTCAATGTCAAATTCGTTGTTAGCAGGTTAGGTTTTTCGTCAGTTTTGACACAAAATGACGCAAATCCTAACCTGCTAACCTCGAATTTGACATTGACGTACAGTGTCACCAACATATTATTCATACGTTGAATTTCCACAGCCCGCTGAGGAACAGTTTTTTTTTATCTCTCGATACTTAAGTAGTTGGCAAATTTGAGACATCTGTAGGCTGATTTATTGCAACCTCTTCTGATAGCGGGTATCAAAATGCCGATGGCAAACTTGTCTATCATATATAAGCCGTTCACGATCTTTTTGGGTCAGCTGAGGCTATGACCATCTAGTAATTTTGTTGGCAGAACCTCTGTTGCAACTAAACTCCCTCATGGAAATTCACACTTTTTGTGTTAGGTTAGGTTGTTTTCAGTTTAAGGTTATATTTTCTGAATAGGTACATTAGGGTGGTTCTAATTTTGCAACCTCGGAATTTTGTTGGTCGCACCCCCTGAAGTCGTTCCAATGCCAAAAAAACTAACCCATAAAAATTTTGAGCCCAATCGAACAATATTAACACGTGCCACCGAGCCTCGGAAGT